>VWZK01008341.1:0-98138 GCA_013396935.1 Baryphthengus martii | reverse complement strand
TCTTTTTTTTTTTTTTTTTCCTCTGGTTCTATTACATACATATTGATTTCTACTATATATTTCAAACAAATGGTAAACAACTAAAATCTAAAATTCCATGACAGTCAGCAGCAAGAGTAATCAATACCTAACTGCTTTTGATTATTGAGTATTACTGATTGTATTATTGATTGCAGTAGTATTGACAGTGATTACTGAGTGAAAAACACTACAAAGGTATCCCACAGAGTACTAGGACAATTCTTGATGCCAGATGTTTTTAAAATTGCCACTTTTTATCAGTGTTTCAAGCACATTCTGACATAATTTTAGTTCAAATAATCTATCACTGTAAATTCAAGTAATTTCACAATATTCTAGTACATTTAGGGCTTCACCTATTGAAGATCGCAATTTTCCAGATCTACCTTGTCTTAAGCCTCAGGACAAGCCTTAAAGAGCAGAGTTTCTATTAGCCCCCTTCACCCCATGCTCCCCCAGGAGCGGATAAAAAGGGGAATGAGGAAAAAGATGCCTCACCCAAGACTGGAAGTTAAACTATAACGAATTTAATGAATAACAAAATAACAGGGAAAAAAAAAAAAAGAAAGGAATATTAAAAGAAGAAGGCTATATAACTATATACAAAACTCAGTCTTGGATGGAGATGGATTGTGCAGTGCACATGGAGTTATGCCCAACTGTGCTGAGGTGAGGTTGCTGCAGCAGCATCCAGGAAGGAAAGAGGGCTTCCCCAACTTCCTGTCTCTTTTGTTTTATGGAGTATGGCAGGGAAGAGGAGGCAGTATCAGTTTCCCTCTGACCCACCATGGTCCTGGAGTTATCACCCATCCGCCCCACTCAATTGGTCAATCCTTAAACCACAACATACCCAGAGCAAATGAGTTTTGAAGAATCAAAAAGTCATAGTAATGAAAATAAAGATCAACTCTTGGCATAATGAATGTCTCATCAGTAATACAGTTACAGGTCTGCTATCACTTGATACACTCATTTACCTCCATAGGAGCTTAACTCATTTTCCTAGGGTGGGGGTGGGATAGAAAGAGTAGCACACACTCCGAGTTTAGTATCCCCTCCAGTCAAGATGAAGCCTCCTGTTGTACATACTCTTAACTGGGTTACACAACGAAAACTTTTTCTATAAGGACTGCAGCTATGCTTCCTACTTTTTTCTCCCTACAGCATCACATGTGGACCTCAAATGGACTCTCCAATCCACAGAAGCAGTACATAGAAGTCATATAAAACAAGATCTGATAAAGGATGAAAGAAAGAGAATATACAAGAGCAGGATTTAAAAACAGGAAAGATGAAGGGTGATAGACCATTAATTCTGAAAAATCAGGTATAATTGTTTAGAAAAAGATGAGACAATCTATTTCAAGAAGGATGTTGGTCTATCACAGTAGAATATCTCCTCTAGATAGAATAAAGAGGTTAAAGTAAGCTTCAGACACTATGTACTTCTTCTCTTGGAGAAAGAAAGGCAAACCTTAGCAGCAAGCCGTGCTAAGAGTTTTGGGATTTAGAGATATCCATATTTATGGTCACTATTTCATTTAATATAATGTATTTCAGATGGTTTGTATTCAGCAGTATATATCTAATAACTCTAGTCCTACTAAAGACAAAGTGATTTCCACCTATCTAGTCAAAGTTATTTAAGAAGCCCTGAAAAAGGCATCGTATCTGATTATACCTGTTCAACAAAATTCCTAAATGCACTTCAGCAACACGGTCATTATAAAATGAGTCCGTTTGACCTGTATTTAGCCTTGTGTAATGAGTATTTTCAGACATATCATAGAATCATAGAATGACTTGAGTTGGAAGGGACCTTAAAGATCATCTGCCATGGGCAGGGACACCTCCCACTAGACCAGGTTGCTCAGAGCCTCATCCAGACTGATCTTAAATACTTAAATATGCTCAAAGCCATTAGGTAATAATAATTTGCATGTCCCAGACAGAGCTGTCTATAAATGGGCACATCTACAACTCTATGTAAGAAAGGTGGGACTAGATCAGTTGGAAGGGAAAGGATCTATGAAAATCTTTTTTACATTTTGAAATTCAGCATCCTCAGAAACCTATTTCACTCAATCTGTCTTCTTCATCTAATAGAATATGAAGGAAGACAAGGGAAAAAAGTTGCTTCAGTCTCCTCAAGTTTTCATATTCCCGAAACAATTCACCTCATTCTTACAAAGATACATCTAAAGCTCACACTTGATTGCAAGGGTTTTGTTTTTTGTCCATTATCAGTTCTCAGAGGGAATTCAAAGGGGATAAAATAAAAAAAAGATCAAGGTAGGTTTCGTACTTCAGAGAGTCACTGTTGACTGCAGCTCCAGACATTAGCACAATTTGTTTGCAGAAGTGCTGAGCTCAGTGAGCTCAATTTCAGTGACCCTTTGCCTAGGGGTGAGGATAGAGCTGCTTTCCCAGACTACTGTCAATGAGGCTGAGGGTTTTTCATTCTATCTTCTATATCTTAGTCTAATATTTCTGACAGGAGTGGCAGGGTAGGGCTAATTAAATCAGCAAGACTGCGTTAATCTCGTATTTCCTAATTGCCGTTTGAACAATCCATGCTTGGCAATGGAGTCTCCACGGTGCAAGAAATAAAGACAATTAAATAAAAGACATCTCTTCCATGCACATAATGATATTTTCACGTATATCTCAGGTATGGTATTAAATATTAGAACACAAAGATGGTAAAAACCAGCAGAGCCCTTACTTCAAAGTAACATGCAGAGATTCCAGTTTATTATAAATATTTTAAAATCAAATTCCCCATAGGTTTAAGTATCTTACCAGAGGGTTCATCACTTGTATACAAGCCCCCCAATATTTTAATTATATTTGAATACATTAAAATAAGCTTATCTATCATGATATTTTTTCATTATTCCATTTTTTGTTTCCTGAGTTGTAGAAGAATTCAGATTCTAGTAGTATAGCATACCATTATATTTCAAGAAAGCTAGTATCCAGGTTTGGATATATTTAAATACAAAAAAAAATTTAAAATCTTAAATCCACTGAATTGAATAGAAATTGAGATTCCAGAAAGATACAAATCACAAATAAATAAAAAAATTTGGATAATGTCATATTTTACTGATATAGGCCACTCTTTGAATACCGAAATGGTGTACTTAAATATTCTAGTTTTGAGATAATTTTTTATTTTTGTTTGAATAAGATTCTTTCATGTATTCAGCAGTATAGTAAACGCAGCTACTGATATACTTTCAGAGACAATATAAAATTAAGCAATCTGCTTATCACGTGCAGAAAGATTAAAGCTGTGAGAGAATTCAAAACAGAGGGATTTACAGATGGAGGGAGACTTTATGTTCTTTCCCTAAATGGGAAGAACTGCTATATTTTCATAAACAAACAAATAAATAAATAATTTCCTTATCTGAAATTCATTTTGAAAGCCTCTATAGCTAAGAAGCATACCCAGAAAGAACAGCATGGAATTGTTAGTCACTGTGATGCAGGTATAAAAACACTGTTCTCCATCTTATTTTCTGTCCTTACAAGGTCTGTGTGTAGGCCCTCAAGCTGTAGTCCTGAGAGAAGAATTTTCTGTGTTACTAACAGTTCAATGTATCTTGAAGTTTGTCAGAATTGTACTACTAGCAAGGAACCCAAATTCTATAGATGCTCCTGCTTCAAAATGAGTGTGTGGACTGGCTATCTCCAATATAACTGAAAAGTAAATTTACACCAAAAGAAGGAGTTTGCTAAAAAAAATACATTCCACAATCTAAGTAAATTCCAAATTTTAGAGCTCTCTTGAGTATAAGAAAATATTGATAATACACAAAAATAAAATAAAAAGTGTCAGAAGTTCACACCTGTCTGATATTCTGAACAATTTATGGAAAAATTAGAAAATTATCGGATACTGAACTATTCAGCAAAAAGGTGAGAGTGAATTCATCTCAACCTAGCAAATCTGTTCTCTTGGTTTTCCAGTAGGTAACATCCTGAACCAGAAAAAAAATGAATGCAGATCCCTACTGTGCTTTCTTAAATTACTGGTTGTGAGGGAAACAAAAAACAAAACCACAAACATATGAATATAAAATTGGCTTCTTTTACTATTCTCTGCTGAGACTCAATTTCACAGTCTTGGGTTAAAAATACGTTTTATTTACTACGCTGAAACCTAACTGCGGAATCTACTAAGGATATTGGTTCTTAATTGTTCGCTTATTTATATTAATAATCTACAGATGTAGAAAACAGTCAAGTCCAGCCCAAAATTATCTCATTTTTACAGTGTGAATTTTTCACATGGATGAAGGGAGAAGAAAAAAAAAAAAAAGAAAAAAGAAAAAAAAAGAAAGAAATGTTCTTGCAGAGGACAAAGCCCAAAGCTTTGCATTTTGCATATGTAAAAGGAAATGTAATAAGCAGTTTCATGTTGTTTTAGTAAATGATAATAAAGCCCAGTTCCTCCAAAAAGTGGGAGCCGCTCCTTCTTCACTGGTGGGTGTATCTTTTAAAATCAGTCCCACTGCCCAGGGTAATACGGTAGAGAGAAAGAACAAGCCACAGAAAATATAAGGTCAATAAACGTCTGCCAGGTGACACCATTCTGCTGTTGGAATGTCGATTACCCGGGGCGGGGGGGGAGATTTCCAAACGACACCATCTTCCTCAGCCTTTCCCTCTCATGCTTTCTCCCCAGCACGAAGAACAGCACAAGCTGTATTCTTAGAAGTAATGAATGAACCTGAAGGATGCTCTCTTTGCCAAGCCATGCAAAATTAATTAGGTCGAGGACTCGGGTGGCTGCAGGGTGACTGTTACACTGACATTTTTAAGCAGACTGTCTGTAGCACAGCAGCCCTGTCGTGCCATCCCAAAGATCAGCAGTATGGGACATGTTCATCAAATCACTGAGCATAATCACATTTCCTTTTATAACTGTCATGGCTTCTTTCCTACATGCTCACTCCCCTCTCTTTTTCTTCTGCATTATATTTATTATTATTTTGCCTGCAAGGAACGAACGGTTTCCGAAATACTGTTGTTGTTTTTGTTTTCTTTTTTTTCTTTGTGCAACAGCTCCCTCTAATGTTATCTTTTTATCCCTTCTATTTCCTGATGCAGAAAAAAAAAAAACACCCCTTCAAGTTATACTTAATGAAAGGGGTTTCCTTGACCATTCTTCTGTGTTGTGAATATGTGACTACCAAAGCTGAACCTGACAAGAATTTTATCGCGAGACTTTATATTTGTCAAATGAATAGGCTTTATCAACAGTACCAAATAATTACAATGTGATTAAAAACGCCATAAATATTATTGAAACTGGCTTCCCTTGAACTGAATCCTTTGGAGCTTTTCACTGTTTCAAAAATTTATATGTGATTTGATGGTAAAGACTGACTTGCTGGTAATTTTATTTTTTTTTCCATCTTGTTCCAATAACAGCCGTCTCTGGGTATGTACATATTTAAATTGACTAAATGTTGCTTGACCAGGTTCATGGGTAAGCAGATGTGCTGTTCTGACCTCTCTCTGAGAAGCCTGTGAATAGAACTGTTAGATCAAAAAAAAACACCAAAACAAAAAAAAAAACAAAAAAACAAGAACACCACAAAAAAAGACAAAAGCAAGACCCAGGCACAAGCATACCCATTACTGGGGTTACTGAGTATCGTTGATCAAACTGCAGAGTAACAGAAACAAAGTAGGTCATACAGGTAGGGGAAAATTAATTTAGGAAGAGTTGTAAAGGACAGTAAGACAGAGAAAGCAGTGGATATAAGAAGCAAAGGGTTAGAGAATGAATGAACAGTTGGATCAATAGACTTTAAAAGCAAGGAGGTCACTGTGATTACCAAGGTCAGTTTCCTGCACAGTGTATGCCCTAAATCTGAAGAAGGTGGATTTCTCTGCCTCAGATACAGAACTTCCAAATACTGTGATTGTGGTTGTTTTCAAACAAACACCGCTGTTTAAAAACCTGTATTTGTGCCCACTCAATGTAATGACATCCAGTCTCCTGCTTCTGGGTGAGAAGGCTTTTCATCCCCAGGAGTGTCACAAAATCCAGTTTACATTTGGCCATTCAGTATGAAGTCTGTTTTAGGGACAGCTCAACATGAGCAAATAGTTATAGAATAATAATGGTCAAAGTCCAAAACAATAACAGAACTCAGCAATTAACTAGCATTCTTGGTAAAAAGTCTTGATACAGATTTCTAAAGTTTGTTGGACCTAAAGGACCAAGTTTTACAGTAATTTGTTTCATTTAAGATTTAATCTTTTTTTTCATTTACTTTTCAAGTATATTATCAGAGAAAAAATAGTTTTAGGGAGAATTTACAACATTTAAAATGTAAAAAGCATATTAACATCACTGGAATGTTTATGAATTATGGCCAAAATTTCTGAATTGTTATTTTCGGCTACTTTTAGGAACCTTGGTTTGAACCTCGGTAGGCTTTTACTTACTAGGTAATAAGAAGTCTAATGACTGGTGCATTTTGCTAAAATAACTTGCTTTAATTGTGGAAAATAAAAGCTTGTTGTTAAACCAAGTGCCCCACAAGTTCCTCAGTTGCCAGTCAAACCAAATACTTATTTTTACAAACTCCCCCCATCATATATGCTGACATGTTGTCAGATCTTGTGATGTCAGTACAACATTTTTACATTAACCTGAACAAAAAAAATCCATGTCAATGTTCAGAGACAGCAACATGAGAGTCTTTGAAATGAAATTTCTGGCCATCATGCATCTGTAAACATAACTACCTTCCAAAGATGCCAAGTCTCAAAAAGTAGTATTTAAACATAGACACATATAAAATCATAGAATCACAGAATGCTTTGGATTGGAAGGGACCCTTAAAGGTCCAGCCCCCAGTATAAACACACACATCTCAGGACAGTCATATTAAGGTAACTACAACTGAAAACTAAAAAGTAAAAACAACCAAAAAAATGCCTTGAAAGGCAGAGAAATTGTGTGTTTGTATGACATGAGGTTAAAACGTTCCCAATGATGGACACAGATATGTTTTTGACATTTAATAGCACCCTATCTTCTGGAGTACCCTGCTGGAACACAGTCTTTGGTGAGTGACTCGCTGGTCCTTCTGTGCTTTGAAACAGTAGAAAAAGAGACTGCAATTACATTCGAAGGCACATCTGCTCTACTGTGGAGGAAAGAAATTCAATCCATGTTTTTGTGAGAAGGAATCTGGCTGCAATAAGGGGCACATGTGGGATTTTTGTCTCCTTCAGAGCTACAACATTGCCAGCTCTGTTGATCTGTGGGCAACGTGGTACTGAGACACTGTGCGATGGTAGCAAGGCAAGTGGACAACTGCCTGCATCTGAGATGAGCCTTAGCAATGAGCTGGATTGCCTCTCCCACCTCTCCAAGCTCTGAGTAAGGAATACACCCCAGAGTGAGAGTTTATATTGGCTAAAAGCTTAAATTTAGAGTTCAGTTCAAAGCCATAGAAAAGATAAAGATATTTGTAGCCATATAAGAGCAGTGACTATAAACCTTCGGGGGAAAAAAAGATAAATATTGTTAGCTGTATTTTAGCAGTGAACAGAAAAAATATCCTATATATATTCTGTTCTGCACACGGCTTTCCAGACAATATTTCTGCATCAACCGGGTCTCAAATCTCACCCAGGGACAAGCACACTTCTCAGTTCCTGTTCACATCTTCACGTTTCTCACCTGCTTAGATTCACACTGCAAATATAACTTCGGTTCACACATGTAATTACACAGGAAGCCAATTCTCTCAGAACCTCACATTGGATCTGTCAGGTTGTGAGAGGCTGATGCCTGTGCAGCATGACCAGGACCGGAGACCCAAGTGCAGGAGGAGCCCCCCAGTGCCACCTATATGCACTGTATCTGGTCAGCTGTATATACTCTATATGAATTGTGTGTGTGTGCGTGCATGTACCTGTTGGGAATATATGCTCATTTTTGATGCTGGCTGGACCTGGGGGCACAGGGCTGCAGCAGCCCCACCTCTGCCAGGGTATTGGCTTCAGCAGCTCCATGTCAGTATTTCATAGCTTGCATACTCAAAGCTTTAACAGAGGATCCAGTTCCCTCTTTAGAGAGGGGAACTGTTATTTTATGGAGTGAGTCTGTAAAGATTTACCAGCTCTCCTTTTCTGAGTAGATTTTGTTTGTATGCTTTTTAACAGAGCTGCCTCAATGTTTTCAAGATGCACTGTAATACTAAGCTTAACTGTATGAGTGAAATAAAAATGGCTACCTTTGCACTTACTTTGAAGAGAGATATATATTCTTTTCTTTTATCTCACATTGCGATGGAAAAAACCACTTTACATCAGTACATCAGAAAATGAGATATAAGCAGAATAAGATTCAAGATCTGAGCAAGTTTGCAGATAAGACTATTCATTTCTTCATTTAGTACTGAGTCTATTAGACAGTAATAATCCTGCAGTAAGGAAAAGTTATCTGTGTTGGCATTCAACAAAAAACAGATTTTTCCTAATTTGTGGTTTGTTTGTTTTTAATGACTTACGCTTCTGGACTTGCAGCAAATTTCGACACAATTTTTTTTTATGAATTAGCATTTTCTGCATGGGACAAATAAGTGACTGTTGAATTTACAGCCAGCTGCAGCCAGCAAAAATCCTAATGCGGACACATTGTGTAAGTAAGTGAGTCTCAGAGTACCTAACCAAACCAACACAACAGGCTTGGTTGCAACTCCACATTTGCAAGCGTGGCTACACGCAATGGTCTGCAAAGTACTGCAAGAAGGATTTGTAGGAAAGCTTGTGAGCAATACCAGGATTCAAGAGAGTCTGGCAATTGTAAAGAGTGTGCTAGTGCTTCAGAGAAATTGTTTAAGCATAAATTGATTAATACCTTTCCTCACAAACAGACTCTCAGGAAACCAGTAATCATGAAGCAGCTCTCACTGAGATCTGATTGCAGAATGATTTCAGAACTCTCTAAACTGAGTCTCAGCCACATGGGTTCACTTCTGGCAATAGTGCAGACTTCTGTGCTACCATGGGCAAATGCTGGTGGGGGTATTTACAGTGACTAACAGTAGGGTCTGTGTTTGCCGTAGCAAGCAGGGAGGCATAGCAGGAACTAATCTAGAGGGCAAAAATGTCCATACCACCTGCAGTTTAGAAGCTTTACTTCAGATCATTTCTAATGTTCTTCTGTGGACTGAATACCTCCTGACAGCTGGAGCACTCCTAGACCCCATCTTCTGGGATAGTCTCAACTGGAACTGAAGATTCTCCTTTTCGCAAAAACATGGCAAGAAGGACTCATGAGGAAATATATTTCTAAAGCACTCTGCTGGCCCAAACTGCAATGATAATGGAGACACCAGATTAAATGACCAGAATAGGAACCTGAACAGGGAAAGGAAAGAAAAAGACATTATCCTGGCTCCTTGTCTCATTTGGAGGAAACTGTAGGCTGACTCTCTTAATTTAGGAACTTAAACAAGAACTGAAGATGTAAGTATCCTTCCCTGAGCTCTCTGAGGGACCTACTGTTCAATGAGAATAAAAATACTTCCTTTTATTTCACCCTCTCTTTTTATTTCTAGCCTATTGACTTACTTATTGTCATCATATTCTGCAACTTCTAGATAATACCTTGTCACACACATATGTATCTAAAACATAAGCAAGGTATTATCTCTCTTTACACTGTAGATACATTAACGCTGCTATATCTGACCACGGATACCCGCATTAGCTGTCAGCTGGAAGCTTTTCTGAAGACAGAAAAGCATTCCACATCAGGTCTGGTTTAAATCTGATATCAGCAAAATCCCTCTAAACTTACATTTTCTCTGAATGGAGTATTTTGTAAATCCCACTTCAGACAACATCCAGGATGAGCTGAACAGAGGGAGGTTTTAGACAGCTGGCTGCTGCTGAAATACAGGTGGTGTTATTGTCTGATGGGGCTTTCACAGTGCAGTTCCTTTCTAGCTGCTTGAGTTTCATTGTACCTGTTTGCATTGAGGTCAAAGGACCAAAAATCCCTTGCTTCTGGTTTCTTTAGGCAGCCAAGAGGAGCATGGGAGCATCTGCATTGAAGTGGTTTGTGCAGTTCCAGGTATACTCATTGCACTATCTACATCATGAGAAAAAATAATAATTACTGCTACATTTGTATAAGAAGTATTTTCTGAAGGTGGTAATCTGTGTACTACTCATGAGAAACAGACTGTTGCATGGAAATGAGTAAGATAAACCAGTATACACTGAAAAGTGGTGTAAGTGATATTAAGGCACCCTTGGATGCTTCACACGGATGCATGCTTCTCCCTTTGTCTCACAGTAGGAAAACATGCTGCGGGACTACTGGACTTGGTACAATCAAGCAAAAGTGATATCTACAAAAATGATCTATAAAAGGAGTCACAGGAATCAGTCCTCTATGAACTTTTCTGATGTGAGTCCTTCCTGAAGGCTGCAGTTTTTTACAAACTGCTCCAGTGTGGTTCCTTCCATGGGGTGTAGTCCTTCAAGAACAGACTGCTCCAGCATGGGTCCCTCACAAGGTCAGAAGTCCTTCCAGCAAACTTGCTCCAGCATGAACTCGTCTCCATGAGTTCACAGGTCCTGTCTCCTTTGAGTGCATCCACCTGCTTTTTCGGGAGGTCCTCCATGGCCTGTAGGTGGCTAGCTGCTGCACCATTAACCTCCATGGGCTGCAGGGGGACAGCCAGCCTTACCATGGCCATCACCACGGGCTACAGAGGAATCTCTGCCTGACACCTGAAGCACCTCCTCCCTCTCCTTCATTGACCTTGGTTGCTCTCACATATTCTCACTCCTCTCTCTGGCTGCAGTTGCCCTTGTGGAGCAACTTTCTCCCCTTAATTATGTTCTCACAGAGGTGCTACCACCATCACTGATGGGCTTTGTTTTAGCCAGTGGCAGGTCTGTCTTGGAGCCATCTGGCACTCACTCTATCGAATATAAGGGAAGCTTCTAGCAACTTCTCATAGAATCCATTCCTGTCCCTGTCATCCCTCCAGCCCAACTTTGCCATGCAATGCCATTACAAACCAATAGTTTTGGGGGGTGTTTCAGACTGTGTCCGGATGCTTATGTGCAGTGTCAAAATTGGGATATATACATGAAAAACATGATGTCAGAATGGTTTCAAGATAATTTTATCTGTTTGAAGAAAAGATAACTTTAACTGTCATAATCTAGGAATTAAGAAAAAGCCACCTAGTACCATGTATAAATATTTTGCTCTACCTAGAGAAAGTAAACAGCAGCTGTAGCAAGACAAATATTAGGCAGATGTCTCTAGGAGCTTCCTGAACTCTAACTTGCGGTTAAGTTTGGCAGACTCAACAAAAATCAAGCATAACCAATGTGCAGCTATTTACCCCAAGAGAGTAAGAAAAGACATAGTTGATTAATATAATTGTCTCATACCTCATTAGACAGCTAACCCTTGCTGTGCATTAAAGACTTTTTACCAAGTATGTTTTGGCACCACATTAGAGAATTACTTTCTAAATATAATGCAGCATATATGCAAAATTAGCTTACATTTTTATTGCTTCCTCCAGCTCAGTGTTCAGTGTTTCGCCACACAGTTACCGGGAGTCATGGGACTTTACCTCTGCCCCTCTAAATGCCACTCTTTTCTAAACATACAAATTAGAAATATGTCCAGAATACAGGAAATGCTGAGTTTAAAATGAAAACTGATTTTTATCTCAGATAAAAGAGGACACAATCAGTTTCAACAATGATAAAAAAAAGGATATTTATTAAATCAAGGTATTTTAAAGTAAAATTTCAAAATTTAATAACGCAAAGATGTTTTGCAAGAAATTTGTACTATCTACTTTTTCTATCTTTGGAATTAGTTTTGCATAACCTTTTGTACAAATCTGGCAAACAGATCTTTTGGCTGGTGATATGAACAAAACCATACACTAATATGAAAAAAAAAAAGAACTAGGCTACTACCAGCAAAATCACTTTTATCAACTCAACCTTTCGAAAAGCTGTACAATTTAGCTTTGCTGAGAAAACTAAGATCACTGACGTCAATGACTTTTTTTGTAATTTGGCAGTTAGTTTGCAATAGATGAAGTTGAGTAATCAGTGGATCTTGTCTAAAATAAGATATCATACACTTGAAATATATCTTGAACTTAGTTTTTTTTTTTTAATTTGGAGTAGTTTAGGAATTTCATCTGCACTATTTTATAGCTTTTTGTTCAAATTTAGCTGAATACTGAGCATCAAAAAATCAGTTTCTTTTGTACAGATGCAAAAATCCTCTGCTGAATTCGCATAATTAGGTTTATTCTTTCTGAATACTTTTCTTGGAAGTTTTTCTTCTCAGTGAAAGAAGATACCTACAAAAGTGAGAAAAAGTTCTATGTTATATAGACCAGATCTGAGTTCACCCACATTCTAGCTAAGTACTTTTTTGCATATGTAGTTAGGAGCTGATACATCAACGCACTTAAGCTTTGATATTCAGATAAATACATCCTTCCTTGTTTTAAATTCAAGGATATTTTAGTGAAATTCTGACTTCTTTTGGAAGAATAAACATATAGACATATATGTTTCTGTGCTACTGAACTTCCTAAAATGGTTTCATGAGTAGTCATACAAATTATAATTTTTTGCCATCTATCTACTGCCCTCTAAAACAGCAGACACTAAATCTTAGCAGTTCCCTATGACTCAGGACTCTGAACCAAATGGCAACCTTTCAGTCTTGTGCATAAATCTACTGCAACTTGTTTTCATTATTTGCTGTAGATGGTCTGTCCTACGGCAAAGGGACATGCAGGGTCCCACCTAGGCAGAACTTCTCTCTTCCCATTGTTAATTTATCTGCAAGGAGCCAGGGGAGGGTGGCAGAGCCACTAGTGAGAGTCATTGTCACCTCCTCCCTCCAGGCAGGCCTTGCACATTCTTTGCCCAGATCTGATCACCACATAAGGCTTGAGACATCAATAGTCAGGCTCTTGCAGTGGTCAAACAGTGGACTAGGTTAGGTCAGGAGATTGTGGAGTCTCTGTTTTTGTGACTGGACTCAAACCCTGACTGGTCACAGCCCTGAGCAACCTGTTCCAGCAGACCCTGCTCTGAGCTGGGAGTGGGAGTAGGGACCTCCAGAAGTGCCTCAGGATCCCTTCAAAGTTAGCCACTTTAAAGAAGTGATCCAATAGAAATATTTTTAAATTAAATAGTTTTTCTTCAATATGCAACTAAAACAGAATGTCAGAAAATACTTTGTCAGAAAATATTAGTGATTACATACTTCAAAACAGAATTATGTCTGTTAGAATAGAGACATATTTCAAATGAAATTTTACCATATACTTTAAAAACAAGTAATAAATATGCAGATAGGAGCAGCAAAATAGTAAATAGTAGATAAAACAATTTAATATTAATGAAAGAAATAATAGGAACTGTTGTGCTCGCTTGTACGATCAGCTATAAATACTTTTCAGGAACATGTAGGGGAAAAAAAAAAAACAAACCAAGAAGAAGATTTTAAGCCTTCTGTGTAAAATTAAATTGACCCAAAGATATTTAAGACTAAGTATCATTGCTCCTAAGCGTGCTGTAGGCTTTCGTTCTTATTTTGAATAACAAGTCTTGTGGCTTAAATATTCTAGTGGCCTAAATATTCATTTATTCTTAGAGATGTGTAGCTGTAGGATGAGAAGTAAGAAGACCAGATTTGGCTTTCTGTCAAGTTTCCATTGGAAAAAATGTCTAATTCAATGTAACAAGAGATAAGATGGATTAACTTAATCGTTCAGGTATTTTTGGATGGTTCAGCACTGTGGATGAGAGCAAGAAGCCTTCTGCCTCTAAAGGAACTGAAACTCTTGACTATATATTTAAAGTACTTGAACTTCATGTTCTTTTCTCCTATCAAAATGGTTTTTTCTTTTGCAAATGGGTTGTAGGCTTGTGTCTCAGTGATGTTTTTGCAGCTTCAGTAATCAAGCAGGTCAACAGAATGGTCCTGAGGCACAATTTGTTCACATTCCCCTCAGAGGGTACCTACAGGTGGCAGACAACTAGTGTCTGGCATTCCTGAGAGACAGCTGATCAGGCACATAAAGGTTAGCTTTCCTTTATGCATGCCAAGCTTTATCAGATCAGATGAGACCCATGAAGCTTTGAAATTTGACTGTTACTCATACAGGCTTGTGCTATGCAATTTAGGCATTCCTTATAGTTCTAGCTGTCACCATCTGTCACTGCAGAAAGAGGTAATATTTGACAAAACTCTTTAGAGTTGCCATTTTGATAGTGCAGAAGATAGAAAGTGGCTGTTATGATATTCGTGTGATATATTAATTAAAACACTTCCATATAATTAAAAGGTTTGTCTATGTATATATACTTATTTATATAGAGCATAGAATTCCACTCTATTTCGGAATAATCTAACAGGGTAAAATAATTAACTGGATCATTTCCACATCAAAAGTTTTGCCATATGTTTCAGTTCAAGTGAGATCCAAAGGCAGTATTCTGTTCATTGAGGATCTTATTCTTTTGCTGCTTGCGAGGTATCTGCGTCATTTTCTCTCTTTCATTGCTGAAAGTGTTTATACATTTTGATTCCCTTGTCACCTTGCTTGGCTAGAGATGATTACTTTTATCGATCACCTTCCATTGATTTCCAGGTGTTATAGTAACTGATTAATAAAATTAGTTTCATTCTTCTCATCAATTTTAACAACAACAGAAAAAAATAGTAAAGAGAAATGGTTTGAATTTGTAAATTTCTTTTTCTGAAGCGCTTACGTTCTTACTAATTTGTACATTGCTTCTTGATCTTATACCTTAAATATGGCCTAGGTAGATACTTCAGAGCTCACATACTCAAGCTTTTAAATGTACATGAGTGAGAAAGAAATATACCAAGTCTTTTTTTTTTTCCTAGACTAAGGCCTAGATACTCAATATTTTGCCCTCTCTTAGTTCTGTCACAAATACAAATGTGTCTCTCGTGAGAGAAATTTCTTAAAACACTTTACAAAGTGACACACGTAAGGAAAATATACAAAAAATATCCTGGCATTGCTATTACAACCTCTGTTCATGAAGAAAGCACAAAAATGAAAATAATTTGTGTTTGAATGGCAGTAAAAACACAAACACTAGCCACCTAAGTTCCTATTTCTCCTTACTGTTTATTGTATTTTTTTCTCTCATATAGAAGAAAGACAACCATAGATGAGAGAGAGAACTGATACTATTTGACAGGTCTCTTCACAGGCCTTGTTTTGTCAGTTTGGAAACAGAAGGTAGCTGTTGTGGCTTAAGTTCAATAAAGCTCCTCACAGCTTGCAGCTGTTATCTGTATGATCAGCCTTTCTGTGGGAAAAAAAGGGCTCCCTGGGTTCCCTCTCTGGTGCCAACTGTGCTCTATAGTTAAAGCTGAACCCACAGGAGTGCACACCTGTGTGTAGCTGGCATACTCATTTTTAAATCACATGCATTATATGCCTCCCACAAGGAACAACATTTCCTGAAGATAATCCAATCAGACAGAGCAAGGAGCCCTGTACGAACCAAATCTCCTTATATTATCACATGCACAAGAAAGACTGAAGAAACCAAGCTGCAGCTTTCAGCGTGTGGAGCTGCATCGTTTGATCACAGGATATAGTCAAGGAAAGGAGCGGCTTTGGCCAGCTTAATTCTAGCCTAGAGATATTATCAGCCACCCTTTGGTGTTTGTAACAATAAACCTGCAGAAACTGGGGGGGGAAAAGAAAAAAAAAAAGAAAAAGAAAAAAAAAAAAAAAAAAAAAAAAAAAAAAAAAAAAAAAAAAAAAAAAAAAAAAAAAAAAAAAAAAAAAAAAAAAAAAAAAAAAAAAAAAAAAAAAAAAAAAAAAAAAAAAAAAAAAAAAAAAAAAAAAAAAAAAAAAAAAAAAAAAAAAAAAAAAAAAAAAAAAAAAAAAAAAAAAAAAAAAAAAAAAAAAAAAAAAAAAAAAAAAAAAAAAAAAAAAAAAAAAAAAAAAAAAAAAAAAAAAAAAAAAAAAAAAAAAAAAAAAAAAAAAAAAAAAAAAAAAAAAAAAAAAAAAAAAAAAAAAAAAAAAAAAAAAAAAAAAAAAAAAAAAAAAAAAAAAAAAAAAAAAAAAAAAAAAAAAAAAAAAAAAAAAAAAAAAAAAAAAAAAAAAAAAAAAAAAAAAAAAAAAAAAAAAAAAAAAAAAAAAAAAAAAAAAAAAAAAAAAAAAAAAAAAAAAAAAAAAAAAAAAAAAAAAAAAAAAAAAAAAAAAAAAAAAAAAAAAAAAAAAAAAAAAAAAAAAAAAAAAAAAAAAAAAAAAAAAAAAGAGAAAGATTCTGAGGGTTATTTTGCTTGAAGCAGTCTTTTCAAAGAAATTTCACAAGTATTTGGTGACCTCTAGTGGACAGAGTTACATTTGCGTGTCTTCCAAACGAAAATCTATGTTCTGTACCTATTTTCAGGAAAGAATGCAATGAAACGTTACTGAATTCTGACCGTTTGTCTAATTAGTTCACGAACTAATCCTCGGCTCCTAAATTTGCATGTCCCCTGTTAACTGTGAAACTGCTTAAACTAAAAATTGAGCACAAATAAATGATTTTTTTCTAAAAAAGTCTGTAAGATAATTAAAAAATCCTAAGACAGAATCATTAGCAAATGTGATAAAACTGGTTCAACTATCTTAAAAGAATGTAGAAACTCAGAGTGCTGATCCACAGGTTTTCAAAACTGAACTGTAAGTTTGCAAAAATCATGTTCAGATTTTCTAAAATGATTTTTCTCTACCAGGGTAAACGATGCCATTTTCTAAGGAAGTTGACCTTTAAAATAATAGCCATCAAGTACATTATTGTAGTACCAGGCTCATTTTTCTCCTCTTTTAGCTGCAGCGTAAACATTTACACCAGAATAGCATGGGAATTAATTATACAACCTCTTTCAAAGTCTTTGATTAGAAATTATAGATCTTTCTTTACATGCTGTATATGTGGAGACTTCTAAGAGAGATTCTTTTTCCTTCCTACTCTCTTATTCTTTAATGGGTCGCTCTCTCTCACTACCTCTTCCCAGGAGCAGTAAGCACCTTTCTTTCACCTGCACTTCACTGTAGATATACACTGGGGAGCTTGGAGTGTACGATCAGGAAATTATCTTCTTTTAATTCATTATTATACCATAACCATTATATTACTGTTTGATTATTCAGAGTAAAAAGAATTATTCAGTTCCCATGACTAATATCAGAAGGTCACTTTTCTGACTGAGAGCGTCATTTGTTCTTTATTATAACAGCACGTGGTAGTTGGCAGAGAGGGTTGGTAATTGTTGGATTTAAGCTTAACTAGGAATTGTAACTCTGAGAAAAAAAACAAAACACAAACATTTACTTCTGGCAGTAAAATCATCAGAGGCAGTAAAGTAATCAGTAAACCTAATTCTCTGAAATCATCATTGTATTCCCTTATGAAAGAGAAACAGGATGGAGCAGAAGAGCAGATCAGAAATGGCTATGCATTCGTTACAGAGGTGATAACATCATTGTGGAGGCAAGGGACAGCAAGCAATAAATTGTAAGGACTTCATGGTCAGTGAAGTCTGACTCATACTGGCTTCCTCATCATTCAAGTCATTAGATCTGCACGCTTCTGAGCACTTCCATCTCATTCGGCCATGATTAGCTCCCTCTGAGGTGTCTCTAGTCATTTGGGGTTTTTTGCTAAAAATAATAATAATTTTAAAAATTCAATCTCTGATCCATCACTTGACTGCAGCATTTCCTGCCATACCACTAAGGAGTATTCAGAACATAAACTCCCCTGACAGGCAATAATCCAGGCCACTTCAACAGGGATAGGAGAGATGTTTTCATTCGGACTTCCAGTGAGCCATGCAGGGATGTCTCATTGTCTTTAATCCCTTCATTAAGACATCAGCACAAGGCACAAAATGAGTACAAATTTAAAAGGTGAACCTTGCAACACACTGAGTCATAGAACTGCTGCTTCTGCTCCTTCTGGAAGTTTTTCATGGTGAAATGAAAGAAAAGTTGTTCTAACAGCCTCCATCTGCCCTCTCAGTATATAAGCAGATGCTTTATGCAAACCAGTTGCTTGTGTCTCTCCTATGTGCTTAGTGCTTGGAACTACCCTCACCTTAGCTTCTGTCAACCTGTTTCAAAGTTTAGAGGTTTTTCTCTTTGGATATAACACTAATGTAAGCAGTTCCCCTGCCAACACAGCATTCTCCTGCGACACTGAACCCTGAAACTATCTCTACCTTTTTATTTTCTGCCAATAAACTTGCTCTATCCTACCACTGAGTAAGATATCTTCATATACACTCAATTTATCCAAACATTTCTTTAGAGAGTGTTTCATGTTCAAGAGTCTGTAAAAACAGCATCACACGGTAAGACTAATTACCCTTGTGACAGCCTCAGGTGGAGACAAAGCACAGTAGCATAGTATCAAATTTGCTTCATTAGCAGTAGTGTGAAAATACTGCAGTATAACTAATATTCCATCTCTCTGTTTAGTTATCTCAAAAGGTATATAGGGAAATATACTTACTGCATAGAACTGATCTCTTCCTCATCTTTTACATCTGAGATTTTCCCATACCTGAGTTTTAGTAGTCATTCCTAAGATTCCCATATTTTAAATTAATAGTGAGAGGAAATAATGAGTGGTTAGAGCTTGTAAAGGGTGTGAGAGTGCTGAATGGTCTTAAAAACACACTGACAAACACATATAAAAAAAACCAAAAAAAAACAAAAATGAAACTTCTTTTACTATTTACTACATAATACCTACAATGTAATGTTGGTCAATGTAGAGATATCCAAGGACAGGTTCTTGAAAGGGAAAAAAAAAGCATGTCAAAATACATGTTAAACAAAACAAAAGGTACAAATTATGTATAGAGATATAACAAATTCACTGTTCAACCTCCTGTAACTCTGATGTAACATCTAAATGCCGGAAAAGACTTAAGGAGAGGAACTGTATGATGACAGTAAATTAGCTGTCTTCTATGTATATTTGTGTATTAGGCAGGTTTTCTGAAGGATAGTTAGGTGACAGGTGGAAACAGAAGACATATTTTGAAAAATACAGCATGGCAATACACTCTGCTTAGACATCAGGTCAACCGTGCAGCAAAAGAATGAAAATAATTAAGCAACATGTTAATGTTACTGCAATATAAATAAGGCGTCTTTCTTTTAGTAAGAACCTGCCTTCTCTTCCAGGAAAGCAGCATTACCTGTATAAACAGACAAAAGATAATTGATAAAATGAGACACTGCATACCTGGTAACACTTGGCCACTATACTATCCCTTTCTAGAGCCAGCAGTGGCACGCCACTAGGCTGAATGAAGGGTTAGCGTCTGCTACACATGAAAACTAGACCAGTAGAGCAGTGACAGGCAAGATTGAGAAGTGATTAAAATAATCCCAGAATAAGCAGCCTCCTCTAACAACAAAGGAAGTATCAGAGGCGATACACAGATGAGCAAGTGGGTCTAACCAGCAAGCAGGCCTGTAAATATGAAAGCGCACAAACACAAAACTTTGTTGAGATACCTGTGTGAGGTAGCTACAGTCACAAGTAATAATGGAAATAGAACAAAAGACTTCACAGATAAAAGCAGATGCCTGCTGTACATGGATAAGCAAAGCTAAAACTGGAACTGTTAGGACGTAAGTGGGATGATAGGAGATCAGAACTGGTACACATGAACAACAACAAGGATTGATTCAGCAAGATACCACTCAATTTGAATGTGAACAGCAACAAGGCAGACTAAGTCTGTCTAACATCAACAATGCAAGCAGAAGAGGGCGCACTCTGGAAAGAACAGTGTAGATAAAGAACTGTATAGCAGACCAACATCCCCTACGTATCTAGTAACCTCTACTATCCCAAAAGTAACTAATCGTTTGAAAACAAACCTCACTAAAAATAACAGTTGTCAATATGAAATGGAGAAATCATCATGATATTCAAAGAGTGAATTCTGTGTAGGAGAAAGAAAACATCTGAAAGAGAAACCAAGTGGTCTGTTCTGCAAACATCAGGATAGACCACGACACCAGTAATTTTCCTAGAGGAAAAATGTTTGGGTTTTTTTTCCAACATAGACTTGCCTCTGGCTTTCACTTGGAATGCAGTTCATGAGGCACAGTGTAATAATGAATCCTGCAGACCAAAGAACCATGAACGTTTTCAATGCATAAACAACAGCCCACAAAGAGCAGGAATTTGAACTTGAGTCACCTGGATGATCAGTTAAATCACTGAACTTTTGGTTTAAAGACGCCTGGAAGTCACCACCAGTTGACCTCACCCAGGACAGAGGAATGAGAACAGGCCATAACTACTGTCTAAAAGTGTTTAAAACAATCAGAAGAAATGCTAATTACATTTTATTTCTGGCAGCAGTGCATTTTCTCCAGGGCAGACTGAGTTTTGAAACCTGTAGCCCATAATTCCAGCCTGCTTTCATTGTTTTGCACTGAACAAGCTAAAAGGCTACAAGTCTCTTTTAGGAGTTTGCAACTCCCTGTTAATGTTTCTGCAACCTCCCTTAGGGAAGTCATGACACTGCTCAAGGTAATTAACATTATATTCTCCCTTCAAGTTACAGCTTTTGAAAAAATGTTTTGCTCTATCTGTCCTTTAGTTTTTGGAACCTAGCCAAGAAACAGCAAAAGCGATATAGGAGAAGAAAGGGGAGGGGTGTCCATACCACACTAACTGGCTTGGCATAGGCAACAACTTCAGACAAGAGCTTTTCTTTGCAAACAGTAGGGTTTCCCACCACTGCTTGCCGGATCAAATAGACAATGATGGATTGGTAAAGCCACATTAACCCTCCTTTCTCCACAACTAACTCCACAATTGATGATAGCACAAGATGGACAGATAGCAGAGACAGATGTTTTAGCTCTAAATCTCTTAACAACAGGGCCATAGAGCTCACTGATGCCCATGATCTTTTACCTTAGTCTTTACAGATTCTGACTGTGCATCTGCTTGGTACTACACGAGCTCCACACACTTGTTACTCACCTTAATAATTTTCTTTTTTTCCCTGCTCCCAGCCCATTCCTTTAAATCTGAATAAAGGAAACACAAGGGTTCTCCAGTAAATGGCATCTGAGCAATGACATCATAAGCAGCTGCTTCTCTTCCCACCATGAAATGTTTATCCCGAAAAGCTGGTATGGGCTGGGAAATGGAGTTCTGGACAATGATACAGAAGTGACAAGTTTCCCAACCAGCAGGAAAATTTCCCTGACACAGGAAAATTTAAGAAATACAGACTCTTTGGTCCTTTGTATCTTGGGTACGAACCTTAAAAGTTTCCTTGGGGTCTCTCTCATGTTCTATAGCTGAACAGTCTTGCTGCTTTCAGCCAGAAAATGTTATGTCCCTTAAGCATATGATTGACTGAATTACTTGTCATTTGCCAGCAGTTTTAGATGACTGTCCAGGCAGAAAAATTGCATATCCCTGATACTTCTTTCCACAGGTGGCCTCGTGCCTCAGTAATATTAGACTTTCATGCTTGATAATAAACCATGGTAGGAAAAATAGATACAATAAGCTGAAGCAGCAAAACCTTTCAAACAGCAATAATGTCAGGGGGGGAACTACTTAAAGGGAATCCATTTGGCTTTATCATTGCAACTGCTAGAAGGTTGTGGATGATACTTATACACTTTATATTATGGCCAAGGGCCCCCAGAGCACTCAGAAGAACAGCACAAATCTGTTTAAAGTGAGATATCTGTTTTCTTCCAGCCTCTGAGATGATCTACCCTATGGATTAGGCTACTAGCCTGATAAGGCTATTCTTCTCAAAATATGTTTACTTTATGTCAGTCCCATTGACAACAGTGCTGTGGTATCTAAGCTGGAGAAGTGCTTCAAAAATGGCAAGAGGTTTGGGAGTTCATGCCTGAAACACCTGGAGTACTTCTCTCTTGGGCTATCCAGACATACAGAAACTCTGGTGAATCACAGCTCTCCCAGCAGTGGGGTCAGTTTGCAGAGTTGCACAGCTCTGTACTCTGTCAGGATGCTCTTTTCTGTTCTCATCTGCTGAAAAAATAAAATATTCTGTAGAAAGAAGTGGCAAAGTTCTTATTGCCAAGTTACTGGACACAGTGACCTAAAAGAGTCTGAAAATGATGCATAATTCTGAATCTGTGAATCTCATATTTATTGAAAAGAAAGAGACAAACACAATTTATGCATCATGATAAATGATCTGCTGCTCAGCGGAGATAAATAACCAGCCACCTATTCTATGAAACACTGTGACATTTATGTGCTTTCTTATTAAATGCATAATCAAGATGAAAAATCTGTCCCTGGTCGAAGTTCTCTCCTTCCCAGCTTTGAAATGTCCTTCCAAAGGTAAATGAAGCATTCCAGCTGCAGCTCCCTCAGATGTTGTATCATAATTTGTGAATTACATGCAGAAAGTTTTTCTTTCTTAATGACTTTAGAATAAAATAGCTGTGCTTTCCTTTCCTGAAAGGAAAATTCATTTTTTTCCAGAAACTGCATTATAGATGGAATAGTCCTACCCAACTCTGGATAGGAATGGTAGCCATGGCACCTGCAGTCCAAAATGTCTTTTTAGAAATCGGGCAAATGCAATATCAGAAATTGCTTCCCAGAAGAAACTGAAAGTACAAATATTGTCTAAGACAGATTTCATAAAGCACAAATGCTAAAAACATTTGAAGTACATTTTCAAGCCTTGAGATGTTTCCTTTATACATGTTTTTATGCAGTGGTGTGCACAGGAACGGGCAGGCTTTGTAGGTCAGGGTTGCAAAGGGCAACCTTTCCTTTTACTTGTGAACATTTACTCACTGAAACACTGTCTTTGATTCATTTGTTTTTCATCAGTGTGAATAGGTAATTTACAATTTGGTCTCATCTGAATGAGCTATGTATTTTCCACGAAGTAAAAGCTTTCTGAAATACACCATTTGAGGAACTTTCACGTTATTAACACAAAAATACACGGGTGGTCTGGTATTGTATCTGTAATTTGCCCAAAAGGTACTTCTGCAATTTCTGAAGGTTATTCATTTGAACAGTGTTTACAGGACACTCATCAAAACCACTCTTCAGTAAATAGATGATAGGGTGTACACATATTCCTGGCAAATAAGTGCTATCCTGCTTATAAGTAAGTTCGATTACTACTCAAGCCTTGAATTAATTAAAAGACTAAATACCACATGCGCCATTTGGCACCATTCAAATTACCATTTGAATGTATTATCCAATATTAAAGTATTTTTACCAAACCACTTCATTAAACCGATTAAAATCTTCAAGTGGTCTGTTCTCCTTTTCATTCATTTTTTTATACAACTTTACATTTATTGCTACCTTTTTGTTTCCTTCTTACTTACATAATTCTGTTCATTTTCTTTCTTTCCTTCTTACTTAAGTTCTGTAAATGTTTATAGTTTTCTATAATTTCTTAGACTTTTTTTTATGGATAGGCTTTAATAACCACAAATGAGAGTTCTTTTGTAATTCAATGTCTGTTCTTATAATTAATTTTCTTAATAAATTTTTTTTCTTTTCCTCACACAATAGTGTGCATTTTTCTAGTACCAAATCAAGTCTGCCCTCTGAAGATTTTTTGCAATACTCAGGCACTCCTCCTCCAACACTTGTCTAACTCCTCCTGCTTATGGCACACTCAGTATTCTGCACACAGAGTGGTTGTCGTGCTAATAAATTATATTCATGCCTAGTCTGACTTTGAACATACTCTCTTGAAGTCAGATTTTAAAAAGCTACATGTATCAATTCCTTGTGAATCTTCAGCTTTACAGAACCTAATTTCCTCTTCTCAAGGTATTTTGGGGTAATAAAGAAACATGCTTTTTTGACTGAATTTTAGATACTGAAGACTCGAAAGTCCTACCAAAACCACTAGAAGCTTTAGTGCTTAAAATGAAAAAAGTTTTTGGCAACATTTCAGTTCATGACTTATAAGATCTGGTATTTTGTCACAAATAATGGCTGCTTAAAAGCCAGTTTAAGCCAGTGAATCATCACTTTTCCCATAGCAATTTCACTCTTCTTTTCCATTTACTACTTTCCTGTTCTTCAGCCACTCTGTTTATCTTCATCTCTCATTCCTGCCGCAGGTCTGGCCTCAACACCCCAGCAGAAACACATCTGCCAAGACTGAGAGAACTCATTTATAAATCTTTAATCCCGATTCCCTCTTCCCCTCCCCTTCCCTGGCTGTTGTGGTTGACACTTACTATTCCTGCAAGACAAACTGCTCTACCACATTAGTAGAAAAATATTCTAGAGGTGACACTAGTCTGTGAGCCCCTCTTGGAGCTCTTGCCACATAGACCATAAGGATTGTCTCTTGAGCTAGGGAAAAGCATACACACAGAATCATGGAATCACAGAATTGTTGAGGCTGGAATAGACCTCCGAGATCATCAAGTCCAGTCTATGACCCAACACCACAACACCTAGCTAGACCATGTCACTAAGTGCCACATCCAATCTTTCATTAAACACCTCCAGGGATGGCAACTGCATCGTCTCCCTGGGCACTCCATTCGAGTGCCTAATGACTCTTTCCGTGAGGAAGTGCTTCCTAATATCCAACCTAATATCCAACCTTGCAATATAATTGAGTTTTTGATATTCTAGGTTACACCACACTTTGTTAACCTCTGCAACTTCACAAAGCACTCCTTAGCAATCTCTAATTGCTGAAAAACATAACACTTACAAGGCTTTCATGTCTTCTCAATTCACTACACATTTCTAATTAAATTCTTCAGGATTTTAAAAAGCTTCAGCTGGATCCATTTCTTCTTCAGATGGATCCACCTTTCTTTTTTTAATTCTTCATGCAGATCCAAAGTGTTTAATATTACACATGCGGGTAAGTTACCTTTCAGACTCATTTCTATCCTGTTTGATTTTCTTTTTATGTAGGAAAATATTTTCATATAATCTACAAAAGATGCTTAGAAAAAGACAGAAAGACGATCAAAGTCAGTCTTGTATTGCTTATTTTTTTAAAATTTGTTCTTTCTCTGTGTTTTTCTACAAAAATGGTTAAAAACCTTTTACTCTACAGCAGGGATCTAACCCTAAGGAAGTCCATAAAGCCCATTTATGCAGGACAGTACTGTACTGCTTGGAGCTCTCCTCAGCTCTATTTTTAAGCAATGGAAAAGGATCCAGTCTTCCCCATTTCTGTAATGTACAAATAGGGTAACAGAAAAGAGGAATTCCCGGAAGGCAAAGCACCCACCTTTTAGGAAAAAGTCCTCTCTCAGGGTTTTCTTTGCACTCTACCAAGACTCAGAGCCTGGTCCCAGCAGAGGGTGCTGCTGCTCCTGCAGAGCTCTCGGGTGGAGAAGCCTGCTACTCCCCGGACGGCTCTCGGCACTGGAAGCCCTACCGACCTTCACAGGCAGCAACCGAGTTTTGACCTGGACAAAGCCAATAGCTCCAGGCAGAGTAATGTCATGTCGTGATGGAGGCAAGGTCTTTGATAACAGTGACGAAAACCTTTTGTATTAGATATAAGACAAAAACCAGTCAGGTTACAGAAAAGAGAGACACCTGACTGCCTTTGAGGTCTACGTTTCTACAAATGTGATCCCAGCGATTGAGAGTGGGCACTAAAATACAGTATTTGTGAATATATGGTGAGCTTAAAGCTCAAAATAAGCTAGAGTTTTCCAGACAAGCATGAATTTTACCAAATTGAGACAGGCTAAGTAGCTTACTACATATAGTTAACACTAATGTAATAACACAAATGAAGGGTTTCTGCAGGGTTTTTTAGCAAGAAGATCGCTAATTGCAGGTCAGCGTCCTCTTCCCTCATGTGAAGACATAAACTGAGACACAAAGATGAAAAACATCTTCTACTAATAGTTCACCAAGCTGTTGTTAGGGGCAGGAAGACATAGAATCCTCCTAAATCCAACACCAGAAAGGCTGATAAAGTACTGCTGCACAAAACTCAAGAGACTTTTAAGTGCAATAGGCTTGGGCAAACTATTGCTAGTCAGACTGGGGATACTGCAGCTGTGTGCTCCCTCACTGCATAACAAGAGCGCAGAAATTACCTGTCACACTGTGTCCAACCAAAGGTCCACCTGCCCAGGTTCATATTTCCACCAATGAATAGCAGCAAATGCCAAAACATTAAAAAATTTAAAACACAGAAAGTACAGGAGACTCTTTCTCTCACTTTGTCTACTATTTCAGCCAGCTGCTCAGGGAATTTCTGAGCCAGGGGCTGTGTCTGGACTATTTTATTAAACAGCCACTGACAGACCTAAGCAAAATTTTCTAACTCCTTTTAAGACACTTAAGCTTTTGGACACCATAACATCCTATATCAGTTAATTATCTGATAAAGGAAAAATTACTTCCTTTGTTTGTGTTAAATCTTCTGCCTGATATGTTAATGTGGTATCATAGTACTAATTCCCTCTCTAAGTGCCAGAACAGCAAGTACCTCTCCTGTAATCAATTGATCAGGAGAAAGATTTCACAACTATTTTGCTTCCTTATACAACTTCTGACTTACAAATAGTTTTGCCGCATTTGTTGACACTGAATATCAAACAGCAGACTCAAAACCATTTTCATTTTACTCATATCACAATATATATCATGTTGATCTGAATCATCGGATTCTAAGTAACCCTTTATAGCATAAATATAGAGAGCTGATCAACCTATTTAAGAGTTAGGATAAGATGCTTTTCTCTTGTTTTCTTGCTGTGAAATATCTAGCATTAACTACTGAGAGAAAGCATAGCAGAGTAGATGGCTCTTGTTGCATCTCTGAGCCCATGCCTATATTGCTGTATTGTTATTTTTTTTATTTGAAACTCAAAAGATTATAAGTATGACTTTTCATGGACAAAACATGTAATTGCCAGCATGAAGGATGCTATAGTGTTAATAAGCCATTGTCTGTATCCTTTTTCATTTAAATGCTTGTATAAAAACAAAAGCAGTAACCGTGTATAAAAAAGCATCAACATTAAAAGATCGGTGGCTTTCAAACACTCTTCTTTAATTTTTTTAGTATTTCCCTACCATTACACAATTCTTATATTATGCCGCGTACTTTAGAGAACATTCCCAGTCCCAAGCCTTTAGGGTGTTGTTCCTTTCAGTGCACACCATCAGCATCACACCACCCATCCAGAACTCCTCTTTCAGTTTTTGTACTTCTGTAATTGCAGACAAAACACTACTGTACTTTGTTGCCAAAATAAAGAAGTCATCTATACTTTAGAATTGCATCAAACCCTTGGTTGATCAGACAATAAAACTATTCATCAGCATCAGCTGATACTTCTCTATAACAATCATGCAACACAAGCAAATCAAGAGCTGATATGTTACAAGTGACTTTGATAATTAACTCCCTTGAGAAATTCATCTTCATCTGAGGACAATAACAATGGTTCTTCAAAAGGAAGAAAAAAAGTCCTTTTTTTCCTTTACAAATTCCCTGATGATGTAGGACAAACTTGCAAAGAGTCCATGCAAACAACTAACATGATTTTAAGGAACAAGTTATATCTCTTGTGTTACATTGATTTCAAGACCAAAAAGGCAAGTCAAAATTACTGGGGTCTTCAACATTATTAAGAAAAATAGTGAATTGATTTGTTTAGCCTGTAGTAGCGGCTGATGGCAGAGGTTTTAATATGACAAGGCTTTAGTTCCTGATTAGGCAGGATGGATTATGGGGAAAACTACGCAAATGTGAAGTCCTTGTTGTGAAACTACAGGCAATTCAGTTGGTGGGAGTTCTTACAAAACAAGAGTTGATGTTCAGAGTTGTGAAACTTGGGTGGGGCTACAAATGAAATATTCAGCCAGATGATACACTTGGTAGTCAGTGGCTCAAATTGTTCCAAGGAAGTGAGTTCATGCCAAGTGAAAGATGAAAACAAGAGTTCAGTCTCGGCTTCTTACAAGTGGTGTATACTGGCTCATAAGTACCCTAGCACAAGGAATGGAAAAGACCTAATGGGCTTATAGGGTTCATCTTTGTTTTCCATTATCCTTACATACTGTGGCTTGGTACTCTCTGGTTCAGAAGGCTCTAGCACATATGGGAACAGGACTCTTGCTACTCTACTCAACAGACAGTGTAATTCCATTTCCCATTCCTGCATGACAGGTATCTCAAAGTGAGAAACCAATGTAGCAAAAAAAACCCTCTCCACAGCCACCTGCAGAACATTTCCCAGAAAAATACATTATGATGTTTTTCATCAGACCCCAGGTCTTTTTCTGAATCTTCTTCTTTTTCTTCTTTCTGACCACCTGATAGATTCTTGGCCTTTTAAATCACTCAAATCTCACACATCAAAATTAACATTCTTTCAGCATGTTTTGTCAGCATAGTTTTGGAGCTAGTGACTCACTGCTTCGCTTATTGCTCAGCCAGAGAAGCAGGGGGCCAACATGCATGGCCCGAATCCTCAGTCATCACACAAATGGATTCAACTTATCTCTGACAAGATGAAGATGAGTTTTTCATTTGCTGTAAATACAGTCTTTTACCTGGAGGATCAAGAAGGAGACAAGAGTTCTCGCCCTCTGCCTAGTCAGTATCTTTTGCAGTGTCAGGCCATTCTGCCGGTTTGCCACCATCCTCTTCCTGCCTGCCATTGGTCTTTCATTCTTCCCATCCAAACCTCTACTCTGCTCGTCTGTCACTGCTCTTTATCTTTGTGCAGTAATGAGCTTGACTGTGCTTCAAACCCAATGACTTCTAACAGTTGAATTCTGTTTTGCTGAGAGAGGGAACTGGAGGGGCAGGTGCAGCTGAGTTTTGCTCTTCTAGTTAATGTGGGGAGGAGTGCAGGTCTCAGGTTATGTCATATGGGCTTTTTGCGTAGTACATGATTCCCCCAGTGCCCACCTGAGTACAGGTTCCCAGGAGAAGGACTTCAGAGTTATCTGTGCACATGAGTGTTGTTTGCAACTCTATAATTTTATTACAAATACTGCATTTAGTTTATTAAAAAAAAAAAAAGGATGGACATTGATTGACTGAAATGATTATTCACAGATTTGGGACTACTTCAGCAGAGGGAGGGGGAGCTGTGAGAAGTTGAAACATTTCACCTGTAGTTTCTGGGTTTTATTTTTGTTATTTTGTTTCTTTTTAAAAAGCTATTTTAAAAGAATTTGGAGTAAAATAAAATTTGGGTTAACTCAAAACATTTCTTTTTAATTTAGTTTGAATTTCTTTCCTTCAGTTTCATTCAGTCAGAAACAGAAATGGGGAAACTTTGTAATTGCAACTGCAAAATATTTATCTAGTTTTCAATTAAATATTTCATTTTGCTTTTGGACAAACTGCATTAGGATATCTTGTTAAAAATGTTTTCTGAGAATATAAATCCACTTTTGATAAAAAAAAAAAAGAAAAAAAAGTGATTGAGTTTTGCCTATATCTGTAAAGCCCTGCTAAATGTGTTTTAATTTTGTTTTCTTAGTCTTTCTTGCCACTATATTTCTATACAGCATTTTTTGCATCTGGTGCCTTTGGAGAATGTCACTTCTATTCACTGTAAAAATCTACTTTCAAAACAACCCTTTTGGCAACAGAGAGGAAAATACTATCATAGGTAGAGAAGCACTATATCATATTACAAATGTTCACTCCTATTACACTTTTTACTGTTGAGAACTAGAAAGGCTCATGAATTGTCAGGAAAGATACAGAAACCCATATGATATACCTAGCAGAACTAACAAGCTTAAGGCTGCTTCATAGCCAGCTGTAAAAGCATGTGGAAAATCAATCCAATCTCCCTGTCTTGGGTGAGTTTGTGAGAGCATTTAATTCAAACTATCACTAAGCCTTTCTTTTCACACACCTTGGCTCAATCAAGTTCCTAGAGATTCTCCAGGGAGTCAAAAGACAAAGTTGTAATGTCTAATGAAAACTTTCAGCTGGAAAAGGTTATAAGATGATTTATATAATTTAAGTTATAACATAAAATAATTTCAAAAGAAAGGGGAAAGGGAGAGAGGAAAAGGGAGAGGGAAAAAGGGAAAAGGATAAAAGGGAAAGGGGAAAATGAAAAGGGGAAAAGAAAAAGGGAAAAAGGAAAGGGGGGAAAGGAAGCCATTATGGAATAGAAGACAAAGAGAAGATAGAACATCTGTTTCTCCATCCATTTTCAGAATCAATCCCATATGGACAGATTAATGCCCAGTGAAGTCTATGTCTACATTTTTAGAGGGCTTACCAAGGTAAGGTCTAACGGTTTGTTTCCAAGAGTAGAGAGGCAAATATGGTGGCTAGCAGCCAACAAGAACACAGAAAGCATAAAAGAGAGTGGTGGTAGCTGTACAGTGTAAGTGAAAAAGAGTTTAAGAAGCTTGGAGGTTGCAAGGATTGGAGGGAGGACACTGCTTCTAGAGGAAGCAGGGACTCTCCCCAGAACCAGGGACTTTTCCTTGGGTAGGGATAAGCAGGACAGTGTGCTGGAAGCAGTTTGGAGAAAGCAGCTACATGTGGGCAGGGGAATGTGGCATGAGTAAGGAGTCTCTGAGTGGAATGGTAAAGAGGATGAGAAGTAGATGTGGGGTGAGAAGATGTGATGTGCGACAGAAGCAGCCCATATTAATGCTCACACAAATGCACACATACCTTTAAGAAGAAACCTTATTATGGGCTTGGAGGTACACACAAGGCCACTCTTTCTCTGATTACCCTTGGTAGCAAGGATGCTTTTGTGTGCTCAAAATGAACAGAGCCTGGTAGTCTCACACACACAGTGTCCCGGGTGTCATTACCTTTCAGTCCACACATCCTGGTAGGGAGTCCCTACAAACATGCTCCATAAAAGGAGGGTAGTGGGAGAGTTGAAAACTGCAGGGGATTATACATGAGACATAAAGGAAACAAACAACAAGTAGAAAATCAAAGGAAGTTGGATTTGCTTTTTTTATTATTTAAAAAAAAAATCTAAGAAATTTAAATGGTTAAAGGAAACTTGGATGAGAGAGGAGAAGAAGTAGCAGAAATCTGCAAGAGTCTGAAGGAAGGACATGTGTTTGGGAGAATATTTATACTCGTCATCACAAGGAGAGAGTGGAGATACAGGCACTTTTTCTCCTCACTTCTTACCCTACTAGTCATGCTATAGCCCTTATAGGTACTCCTTTTTACAGAAGCAAAGTAAGTCCTTGTAGTCTTCACTCCTTATACTCTAATACACAGCTGACCTCACCATTGGTGACATCGGGGATCTAAAGAATCTCTTTCTGTGTGGTGTATGTGCCTCTCTCTGCAATGTAAAGTCAGAGAAAACAGAGATGGAAGAAACAACAGGTGGAAATACAGAAAAAATAATGCTATCAGGCACAGGATTTAGCAGAGGAATCATTTTACACTCTGAACAAATTTTAGTTAATTAACTACTTCATAAAGAGAACTAATTCCTATTTTTTTTTAAAAAAAAAAAAGAGCTGAATGTATACTCCTGTACTTTTACTTGAGTAAGAAAATCATGGTGTGCTGCAACTTTCCAGTTACTTATAGATGAAGACAAATGAAAACAAATAGCTGAAACAGTGTAGGGAAAGAATAAATGTGAGGGTGTTTGTATAAGATATGTAGGCTTAAAGTTCAGTTATTTTCCACACAATTGCTTTAGACCAGAATCTCTTCTCATGCACTCCGATCTACATTTCCACATGCATTTTGTGAGACTCAAGATAATCCTTCAGATATGGGGTCCAAAACTCAAAGGCAACTTAAATGGGTGAATGAGCAGGTATTTTTCCAGGTGTATTTTAGCTTACTACATGTTGTGCCATAGTTTAATTTTCTTGGGGAGAAAATGGGGAAGATATTTCACTCATTTGGGCTCGTGAGGTCTAATAGCTGAAATCCCCTCCCTATCAGCCACCAAATACACACCTCTTTTAAGAATGCAGTAATGTGGATTTAGCCTCACTATGTAATACCTAACAAATTGATTTTCTTTCTGAAATAATTATAAGCAAAATACATAGCAGAAAATGTTAATGTAGATTATTCAAAAGAGATAATTTTTTAGGATGTGAATTATTTTATTAGACCTTGAGTTGCTGTTGTTTGTTTTCCCCTGCCTTTTGCCTTGATATTAACAGAAGTTTGAAAATTAAAAGCAGAACTCAGATGTGAGAATTTGGGAAAGAAAACTAAAATGACTTTGCTTAAACTCTATTGCCCTAAGCATAGAGCAGAGAAACAAAAAAATTCCCCTACTCATCTTGTCTGTATCTCGAGGCAGGTTCAGGCTAGAAGGAGTACCATCTTTAGGCAGAGGCAAGGCAGAGGCAGACAGATTAACCGGCAGAGACACAAAACAGCCATGTCTCCTTGGCTGCCTTTGCTTGCACTGGAATACTGGACAGTGATGCTGGCTGCTCTGCCACTATGAGGACCTGAGGTTGTGACTCCTGCTAGGAGTACTGCCCCTAGAGAATCCCTCTTCTCTGGCGCTGCTTCTCCCTTTGCTGTGGCCAGAGTCCACCAGCCTGGCTCCCCAGAGCTTTTTGTGTAGTTTCCATCCAACTTGGCATCCTCACCCAACTCACATCTGGAGTGACACAGTTCTCACAGCACAGAATTCCTCCTCATCTTTGATATTTTCTTCTGCTAGAGTGCGAGAGAAGAGTCAGAGACGTAGTGAGTCCAAGAGAAATCCTGACCTGTTTGCTACACAGAAATGCTTGCTAGACACAATCGCAAAGCTGTAGCAGCTTCACAATGAGTTTTTCCTTTTCTATACAAAATGGAGGAAAATTACTGAATCTTTCCCTTTTTCTTTTTTTTTTTTGCCTTGTTTTGATGTACAGATCTAGGGACTCTACATGTTGTACCTGACACATACAGTTCTGAAATATGAGATTTGCCCCTTTGGCAACAGTGTAATGGTGTTGGTAAGTACAGAATATGAAGAAAATATGGCAGCCTGAATGTACCCCAGACACTCACATAACCATAAATGATGTTCACGTCCTGACATAGTTACTACAAATAATTATAAAAGCACCTTTAATAAGTGTCAGCACTGGTTGTCTTAGACTTTAATTTCTAAATAGTCTTTTTAGCTGTGACTCTGTGAAAGGCAAATACAAAAAAATGTGATGGCAAGTATAGAATTCACTATAGACAGAAACACTGTGAAGAGATGAAATAAAGCTCTTACCTTTCAGACAGTCATATTAGGTTTTTCTCACAATTATCGAGAAACTGAGGATTAAATGTAGTTAAATAAGCATTACATAAAAACACAGTACTGAGATGAAATTGATAATGCTTTTAAACATACCAAGCATTATTCTCTTTCTCATCTCATTATAAGGCAATGATGATGTCTTTTTTTTTTACACAGTTGTTCTATTTCCTGTGATTTTTCTTTGGTCTAATTTCCAACTACTGTCAAATCACATAGCAGCTGCAGAAGTATGTTTTCTGCACCAAAGTGTCAATGAGGTTTGGCCAGTTCCTCTACAATAGAGAATTTACATCTGTGATTCATATGTTTTATATTGCTAGATTGAGAACTGTTTTTTGGTCTATGGAACTACATTTAGATTGTTGGACTACATTTTATCTTCAACTGATACCTAAAAGTGGTGCAAAATTAACAGCTTGCCTTGTCATATTTTATTATGAGCATTTTATACTATTATTTCTGACATGGCCGTTGGCTTTGCATCTGGCTTTCTGAAAAACAAGTAGATTTTTAGAGATTTGTTTTGTCTTGTACAATCCTGAACTTCCTAAGAGTGAGATTCACTTGAAACAATTACCACAAAGATGTTTCAGTTAGACATCCTAATCTTTTGTAGTGTTTTTCAGCTTTTGCAGAGGTTTTCTCCCATCAGCCATCTCATTTGCTTGATTGGCTAAAGACTTAGCTGAGAAACTGCAAGGATTACTGCAAGACCGGCTAGGTTTCCGTTAGTGGGGCTGGATTATGATATAGATCTTGAATGCTTGTGGTTATCGGTGGTTTCTGTGGAATGAGGTTTGTATTTCACAGCTGTTTACTTAAGGAGTGCCAAAGAATCTGGAGCAGAGTTAAGATGTTTCTTTTAGTAGATGGAACCTAGGCAAGTTTATGCAAAAGCAAGAAAGATATGTTCACAGAAGTGTGGTTAGGTTACAAGCTCTAGCACTCAAAAGCTAGAGAATGGCCAAGTAATGTATCCTTTGCAAATCTTGGACTACATTGCAGTTTCTACTTCCCTGGCCAGTACTAGGAAGGGCTTTTTTCTCCCTCCCGCAAATGTCTGTCTTTTTCAGTGCACAGACTGAACTGTTCTACTTCTTGTGCTCCTGTTCCTTCCTCTCCTCTACCTTCCAAGTAGATGAGCCAGGATCCGCTTACCTGCCAGAATCAGGTGCAGCCAACATGTGATATCTGATGCTGCTGATCTGTTCTCTTTCCATATCTTGTTTATTATTCATTGTTCAAAATGTGGCCCACACCCTGTATAATGCACATGACTCAAGGTCTTCCCTAGATACAAAATTATTATTTTCCTCCTGGGCTTTCCTGTAGCCTGCTGTAGTCGCCAAGTGATGCACAAACACCAATTAAGTTATTTTCACAACACGCCAATGAGACAGCAAGGTATTATTATACCCAATTTAGATGTGGAGAACTAAAGTTTGAGAAACTGTGGTTCCACATACAAGCTATCAGCATGTTTAACTACACAAGCTTGGACCATTTTTAGAACAGGACTGACCTATTAACTAAATAAGGTAGTGTTACTGTGGAAAAATAGTATGTGATCATGTAATTAAAGACTAAGTCATACCACAAGTGCCCGATAGGGTCAAAAGAATGTTACTTAATCAGCTGTAATTCTGACATTTCCTAATTTTTCAAGCTTAATTTCTGGTCCTTAATCATGTTAATACATCTGAAATTTGCTAATTGTAGGATTCACCCCCCACACAAAATCAGGAAAAAAAAAAAAAAAAAGGAAATTTCATTAGATTCCATTATCGTGATTTTCAGGTGAACCGTCAGCAGGGTATGAGCCTGTAGCCTCATGATACAGTCCTACAATACCTAGGCTGCCACAGGTGGCCTAGCCACACCTTCTGTGGAGGTCTAGACCCACCTGCTGCTAGCTAAAAGGCAATCTGACATGAAAACAACTGTGGGGTTTGTCTTCTAGATTATCAGTGAAGGATCGAGGAACACCCACAGTAGAAAGGTGCTGTGAAACCACAACCTGAAGTAGCAGCAGTATTTTTATTTTTTTAATGTGGATGAGCATTAGTTCCACAGATATTTTTATCAACAGCTTTTGTGGGATTTTTTATCACATCAGAGATTCAGATATGGTCAGTTTTATTCCTAGCTTTGAAGAGAAAGGTATTGATTTTCTCAGTCTCCCAAATATGACCCTTGATGTTGCACTTGCATCTTGGACTCTGTCAATCATATATATTTCGAGCTGTTTCTAATAACTTCTTAATAAAATACTTTCTCTATTTGTAATTCATTAAATTGAAAAGCAGAATTCTCAGGTAATGCACACAGGAAGGAGAGTTAAGGTGGCTAGATTTGGATTCAATCTCCTAGAAATTTCACCAAGAAACAGTTCATAAAACCTTTTAATTTGAAGACTTAGTCAGGTTCTTCTGCTGGAGTGGCTTCCCAGGTTTTTAGAGGATTAAATGTCCTATTTCAAAAGTTGCAGGATGTCTTAGAGCAATACTCTCTTGCAGAGAGTTATAAACTGGGAAATATCGAAACACAAAATGTAGGCTTGGGGATCCTATATGTGTGGGATCAACACACAGAAATTGAGTTATTTTAAAACATTTCTCCTCCTACTTTGTTTATTTTTATAACTAAGTTTTGTGAAAACTTAGTTATAAAAACTATGTTGCCTCCAGACTCCTAAAAGAAAAGCTCCAATCTTTCACATCGTTAGATCTACTAGGCAATCACCATGTACAGAGTACTGTACTCCAGAATCTGGCCTAAAAACAGGAGAATTGCAAGATCTCACTGTATAAGAAATAAAGGCATCAGAGACAGGAGACTGAAGAACTACAGTGAAAAATACACTACAAATGAAATATAAATATAGTTATGTGCTAGTGTCCTATCAGGCTCTTCCCCTAATCTCTGTTTGCTCTCACTCAAATGACCATTTTCCTTGATCTTTTCCCCTCCCCCAGTATTTACTCTCTATATTTTTATCCACCAATTTCCATGTGTTCACTTCCGTTAGCTGGACAGTCAGTCACTTGTATACACTTCTTCAGTTCACTGGATTGCAGTTGTAATCTCACTTCGTGAACATCTTATTCAGTTTAAGTTTCACCTAACCATTTCCCATTTTCCCTCTTCATATTGATAGTTCTTCCTTTCTACTTCCATCCAGCTTTCAGATTTTTTACCCAGGCTTGCCCATTTTCTTGAGTAATCAGAGCCTTCAACTCAATGCCTACTCCTTTCCTAACATATCTATTCCTGGCAACTTATTTCATGTCCTTTCCTCAGATTCTTATCATCAACTCCATTGTGACCAACCTGCTCACCCACACCTTTCCTCTCTCACACCTTTCCTCACCCACACAGTTTCTCATTCCATTTGAACACACTCAACCACATACTAAAGAAGGTCTGGTTCCCAACCCATCCATTAACATTACACTGTTTCTTCCTACACAAATTCTGTATCTACTTCAGAACTCAGGGGAAAGAGCTAAAACCACTTACCTAATGTTAAGCATACAAGTCAGGAAAGCTACAGAAGAACCTACAGCTCCAGGAATGCAGATCCAAGCCAACACGTTCACCACATATGGAACATTCAAGGAAATCCACAGAAAAACAGAAGTTATCTCCACTCCACAAACCATTTTTCTTTCCTAGGTTTTGAACATGACAAGAAGTCCGCAAATTCTAGCCTGGGTTTCAGAAGACATGTCCATGGCAACATTGTATATCCAGTTCTCATACCAAGTTTATTCTTCAAGCACAGTATTTATCACAATGTAGATATGTACAGCTATAATAACAATCCATTATATATAAGGCTTTTCAAGTACTATTATTATTTACAGGCAAGCTGGGGGCCATATTTTGTTCCTTAGCTTTTGTCTCAACAATAGCCAAAATTCTGTGGCTTCCATTTAAAAAATAATCCTGTTCCAAGATCAACACACCTTCAGAACAAGGCACCTAAATGATACATATTTGCCAAGTTAGAAGAAAATGAAAACACAGAAAAATGGAAGAGTGAGGCAAGCCCAACAACTGCTAGGCTTGCCCTTAATAAAAGTTTAATAATGAATCTTCCTGTAGAAACAGAGATTGTTTCCTTAACTGAGTAGTTTATAGAATTAACCTATTAAAGGGAAAAACAGTTCATTGAGGTAACAGAATGTCTGAGAAAGTAAGTCCTTTGTATGTGTTGAATTATGGATGGCATTGCTCTACATTGGGACAAATCGCACATTTCTCAAGAAATCAGTACCTGTTGTACATTTGGCAAAGCACACACATTACTCAATGGTCTCTTTTCCTAGGATTCAGCATTATATTCCCTGAAGAGAAGTCTACTGGGAATACTTTTGAATGAACTACTACAGACAAAGAAATATCTCCTCTTGAGTAAGCAAAATGAAGTGCAATGAAGTCAGCAATCTGTTGATGGAAAACGAGTTCAAAAAGTTAATGTTGCATGATCTGCAGTGTTATTGTAGCACGTATTCTACTAGTGGTGCTTAACACAATCAGAATGAGCTGCTGTATCTTTTTTTTTTTTCTTTATTACCAGATAATATGAGGTTTACAAAGCAATGATATAGGGCTAGTCTAAAATTAATTGCAACAAATATCTCCCTGGATACAAAAACTATGTATTTGTTCTATGCACTGAAATATATTTAGTTTATGGGCTGATAATAGTCTTTTATTGGAGAAAAAAAAAAAAAAAAAAAGAAAAGAAAAAATGTTTCTGATTACTTGGGAATGTATTGCTCAAGGAAGATGTTCTATTCCTTGTAATTGCTCTTGTTATCTTTAACAAATTCTGTGATTTAATTGTGGTTTTGGTTTATCATTTGGACATGGGACATGAGTTCAGTCTTCCAATGTGCAAGAATTTACTTTATTTTCCTGCTTTGTTTTACTTTGTTTGGTTTGGGGTTTTTTTTTGTCAAGAGATAATAAGAGCAATGAGTTCTATATAAATTAGAAGTTTTGGTTTATCTTTTTGTTTGAAACCTGTAATACACTCAATCCTTTTGGCAGCCAGGAACAAAGATGAATCGGGAGACCTTAATGATATCTAGATAAATCATATACATAACTTGGGCACATCAGTGTTGTGATTCAGCGATTTGTGCCATGCTAATAATACATCCTGTTGATCCATTGGCTATGTTATGCAAGGCTGACCTGGAAAAAAAATCTGGATAGTCTCTAAACGTATGGGAGATAGATAGGAAAAATGTGGAACACTTAATTACCGTTATTTGTGTTTGGGTTTTTTCTATGCAGTAAAGGATGTTTTCTCAGGGCTTTTTTACCTTCATGTTTTCTCTTACTCACATGGCTGAGAAAATCCAGGAAAATCTGCCAGCAGCTGGAACTGTAGGTTTGTGCAGTAGCTTACACATTAAAAGCCTTGAAAATAGCTGCTGTCACTCTTTTTATTCTAAAATAACTTTCTCAAAATTAGTATTACATGTTTTAAAAAAAGAAATTGAGTAAAACAGAAGTAACACTACCTCTTAAAAGGATTACTTTAAAAAGGTTAGCTGAGAAGGATTTTCCCTTTGAATCTGCTTTGTTTGCAGACAGTGACTGTAAGTTTCCTCCATTGCAATATTTGTCCTGTGAGCACAGAGTCCTCAAGGGTTTATCAAGCCTGCTCCCTCTCCAGCACTGATGCTGACGTATACACTCCGGAGATAAAAAGGGAAGACATCTGATGCTACACCAGAGGCAAGCTCTGATTGTTTCAAAGTCCTCTTTCCAAAGAATGACCACCTCTTTCCAATTCTGAGCAACGACTTTTTGCATAAGCACTATATGGATTTGGTCTTTTCATGGTACTGTGCATACTTTAAAAACACTTAGTGCTCCCAAGTCCTGCTGAAGTCAGCACAACTGACATGCACTTTGCTTCTAAGAGTGATCAAAGCCTGGCCAAAGTGAGACCCAAACTGATGGTCAAGGTCATTATTATGACTCAGACATGAATAATATCTACGAAAGCTGGAAGTGCAGCCAAAACACGGTTTCAGACACACAATATGATGATTTTCCTTCATGTACAGTCTTCCACTTTGCAGTTACTCAAGGCTGTCCTCAGTTAGGCTCTAGCTCAGCAAAACAATTGAGGCAAGTGCTTAAATTTAAGTGTGAATATTCACACTCAAATGACACTGAAATGTGTACTATTACTGTCCCTTATTACTAGGACTTATTCTCTCGTCTGTCCTTTCTTAGCAAAATTCTCCCTCCCCTCCACTGAGACCCACAGAACAAGGTTTGAAAGCCCTTGGGAGTGTTCCCAGGCTGCGAATTCTCAGGAATATTTATCTGCGTTTCTAGCTTTGTCCCTTCTGTAAACATCTTACTCACCTGATTCTTAGGGGGGAAGAAGGAGGTCAGTAAAGTGGCAAAATACAGTTTCCCATATTTTTCGTTTATTTTTTTCTTTATTTTTTTTTTCAAACCATTTTTTTTTGAATAATTATTCTATTCTGTTTTTACTGGAATCTCCTACTGATTTTTTTTAAACATACACTGCTTAATTTCAGCTACAGGCTTCTCAGTGGCATTATGCTGTTTAATACTATTTTGATTTTAATATGCCAGTGTAAATCAATAGTAAACTGGATATTTGACCCATTAGTGCATCTTAATTGTTACCCTAAGTCTTTTTTTTTTACCATATTTCCAGATTTATTTATTTTTTAATGGAAAACAAATCTTTGATTTGTCTCTGGGAGGATTCTGCAGCTTGTCAATTAATTCAGAAGTTACAAAGTTTGACTTCAAGCCCTTGGGGTGCTCAGATCCCTCACTGAACAGAGCAGAGCTTTCCAAAATAAGCTTGCTAACGTCAGAACCTCTTGTTGCTAAGAGAAGAAGTGAGTGTAGCCTGGTAAAAGCACGCTGTTTCAACAAATCCTTTTGAACTGGCAGCCAACCTGTCTAAAGACAATGGAAGTAGTTTTAAGCAATACATACCAGATTGTTACATCAGCCTGTTTTACTGGAACAAGAAAAAAAGTGCAAGGGTATTAAGGAAAAAATCGGGGCGGGGGGCCAAATAAAAACACATCCTCTACTCACAGAAACTGCAGAATGTAAATGGGTTGTATCAGTCAGAAAACTAATGGAGGTGAGAATGACCTACCTCAGGCTAATAATGTACAGTACATGCACGTTCTCAAAGAATTTCCAATTAAGCTTATTTTTATTACCACAGTAACCAAAGGCTCCACTACTGCATGGTACATTACTTTTAAGAACTGAACATTAATTTAGATCAGAGGTAGGTATTCCCACCCCAACTAGAAGGAATGCTATGCAATATTGACCCTCCTCTAGGAACAATACGCAAGTGCATAAAGCCATTCACACCTCACAATACGTACAATTCACAACCAGGTACTGACCAACTGGATGGATCTCTGCACCATGGTCCTCTATTTTTCTTCAATTTTTAGCCCATTAAAAATTAAATACCCTCCACGATGGCATTCTGACCTTCTTAAAGACACATGCAAACACAAACCGTCTCCTGAGAAGATGAGAATAGAGTAAAATACACGAAGATCCTCAGCTTTCACAAATTATAAAACATCACATGGTATTGATTGCATGAACTAGAATTAAAAACTTGTCTCTTTTTGGAAGGTTCACAAGCTCTACAAATAAATGTAGCTATCATGTTTAACTAGTGGTAGTAGAATACAACTTGTTAACCCCCACTTGGTCATGGGAGAAAGGCAGAACTGTGGATTCACAGAGTGAAAACCTCCAGTGAGTTTCAGTGTGAGGTATCTACCTTAACAGGCAAATCACTGCATATATATGGTTGATTTATTTATCATCTGTTTTTCAGAAATCACATGTCAGTGGGACTGGTTTGATTTTTCTTCAAAAAATTATCGTATCTTAAAAATACTGAAAGGTCAAAAGCACAAGAAGGACTGATGTTTTGTGCGTTATACCTTTGCATAATTTTATTTTTTTTTTAATTATGGCACTTTAATTCCCTTTAAATCACTGCAGGATGAAATGGCATATTTGAATGATCAATTTTCATAGCCTTTGTGGATACACATGCACTTATACCAAAATTGCTCTGTTTTAAATCCCTAAAGTAAAGAAAATGTCTGTGCTCAAAAGAGATAATGTTCCTGATTTTGGAATAAAACAAAGATTAAAAATCTTGTATGTTATAGTTCTTTTTATTGGCTTAGGAGAGTTGTCAATCAAGTCACTGATTAATGCCCCTATCTTATGGAGTGCATACAACTGACACTGAATTCAGGGAAATTCTCTGAGTTCAGGGTAGCTCTGCCTTGCTTATATATGTGATTTTGTTGATGGCCATGAGGAAAGGTCTTTTAAATAATATAAATAAAAAAGAAACATTATTGCTGTAATCAATCAGCCAATATGAAAGGAAAAATCAGTTTTGCATGACCCTGAACTATTTTCCGTGGGAGTCGGTAAAAACCACTTGGGATTTCATGGTGGTCTTCCCATTGATCGTAACAGACATTCAAATATAACTTTCTGCTCTCTGGGTCACATTTGTCTTCCTGTTTACTATGTTCTGCTGATTTTAACATTGGGCACCAAACTCTGTCTTGGTTTTCTAAGTGTTGTCATTGAGCTAATTTATTAGACTAACTCTGTGAGGTCCTTTGGTGGTAGACTCCATGTTACCATAATGTCCAGTTAATGATATTATTTTGTACAAGCAATTGGAAAATAATTGTCTCTTAAATATGAGTTTACCTCAGTCATGTTCTTTTGAGACCACTTGCAGCATTTATTTGAATGAGACTCTAACTACATATAGGTTTCATAGACAAAATTTTCACAGGCTTTCATTTGAAATTCTTATATACAAGACCTTGAAGGTGAAATGTGCACTTACTCAATCACAAGGCAAAGATTTAATGTCCCTCTAATTAGAAACATGACCAGTTCTGTTAATTTACCTGAAGGAGGCTGTGCAATGGACTGAGCATTAATCTGGGCCTCAGGAGACTGCCACTCACCTCTTTGCTTTTCCAGGTATCTCCTCTGTGACTTTGAATTGCACATGCCCAGATTCTGAATGGTTTTTCGTTATTTGCCGTTAAAATCTTGTTCAATTTCAGTCAGCTGCCTAAATCACAGAACTAAAAATAACCCTATGAAAATAACCAGAAATTTATGATATCTCAGAATATTCCCCACTCTACTTAAAATGATCATTTATATCTATTGCATTACCTACAGACATTTGCTTGGTATTGCGATTGGTTTGGTCTGCTTTTATACATAGTTCATTATGGAAATTCCTTGATTTCTGTCAAAAAGCTGTTCCGGTACTTACTTATCCTTAAATAGATTACTATGTATCAGAACAGAAATCATACGATGCCTCATTTCTCCACTTAGAAAATGGGATGACTTTTATTATTTAACTGAACTGTTGCAAGAATAAAAATCTTTTCATCTGAGAAAGTTATATTAATCAAGTTTAGGTGCTGAAATCAATGCACTCCACATTTGAACAACTTACTTGAATAATTAATCAAAACGAAGCACTGCAATTTGGCAAATTTACAAACAGTCCACAGAAAAGAACTACCTGAAATATTCAAGCATAGTCAAGTTACACAGGATATCGAGTAAATCAAATTCTGTTGACAGCAACAAATGCATTTTTGCAAAAGATAATAATCTATATTGCTCCATAGAAATTTCAAGGAAAAACAAGACTACTTTATTGCTTTATTTAATTGTATTATCTTCATCAACTCCTGTTATAGAATTTGAATGTGACAATACTATATGCAAAGAATACGCCCCAAAGGAAATACACTCTGACTACTCATCAAAGCACAGTGATAGCATTCTTTTCAAAACTGATCTCTGTAAAAGTATGACAGATATTGATGAACATGAAGTTTCAAAAGAAAAAATAATGCCAGGCTGCCACATTTTTTGAACTCCATGGTTCAGAATTTGTATCTTCAATAAAAAGTTCATTTTTTTTCTGATTCAGAGTATGGATTTTAAATGTCAATTTTATTTCTATAAAAAATAGCTATCACAATTGAAATTTGAGATTTTCAGACAATCATAGTGAAATACTTGGTCAATTACAATTTTTTATTTGATTACTAGATCATGAAAATGCTTGGAACTTTGATTTGCTATCTCAGTGGAAACATTTATTTTAGACTTGAATACTGAAGTATGGTATAGAATTTCTTCCTACTTAGCTTTTCTAATAATGGATAAAGTTAATGGTTTTGTTTTGGTTTGGTTTGTTTTTTCCTCCCAGGAAATACCAGGTTGGATTTGTTTGGCAGCTGGCATTCAAATGACAGTTTAAGCTTAAACAGCATACTGCACAGATTTTGGAAAAGCAAGATGCACAGATTTTGGAGAAGTAATCCCTTTATCTTTGTCAACATTCTCTTTCCCACAAGAGATTTTAAAATCTAACACTCTTTCCCATATGTGAGTTAACAAGAAAGGTTTTTCCTCTATTTCTTGTCAGAATTTTAGAATAGAATAGGAATTGCTGGTTTCTAAGATCTATAACTGAACACATACTCTCTACTGAATTTATTCAGCTATGGCTAACTCAGGTGAAATAGAGAAGAATTGGGATCGTTTTGTCATTGTAAGCTACAAGACATTGAATTTGTATGGTACCTTCATTCCCAACCACCTCCATAAGGACCATCTGTGCTCCTTAGTTATGTTCACCTGCTTTCTAATCAGCACCTTGCAGAGTTGCACACCTGCAGCAGCTCTGGTCTCACCTCGCTGCACGTTAGCCATTAAGTCTCCACAGCATATCCTATGCAGAAATAATTTTGTTACTACATCATCATACATCCTCCCCTTCCCGGGTATACAGGCAAAAATCAACTGCTTAAAATTATGTTATACTTGGGGAACAATAGCTATTCCTTTTGCAACTTTAGACATTTTCGTGTAAAGTGAAAACGTTGCATGTCCTATGTCAGTATTGCAATTGGATCTGTTAAGACCAGGGCATGGGGTCAAAACCCAAAAAACAACCACAAACAAACAAACCAACCCAGAAGCTCGGTTTTCTCTTTGGATCTCATTGAACAAGTATGGCAAACCACATCCAGGCGTTTTGAAATTCTCTCACTGTTGAAACATATACCTTTGCATTAGGTGCATTTCTTGTAAAGTCACACCAGCCCTGTTCTATTGGGTTGGTTGCTCTTTATGAAGGGTTCTGCTGCTTTTCTGCATTGCACCGCATTTTGTGTAAACCACGTGCACATACAAACACACATCACACTCACCCACAAGCCCAGCTGCTCATGAATAACTTAATTGTGAAGTAATTCAGCAAACCCTGAATACCATGCAGACAAAAAGTATCATTCAAGAGGCGTCTGATGCTGGGTCAGACTTTGAACTGCAGCAAGGAACATTGTTTTATTATGCATTCTCATACAGTAGAACTGCGCTCCTCTGAGCCTCTGTCTTGTGATCAGTACACCCTGTCATAGCCTCTATTTTCCTTCAATTCCCAAACAAGATGTATGTTTGTGAGTGAATGTATGCAAGGAGTCCACAGGATCATAATCTGTCCTAATACTATTTAAATCACCATTGTACAATTGTGAATATCAGTGATAAATTGCATGCACAATGGACCTTTGAAAAAATGTTTTAATGCTTTAGTGTATAAGGATTCTGTAAGTCAAAAAAAAAAGAATATTCTGTGGTTTTCTAAATCCTCTAGTGTTTCTAAGTCTGTTCATGTGTGATCACATACACCTTTTTGAAGCAGGTGGGATAGGACTCTAAATGCTACCCAAGCAGAACTATCGTGAATCACTCTCATTTTGTGGTTATGTTGCACAATTGTAAACTTCACCAAAGTCAGCTAGCTAAGACAGTCATATGCTCTCTTAAAATCACAAAAAAATTGCAAAACACAGTAATGGAAAATTATGGCTGGGAACAAATCGATCCACATTAGTATATTTAGACATTTTGTATATTTACAAAAAAAGAAAAAAAAACAAAACCAAAAAAAACCAAACAGTAAAGTATATGTGGAATGCCATTTTCTACCTGAGCCACGTCCTCTGCTTAGCAGGGCTTGTCTGTTTCTTCGGTGTGGTAGATCACTGGTTTGTCAGCCAAGGGCTGGTCTAGAAGCTCTGTGCTGTTTACTGGTGTTTTTAAGAAAAGACTGAAAATAGTCATAATCCATTGACTTTAAAGGCAAAACAGAATTAGGACTAAGAATATATGCAAGTAATTTCAGAGCAAAAGTGTTTAAAGGAAATTGCAGAGAGTATTTGAGATCAGAACTTTCAGCAATGAAAAACACTTTAAAAAAATTTAAAAGCATATTAAAGAATTGAAATACACAATGCAATTCAACTACCATGTACTTAGATGCAAAAACCACACACATTTGCAATGTAGAGATCATGTTGCATGTCTGCAATTCAACAATAACCAAATGTGCCTCTTCTAATGATGCTTCAGTGGATTAGCACTAAAGAATTCCTGCCAATGAAGTACAGTTAATGTAAAACTCAAGCTGGTCATACAACACAAGCATGTCTAAGAAACTAAAGTATTTTTTTTAAAAATATTGAATAAAAATAAATGTAGACTAGAAAATCTCACTAATTTGGAATTTACTGGTTGGAAAAGTATTTCTCTGCCACACCTTCAGAAGGGGAAAACCCTATCCCATTTCCTGTCCTAATCCCTGTTTCAACTTGCACAGCATATTTAGTTCCAATGATTGCACTACTTAGCAGATACATTCCTGCACAGGAAACCTAGTCAAGTGTTGAGATTGTATCTTTATTTAAATTGTAAGATAAAAATAGTGCCACATGCATATTTTTAGGTAATACTTCTCCCTAACCCATGGTAATAAGAGCTAGATACCAATCTGTAACAACAATGTAGTGAAACAAGCTGTAACTCTAAAATCCTTTTGAGAAAACATATATTGTACAGTCAGAGAATCTGGTCCAACTCCAAGGCTCAGGCAGAGCCACTTGGAGTCAGTTAGCAAGAGCCATGTCCTCCTGGCTTTTAAATGTCTCCAAGTCTAGAGACTGCAGCCTCTCTGGGCAGCCTGTGCCAGTGCTTGGTCACCCGCACAGTGAAAAACTGTTCCCTGATGTTCAGAAGGAACCTCCTGTGTTTTGTGTTGTGGCCATTGCTTCTTGCCCTGTCACTGGGCACCACTGAAAAGACCCTGCTTCTGTTTTCTTTACAACCTTCCTTCAGATATTCATACACATTGACGAGATCCTGCAAAAGTCCAAATTCAACTTCATGTATGACAAAGATTACCTCAAATCTGTTTCAGTCCTGAGCCAATGTTTAAATGGCTGCACTAGGGAACAGACAATTATTGTGATACTTAAAACATGGACATCTGTCCTTAGCAACGCAAGTCCTGATACCATTACACATGTAAGACTTTTTTTTTAACATTACAAATCCTTCTATTTGCTTTCTAAGTTAGTCAGCAGAAAAGCTGACTAGAGTTTAGACATGAGTCTGTCCCTGTGTGTGTCCATACACTCCAGAGAAGGGGCAAAGTAGCTTGAATATGTCTGTACCACCCCATATAGTTAGGACTTCAAACATAGTTAAGACACAATACATAGAAAAAACTAAATATGTCTGATGTGGCACTTCAGCACTTACACACACTTTGACAAGGGAAACTGCCTGAAGCTGCCTTGTAGGACATGTTTTAGCCTATCCCCTGTGGGAAAGTCAAACCAGAATCATCTCTTGGCCTTTGCCCCCAAACTAGCAGGAGTCGTGCTTTGTAAACAGAAGGAAGACGTCATTTAGCCATGCATGTCACCATCCAGCTTTTCTAATACCCGGGTGGTTAACCTATTCAGATGTGGTGTGAGATTCCTGTCTTTTATCAGTTACATCTTCTAGGAAAGTGTCCAGCTACCCAAATATAGGAGTGACTATGAGGGAATACCTCTGTGTTGTGGCTGGACCATTATACAGTCAAAAGATAAGGGTAGTTACTTTTCTTCACAAGTACTTCTTCTAGATAACTCTATGATTATTCATAAGAAAAATTATTACATTTTAAGCACACTAATCATGTATCATTAACTAAATCAATCTACCTCTATTCTTTGTTCTTTCTTCACCAAATGCATTCTGTAATGCCTCTATGCAGTCAGAGAAAAATTACTTATCGTACGTCAAATAAATTAGTCCTATAGAAGATATAGACTATAAAAATATCTCATACACACATGCATACTGAAATTAATGTGCTTTTTTTGCGGTATCAATGCAATTAAGTCCCGTCATTTTTGTATACAGCCTTGGAAATCGCAGCATCAGTTATCATTAATCAGAGGAAATAACACAATGAATACTAATCTGTATAAAGAAAAGTAATCTATTCTTTTCTGACCAGTACTAAAATAATACACAGTGGGAAAACAAGTCACTTATAAGACTTAAATGTTTATACATTGAGATAATCTATCATAGACTTTGATTAAACATAATGCCCCAGTGGTAAGGCAAGATCTGTACTCTGGAAATTCACATATGGCATCGATATAAAACATTTTAGTAACTCAACTGGGAGGGTAGCAATAAATTATTTCTCCAAAGAATTCTACCGCTTCTGAAATACATGCCACATTCTTAAAATATTTTTTTCTCAAATGTTTTATTACTCTCTATCATTCCTGTTGGGGGTGGAGGGGGTGGGGGATAGGGGGGTGAGAGTTTGAACTTGTTAACCCTTAGAACTGACTATGAAAATTTCAGTGGCAGCAGCCACTGTTCAATCTGCATTATTTCTTTTAGCCACACAGTATGATTTATGCATTGGGAATGGAAAATTTTATAGCCCCTTTTTGGTTGAATTCTATTCCTTCAGGTATAAAAAAACTCCTTGAACATCAGTGCAAACAATTTTACCATTTATGACAAATACAACTGACTCAACAGATATTCAGGCACACAAACAATAGATTTTCTGTCACATACTCAGCAAACAGTTCTGCAGTATGGTAAAAGTTGCATCTATTAAGCAAACTCATAACTTAAAATTTCTCTCAAGTTTTCCGATACCTCTGAAAATTTTGTTGAAGAAAATATGTCCAGCATCTGTGTTTTGTGTCAAAATATTGATAATTCTGATTTTTGGATGAACTTTTTGATAAAACAGGGCACGTTCTATAGAAGCTATGAATTACAAACATTTGTACAGACACTTTTCCATGTTGTTTCAATGTCAATATGGTTCCAGTTGGTCTCAAAATGTATCATTACATGCACATTCCTTTAAAAATGAATACTTTTGACTGTACTAACTTTTATGCCAGTGTTTTACAACTTTCCCATGAAGTATTGTATGGATACACTTCATAGTTTAATTCTGCAGAGTGATGAACAGAGAAGGGCAAATGAGCATGTAAAAATCTATGGATTATGGATATATTCCTACAAATTTTCTGCTGGGCAGTAGAAGAGCTGACTGCTGGAATTAGAAAAAAATGTGTATGGTTCTCCCATATTTCAGCAATACAAAATGATATAATTCCATTGCATCTGTATGAACAAAGTTTTAAACTAGATAACTTGGGCAAAGTAAAAAGTCATTTTACTTTCATGATCACAGAGTCACACAGTGAAAAATAATCCACAGAAGTCTATATGTGGCAGTCCAATGTGTAAAGAACACATCTCTTATCTTCAAAGATTGCTGATGGACAAACATGTTATCCAAATATAAGAGTTTCTGTTGTTTTACAGTTTATCAGGCTGTCCCACTAATTTTTCAAGCTCTTTCAGTAACAAATGCTTACATTGTTAGGATAACAGGAAAGGGGCAAATAAACGAAAAAAATGTTTATATCTTTGTTAAAAGTATTTCCTCATCTATGGAACTGTTGTAGTGAGACGCTTATTCAAGTGGAACACATTTTACCTCTCCCTGTTTAAATTCATTATATTAATAGCTGTTTGATCAGCTAAATATATAATTGCATAATGTACATAGCTACCCAAAGTTTGGGGCTTTTTTATTTAAAGAAAATGGAATTTACCTTCACTAATACTGTAACACTGTAGGTCCATTTTCTCTACAAATCAGCCTGTTGAGGAGGTGTAAGCTGCATTGTGTCTACAGAAGTGCAAAGTATTAGCATATTCCAAATCTGCAAAGCTTCATGGATGAGCAAACAAAAATAATCACTGTTGCACTTATTTGTATCAGGTCGCAGTATGGACATACATTTCTGCCACTGAAATATTCTTTTTTTTGTGTGTGTGCCCAATTATTAAAGCATGCACAAGGCAAAGTACTTGAATTAATATCCAATAAGCTAAAATAAAGGTACTATAATTGTGACAGTGGATTCCTCTTCGAGGTTTGTTTGTGGGATTTTATAGTTCCAGTCATAAACAGGTCATATCTACTATTTTTAATCATCTCTTAACAAATTTAATTTACATATCATCACAAGAACAGCTAAACATATTCAGAAGGGGTTGTGTTTAGGAGCAGGTTAGTTGAAAAGTATTTTGATATATGAAGGCCATCATTTTGCTCCCATTGAAAACAAAGGAACACAGAGGGTTTCACTGGAGCAGCACAGCGGCTTAAATGACTCCAAAGCAAACAAATAAACAAACAGAAAACACAAACAATCATTTGCATGCCTCTTTTCAGAAATGCCTCACAGCTGCATATATTCCTATGAGACCTTCTTAGCATATGTGGAAGGGAATAATTAATCAATGTTTCATTTGGGTGTTTGTTTTAGACTTTATTGTTTATAAAATAAACCAATCTGTTTATTTATTCCCTTGTGTACTGTGCCCTACAGCAAAACGTGATAAAATGTTTTAAAAAGTAATCACATTTGTTTCTATTGATACTAAACATATTTTGTAGTGGTTATTACATCAATTAACATTTAGTAGGTAACTGTCTCAGGCATAAAATGTGGGATGATTTAAGAATCCTATACTAAGGAATGCAATTCCATATTGAATTATGTGGAAAATGAACAAAAGTAACAGAAAAGCAGTAGAAGAAAATGTAAATTTTTTCAGAATATGAATAAAAATCCAACAGCCTATTTTTTCAGTGTTTAAAAGAAACAGTAATATGACTGTGCAGAGACTATTTTTCATTTAAATGTCAGGCATGTTTATACCTACTGTACATGGTTTAGAGGTGCTCTTTTGTGTAAAGTAGATAAAGTTCTATTGATAGAAGATTTAAAAAAAAATCTGTCATGCATATAAGGCACAGATTATGGGCCCGTAATTATATGCATTGCCATGAAAATGAAAACAGCTGTGTGGAGTTGTGCTGTCTGTTGTGCCGATGGAGTGGAGAGCAAAACCTATTTCAAAGCACAGAAAACTGGAAACCAGTGCAGGCTCTGGCATGCACTATGCATCATCTTGTATACTTGGATTGGTCAAATGAATTTTTGCTGTTACTTCACACAAATTTTACTGAATGAAGATTTCTGAAGTAGTAAAAAAATAAAAAGAAATAGTAGTCAAGTAGAGATAGATTCACAAGTAAGACTATTCAATATTCATTTCCTACAAAATTAGTAATATATGCTTATGCCCACTCACAGCAGCAGGAAATGTGCCGCATTTCTGAATTTCTTCAGGCTAAGATGGAAAGTTATAGCCCATGCTTCGCCATTCACAACCTCATTTAACACAGTAATCACAGGTTATTTCCTCTTGGTCCCTTGGTAAGGGTCAGGTTTGTAAATTTTCTCCATATTTGTGTTATTCAAACTCATTAAACTGATATTGATAGATGTTACCGGAAGATTACCACAAGGTTAGGAACAGGTAGTCAGACTGTCAGGTTCAGTTTCATTACTTTTGAGTAGGTGACTCCCTCCAGAATAGTTTTGAATGCAATCTAATTATATTTTTTTCTTCATTTTTATCTTTAGAGTTCAGAATATCTCAATTGAGTCATAAGGGCTGTGGAAATGAAAATCGTCTGATATCGGATTTTGCTGTATTTCATAATAAAGAGAATCAGTATGAAATATTTATGTTACATACTTTCAGAGAAAGATAAAACAAGAAAGCAAGAATGATGGCACGAAATAATCTGTATCATTCTATCACTGCAACTGAAATATCCAATTGGGATGCAACAATGTGTATAATTTTAGCTTAAATTTCAAGCAAAACATGGATATTCATCCCTAAACATTAGACTGAGGACATCCTTTTTTATGCAACATCAGAAATAATGCAACATCCTTTATGCAACATTGGCCAATACCTGTCTATGAAGGTTCAGACTGGTGATGAAAGACAGTAAGCCCAACAACTGCTTTCTTTCACCTGTCAGACAAAATCGATTCTTCCAATCTAAATTTCATGTTTTCTTTTATTAAAGAAGTTGGATTTTTTTTTTAAGCTGCAAGGCTATTTTCCAATGCCTTCAATAAAAAAAAAATGTAAGCCCAGTTTTTATTCAGTAGCTAGAAACTTTGATGCACAATTACTTTTCCCACACACAGTTTCTGCCTACCTAGGTCACTGCAAGTGGTAAGTTATGTACATGTATCATTTGTCTAGCACTATTTATTTAACAAAATCAAGGAAATGAATTTGTAGGATCAGTTTCCTTCTTTCACCATTTAACTTCTCACAGCAAGCATAGTGAAAATGGTTCATCCCTGCTCCAGCTGGGTTACAAGCCCAGTGCCACATGCTGCCACCCCAGCCAGGGTTCCCAGACTCCTGAGCGTGCCAGATGTGGGGAACTAGATGTATGTCCACAACCTGACATGTCCTAATAAAATCTCATTGCAAAAATTGCTCCTGACAAGTGATGGTGCCAGCTTACAAGGGAGACCCCAGCCAGAGAGCAAGGTGGAGGGCAGCCAGGAGGCCTGGATTGGCTGCTGGCTTGAAGGACAGCACTGTGAGAGGTTGGGCAGTGGGGGCAGCTGAGGTGGCTGGTGAGGGAGGCTGGAGCCTGCCAGAGGAACAGGGCAGCCCCTCAAGGAGGTCACCAGAGACCTGGGGAGGTCAGGAACAGCATTGGAGACACCAGCCCTGTAGGGAGACAGCAAAGGTGGATCCCGCACAGGGGAGATGGAGGTGAAGGCCATGAGGGCTGCAAGGGCCACAGGAGAGAGGGAGGGAAGAAGGAAGGCAGGAAAGAGGGAGGGAAGGAGGGAGGGAGAAGATTTCTGCATTAAAGTGTGTCTTGTTGAGAAATATTGTTGTGTTTATTTCACTAGATACAGTATTATATTGCACACTTAGGCAGACAGCTGAAGTAACAGCCTGCCTTCATCACTGTCCTTTCTACTTTTGTGCTTTATTTCCATCTCTTATTCTCTGTCAACAAATTTTTATTCCAAAATTGTTTTGTACCAACATGGATCACTGCATCCAGTTTAGTCAGTGTTGAAAGCAATTTAGAGAGTAATATAAATCAAGTATCATCTCAGAAGAGGTGACATAATAATGAAGCAGCCCTCTTCTGCCCGAGGACTTCACATTACCACATAAACATCAGTTCTTCCCTTTGAGTATCTTTCTATGTGAGGCCAAGAGAGAAGGCTAATATTTTATCCTCCAAAAAGCCAGTTGTGACTCTGCCATAGTTCTGGCATCTTTCATGAAAACAGAACTAGAACAAAGCGATAAATTACCAGCTGGATATAAGGGCGCATACAAAAGCTATTCGATAGCTTGGGATGATTCCCCGGTTTAGAGTCCAACCTCTTTTAAGAATGGTCCTGTAGCATTCCTGTTACAGAGCTCAAGAGTGATAGTAACATTGCCTAATTGCTGAATTTTGTAAGAGGAATACCCTTGCTACACAGTTAAATGCCCAGCTGTAATTTCTTTGAAATAGTGGCTTGAAGTGCATGTCCCTGTCTATGTTTTTCCACTACATAATGCAGGCAGCAGCATCCTTAAAGTTATAGGAAAGGTTGAAAAGAACAGTCAGCAAAAATAGCACAGGATTATTTGTTAGCACAGACAGTGCTATCAGTTGGGCAGCAGTGAGGAGCAAATACAGCACCAGTAAAAAAAAAAATAAAAAAAAATTATCACAAATAGTTCGTAAAAAATATCAAATACTGTATTCATTATAAATATCTAGATGTATGCATCATTGAAAAGAAGAAATGTGAAAGGTCAGATCACCGAATTTCTGATCTCATCAAGATCAACATTAAAGAAACACAGATATATATGCACATAGAAGTATAAATGCATGTAGGTTGAAAGAGAACTCTGGAGGTCCCAAATCAGTAAACTTCCAAGGCAGGTGAGGTTGCTCTGGCTTTGTCCAGCCCAAGTTAGAACAGATCCATGGGTGGAGACTCCAGATCCTCTCTGGGCATCTAGTCCAGCCTCACGTTCTTAGCCACTCTGAATCTACGGTCATTTATTTGTTATTCACTTGTTTTTGAAGTATAACACCCTCATGGCAAAGAAACCCAGTCACATTTGTCATTGATATTCACTTTATTCTGCTTTTTGTATTTATAGGGAGAGTACCTAACTCCCTGTGACACAAACTGAAAAAACTAATAGGAATTTTTTTCTCTCTGCAATTAAGAGTGGAAGGATTTGTCTACTTGAGACTATCCTGATATTTTCCCACTGGTATTGACACAAGTGAAAGCTCATATTCAGCTCTTTTTATTAGCACTAGATAATATCACATTCGTTGCAAGATTGGTCTCCAGTCTCACAAGAGCACCTTGAAATCTATGTACCTCTGGGGCAAAGAAGTCACTGCAGTTTTACTAGCTGTAATCTGTAACAATAGTTCAGGCAAAAAAACTCTGGGATAATCTCATTCTGCTTTACATTCACAGTTTAAATGGAGGCTATCTTTGATCAGAATGCCCATCTGTCTATTTGTGTGCATACCAAAAGAAACTATAACTCTGAAGAAAAAAAAGAACAATTATCTAAAAGGTAATTTTGGGGGTAAAATATTGTCCAGGAGACAGAGGAAAACACGTTTTTTTTTGCATGGTCTTTTTCAAAGTTACCTACAGATTATCAGTGTGTAGGTGTCTGAAGGTAATGATGAAAGGGAATTTATTTTTAAAACATCATGTTGTCAAAACAGGCATATGCAATTTCATCATAGACTGTTTAGTTATAAACCTTTATGATGAACACTAATACAAAAATACATTACAGTGATATAATCCCTTTAATTCAGCAGGATGGTAGCAGTTTTTGCCTAAAACGTTCTGAATAGCTTCCACTACAAAGTTAATCATGTTTGTCATGTAATTCTGAATTATTTGGATTTGTACTATATTGTAACATAAATGTTTTCAAAATATTTTGGAAAGCATTTCAAAAGGCAAACTTAATCCAATTCTGTCTGCCATAGCATCCACATGCTGAACCCTGAAAAATCACATTACTGCATGAGTCAAATTTCTCTCTCATTCTTTCACCTAATTTTGTTCTCTGATTTTTATGCCAAGGATGTAAGTTTAGAAACATTTAGAGTCAGTGCAATGTTGGCTGGAAAATAAGTTTTCTATTTCTGTAAAATCAGTGATTTAAGTGTTTTCTTTTATACACACAGAGTAATGCAAATTATTCAATAAATATACTAGTTTTGATGGTACTTTTAGTACAAGATCTAGTTAAAGACTTGGATGACTTAAACACAGTCTGAGTGTCCTATCACGCTTGGTTTTTTTTTTCTCCTTGTGACTGAACAAGGCATTTATTAAGTGTCAAGACCAAAGGGCTCTTTTCGCTTTTCCTCTTCAGCAGCTGCAGAATTACATGAGAAGCGAAACAAAACGAAGAGTTATATTGAGAAATGGGCATGTTCATGCATGAAGTTCAAACGAAATATGCTGGCAACACAGAACAAAGTTCACCAGGTAATTCCAAATACATTCTTTGGGCAATTTTTCAGAGGGCAGTGATCACATACTTAGCATAATAAAGGCTCTTTCAATAAGTAAACTGCAAAATGAACTAAAAATGCCCTTCTCATATGCTTTTCTTGAAGCATAGATGTAATGCCAAGACTGCCAGCACACTGGACTTCTGTGTGTCTGCTATGTTCTATATGCCTGCTATTCTGTTCCATATGTTCTCCTGGCCTGCTTTTTTTTTTTTTTTTTTTTTTGTGTGTGTGTGTCTTCTGTTTAAGTCTGCTTCTATCCATGCTGTGCCTTCCAGAAAAGAGGGTCATCTATTCTGACAGGCTGCATCCCAATTCCTGTTAGAGCTCCTTTGAATAAAAAGGAGTCTCCTCATATCGTGCTTCCGAAGCACAAGTCATATGCAAACTATTTTGAGCTGGTGGAGTACTCTCATTATGGTTCCAGGTCTGCAGGTGTGTCCTGGGAAGTGAATGTATCTGTGATTGTCAGGATCAAGACATCTAATTTAGGTTGACCCACATAAAGTCCAGAGGTAAAACTATACTAATGCAGAACCCCAAAAGAAGAAAGAAGCTTAGAGATGTTCTCACATGTAAATTACCACCATAAAAATCAGATAATGTGACGAATGTCATCAGGATTCACTCACTCCTCTTGGAAGTGCTGATGTTTACAAAGGAATATTAGAGTTAGGTTGATGTGAAGTGTATTAGAGTATTCGAAAATATGCTGATAGAGTTTAGTATAGTATTAAGCTGGAAGGAATAATGCATAGAAATCTGCATGTACTTAACAGTCACTCGCATCTTAAACAGGATGACCATGAATTGATCTGGTTTGTATCTTTGGTGTGGGTTAGCCTACATCATGCAGCTATTTTCTAGACGGTAATCTACACAGCATCACAAATTCAACTTTTCCTCTATTTTTCGAATACACTGGGTTTTTTGCATAAATGCTTACATATTTTATATGAACAGTTTCTTAGTTCTTCCTGCCTTAAGCCATGCAATGATAGTTAGACCTAAAATAGAGTATCTGGTGGTAAATCTACAAAGAAAGCCTGAAGCCAAAACATATACACAAAAGATGGAGAAATAGCTCTACAAAATGCTTTTCAGTAATTCTCCACTGAATAGCATGAAAAAGCATTAGGCATAGAGATGGGTGAACACAGCTGTGGATTCCTCTGTGATCCTGTATCAAGAGCTGTTCTGTGGATAATCCTTTTAAAAATGCTCTTTGGCCTGAGCCAGAATGTGCCAAGTTTCTGCATCGATCATGACATTCTGACTTGCCCAGATAGAAGCCAGTCAACAACTAATGAGATTACATGGCCACAACAGTTTTTAACAGGAAAATAGCTTAGAAACTTGCAATTGGATTTGAACTGATAATCCCTTGAATAGAAAGGTGGCTTTTCATGTACTGATGCTGAATCACTATTTCTAGCAATGACAACAGGAGACAAAAGTCCAAAATAAATTTGGTTTTCTCTGTTTTCTTTTCTTTTTTTTTTAAGGCTTCAGTGTTCTGGTGTTCATCAGTTAAGTTTGGAGGTCACACTTCAAACATTTGTCTTAGAAGAAGGAAAGATTCATTTGGATACAGTGGACATATTCTGATCAGCAAAATATTTGCTGTAAACAGACTGTGTTCTTTGCAATCTAAGTTGCAGGGCATTGCAGCTCTATTAGAAGGCAGCAACAGGCAAAGATGTTCATGAGGATCATTTACTTCCTTTTGAAAGTGCAATTATGGTATAGTGAAGTTTGCATTATTTGCAGCTGAAAATTGCTTATTAATTATATATTAAAATTTACAGTATTATGTCCTAGCAGCACTGTTCTATGTCATTTTAGCAGAACTAAATTCTATTGTCGTTTAGCAGAACTAATTTTATCTAAATAGCCAAAATGCATTATGTTAGCCTACGTGATGAATGAGACAAAATGAAAATCACACTAGTGAGGCTAATTCCATTTTGTTCTTCTCCTGAGTTTACTAGGGGAAGATAGGAAGCAGAGTACAAAACTTGAAAGTTTTACCTTCTGAACACAGGGGCCTATCCCAGCAGCAGGTTTTATCCCAGCACAAGGTGTAAACTCAGCTCTCATCAGAGCAATCAGAAGACATCACAAATCCAGAATAAGACGCAGCATGAAGATTACCTGAGCACAAACATACAAAGCCTACATTTGCCTGCTTCCTGTTTATCACAAAAAGTACTTTTAATGGAAAATCCTGGAACTTATCTTAGATCATCTTACTATAATTTAGTAGTTATCAAATACATGGTAATTTTAATTAATCAGTATCTAATATTTTTAATCTCTCTGCAATTGTAAGCACTTGTGTTTCTCCCACATTTCTAGCCAGGAGCAGCTATCTTTGGGAGTTAGCTGATTGACTGTAGTATGAGGAGCTTTACTGAATGCAGAGTCCTTACATGACCTCAGGCTGACCCTTGCTTGACTCTCAGTAAACCTAGGCTATGGTAAAACATTACGGCTTTTCTGCAACATGGTACAAAATGCATACATCTCATATTAGATTCCTCCCTGTCTAAGGGTGCATTTGCCTTCTGGTCCCTCATCACTAGAAAAAAGAAGAGCTGTTTCTCTATGGTGAATTTCCATCCATTGGACATCTCCGCATTCTTTGCCCTGCTATTTCTATTAATACTTCTTTCTACAATGGGTTTTGGAGTGGGCATTTTTTTTTCTCACTTCTACGTAGAATTTTTCATGTTACTTAGTATGTTCTTTTTTTTTTGATAATGTAAGCCTTTTAAATGTTACAAATGAGCTTGTTGTTGGCAAAAGAGGCTGGATTTCTTACGTTAAAAACTGATGTGCTCATCATCCTTTATTTTTAATAATTTATTAGCCCAAACCCCAAGAGTGCCTTAGAAAACCGAAACCATACCTCCTGTGAACACACCACACCCACATCCACAAACACTGATCAGTTGAACAGTCTCCCTACAACATAATTAGTATATCTGAGCCATTTGCTTTTGTGCCAAAGTAATCTATGGCTAAAGATTCTGCCAAAAGCATGTCAACTCTAAATGCTTCTGTTGCTTTGCATCTGAAGTTAAAAGACCTTTTAAACCTCAGACTGTGTTCAAAAAAGACTGATAAAAACATATTACCTCTTCATATGATGGTGAAGCTGGCAGCTCTGTGTAAACCTCTTTTCTTCCCAGAAATTCGCTGGCTCTTGCCTCAAGATATAATGTGAGATATGTGGGCACAAACTGAACAGGGTGGGTAGTGTTTAAGGGTGGGATTCATCAGATTTAAACCTCAACAAAAGTTTCAAAGGGCTGGTTCACATCCAAAGACTTGACTATCCAATTTGAAGTGTGCCAAAGCAAACCAGTAACCTAAAAATAAGACTCTGTGTTTTGTCTACCATCTTCCTCCTTGTTCTTTTTTTCTTTTTTTTTTTTTTCCCAAATAAAAGAAAATTGCAAGATACAATCCATCAGGGAACAGAAGAAAAATGAAAGTTTTTTAAACCATTTCCCACTGAACAAAGAGGTGATCCAAACAAGAAAGGGTAAGCAGAAAAACGATTTACAGTCCACATCAGACAAAGAAAGAAAGTTAAGTCAAGTCAATCTACCCTGCTGGGTTTTGTAACTCTTTCATTTAAAAAAGAAAAAGCCAAACCTGTCCTAACCAAATTAGGTTAACAGACTAGTGAGGCTGCCTGTTTCCCATTTCATCTTAATTATTTTTATTTTGTTAATTAATTTTGAGAATATTAACATTAGCTTTAATGTTGAGGTTCCTACTTCTTTGTAATCAGATTAAGTGATTCCAAGGTCTTTCATGTGTATTCTAGTTCTCTTTTCAACGGCTTTCATAACTGCCTGCTTCTATTTATATTCCTCCTACCACAAAGCCAATGTCACTGAGATACTTCTGTTCTTGCTTGTAAGAAATGTTAAATCTGCTATTTTTGGAAAGAAGCTCAGCATCATTCGTGCTGACTAATTACTTTCATTTCTTTCATCTTGTGTTCTGTTTTTCATCTCTTTTATTTTGCATTAACCCCTTACTGCTAACATTCTCCAGGCAGCAGTCTAGTGGAGCCAGGCTACCACGGTGTCGACAGCTCCATGACAGTAGGCAGAGATGCTGGAGCATTTCTGTGTGACAGGCTGCAAAAAACATTCTCACTTGCTTGATATGGTCACATTCAGAGATAAGCTGTGATGGGTCACATGTTTTCCTTTCACGCTGCTTGTTCCTGCCCAATTGAGCAATGGCAGCAGGGAGACATTTTTCTCCTAGCACTCATCAAGATGTAATAACAGGGCTCCTATTGTTAGAGCGGCAAGCCTTGCTTTTGTTGGCACCAATAAGAGTTTTAATGTAAACCGTGGCCTTGAAAGACAACATACTTGTAGTTAAGAGAATACAAAAATGTCTAATAATAGCATATCTTCATTCTAAATTCTGACACGTGATTCTGACATTGCCAGTCTTTCCTGTTTTAAATCATAAACCTAACACCATACCTTAAGTTACAGCAATCCTATAAAAGACATAGAGGTCAGAATACAAGGTGATTTCTCCCCTCGCAAAGCTTGTTTAAAGCTAATACTAAAAATAGCCAGAGCCTTCTCACAAAGAAATAGATATAACAATAAAGGTCAAAATCATGGCTCTGCCTGTTTCTGCCTTGGCCAGAAGAACTAGCCTAGCAAAGACATAGAAGCAGCTCACTTTGTGCTCCTTCAAAGGGCCAGCAATGGTGACACTGACATGGGGTATGCATCAAAGCACAGTGCCTCCTGTTCTTCGGTATTAGCTATCAGACTTGATTTTACTTTGCTCCGGGCCTGCAGGTGCATAAAACACTTCAGGAGCTCCTAGTCCAAAATACCTTCCAGCTTGGTACACATTGTCCCTACTCTACTTGCAAACAACAGATCTCAATACAAGATTTGTCATGATTTATATCTAACCACTAAATGTTGTTTAATACTGTAATTCTACCAATTAAATCTTTCTAGAAACCAGAGTATTTTAGGAGTAGTATGAGTTGATAATAACCTTTGCTATACTGGCCTGCTCTCTCCTGGTTGCAGAAAATGGATGGAATGAAAAAGCTACTTGGTATTTGGCCACTACTATGGTTCTGATCCACTTGGGCAAAATTAGTGAAATAAAAAGTCACAAAAGAAGGAAAAGCAGCTCTAAACTGTCAAGCTTGTGCATTGAACACTAGTGATTTAAATCCATACTCAGACAGGTGACAAACCTGATCACCGGTTCCTGCAGTCACAGGACTTCCACTGAGCCAAGTGTCTGATTTTGCAGATTTGGTTTCTGGTTGCCAGAGCATTGCCCAAATGTAAAGAAGTTTTTCAAAACACTATATAGTTTATCAAAAAAAGTTATCAGTGGCCTGACGATAATTAGTCACATGATCCGCAATGTCACTAGGACTAAGAGAGATTGGTCCTAATGACATTCATTTTTCTATTGCCCACGTTAAGGCCAAGGCTAATGACTGCCAGATATATCCCATCCACGTTCCCTTGGTCTTACTGCCAAGGAATGTGTATAACATGATTATGGACCTGGGCATATTGCTGTACTATGTCAGCTCTTTTTTAAACTGCCATCTTCCAGATTCATGATTTGTAGTTAAAACTTCTCTAGTTTCAGTGCTTTAAAATGTAAAATGAGTGTGTAATCAATGCAGTGATGTCTCTCTGAGTTTACAAGTTGGAACAATGGCTTCAAATGGCATAAATTGCCTCATAGTTTCTGACAGGATGTTATTGCTGATATCTGATGACAATTCTTTTCATCTTAATTATTTCACTACTAATTCTACTGGATCGCTAGTAGGTAATCACCCACACTGAATGCACTTACAGCTTTTGGCAGAGGTTTGCTGTGGAAGGTTAAAGACATCCACATCTTTCCACTGTATGTTTAAGATAATTCCCTATGTGGCCAGTGAAGTCAAGGAATGAGAAACGTGTCTCTTCTGAATCAAACTGGTCCCTTGGTACTGAAAACCAAACATTGTCTTAGGTGCCTAAGGATCCAATTATCCTTCCTCTAACTGCCAATCTTCAGCTTTCATTTTACTTCTGAAATGTCTTGTGTTGCTGATTTTAATTAAATGATATTTAATATAAATGTAATACTAGAGGAACAGATACCTATTCAGTAGGGCTGTGCAAGAAAGTGGAAAACAAGAAAGCAAGCACACCAAGTAACCCAGCTACGTAATTTCATAGTGTTTTTCAAAAGTTGAAATCAAATGTGTTTCAGAAGTTGCTATATCGTGTCTAAATTGTCACTGATATCCTTGGATAGATACCGCTCCACGGAAAAGTCATTGCTGGGCTGAGAGAGAGATCATCTAAATCTTCCTCATGTCCCCAGAGAACTTTCCAGCTTTCTAATACAGAGTGAATACTGCAGCATGCAAATTGTGGGCCACAGCCACCTTCCTGTTTTCTGACAAGCTTAAAAACATGTTTTCCTCAAGAACAATTGAATAGATTACTCTATAATGTGCTACAATGCTTGTGGGAGAGAAAAAAGCCAGAAACAGTTTTATTTACTAAAAACATATGCTGCCTTTTTCTTGAAGATCATTTGGTTAGCGTAAGGAAAAGAGGCAGAAAAGAAGGGAGTCAGCAATGTAGAATAAACCAATGTAGAATGTACCCTACCCTCTGAAAGCAACATTTGACACACAGACAACTCACTGATTCTTAGTGATAACTAGCAAGTCAGTTTCTATCTGTTTGTCTATCTCCTCTTCAGTTGTGTTTTACTATCACAGTAATTCCAGTCATCTCCTTTCTTCCAATACAACAAATCTACCAGGAGATGAACTATTCTGGCACTATTTAATAAAACTTTTTTTTTTTTTTTTTATTATCCACAGGGTTTACATGTAGCTATTTTTGTAACATGAGTGACATTGCATTACACAGAGCATTTTTTCAGTGTTTGCCCTGTCACATCCTTTGAAACTCTTATCCTTGTGGAGGATGGACTGAACAAAGTAGTTTATGAGATAGATGTAGGCATCATTAAATGAAGGACTAGCTCATGGTGGAAGTAGACTTGGGAGCAGACTTCTGGGATTACCATTATAGTCCCACAGTAGAAGCATTCCCAGAGGGCAGAGAGATGTTCAGATGAAAGAGAAGTACGATGAGCCCTGGAAAGAATGGCTTTACACATCTTCCAGAGGCCCATTCTTTTTCGCTAGACTGTGTTTCTGATTTACCTGTACTGTCACAACAGCTCTAAGGACGCATGTCAATAACAAATTTTCCCCTACTTGTGTACAGAATAAATATTCATGAAAAGATAAAGTTGCATGCTGAAAATGTTGAGGCCTCCAAATATTGCAAGAGAGTCCTTCAAACTCTTCCCCTTTTTCTTACTTCTTCATGAGACACAATCTTCTTTTCTTCATCTATACTCTTACATTCCACTTGTTCCTACCAGGAAGTTATCATTCAGTTGCTATCACTTCTTCCTTTGACCAACTATATTTCTTGTAAACTTTCTGGGGGGAACCATGAGGGACGTTTTTCCCTAAATGCAGAAATAGATTGCTTCTCACTCTTGTTAGAATGAAGGCAGGTCAAGGAAAACGTAAAGGATAACAAACACAAATGAATCAAAAATTCTGCTTTGCATTCACGAACTGCTTGTAAGAATAAAATCTTGCCATTGATTGTCTAGTTACAATCAAGATGCACATTCCAAGTGCAACAAGTAAAAACTCTATGACCACAGCAATAAAGCTGCAGGAACAATATAAATCAGACAGCAAGGCAAAATGACTCTGCCAGATATAGTGCTTATAGCTTTCTTGAAAAGCTTTACTGTAGGTTGGTTTGGAATAGAGAGAAAGAAAATAGCTAAAAACATCAAAAGAGAAATAATAAAACATTTTGGACATGAGCAGACAGTGTGTGCTTGCAGCCCAGAAGACCAATCGCATCCTGGGCTGCATCAAATGAAGCATGGCCAGCAGATTGAGAGAGGTGATTCTGTCACTCTGCTCTGCTCTGGTCAGACCTCACCTGGAGTACTGTGTCCAGCTTTGGAGCCCGCAATACAAGAAGGAAATGAAGCCTGGTAGAGCGAGTCCAGAGGAGGGCCATGAAAATGATCAGTGGGTTGGAACACCTCTCCTATGATGACAGGCTGAGGGAGCTGGGGTTGTTCATCCTGGAGAAGAGGATAAGGTCTAATAGTGACCTTCCAGTACTTGAAGGGGGCCTATAGGAAGTCTGGAGAAAGACTGTTTACAAAGGCCTGAAGTGACAGGACGAGGGGCAATAGTTTTGAACTAGAGAAGGGCAGATTTAGACTGGATGTTAGGAACAAGTTCTTTGCCATGCAGGTAGTGAAGCACTGGAACAGGTTGCCCAGGGAGGTAGTTGAGGCCCCATCCCTGGAGATATTCAAGGTGAGGCTCAACAAGGCTCTGAGCAACCTGATCTAGTTGAGGATGTCCCTGCTCACTGCAGGGGGGTTGGACTAGATGACTTTCAGGGGTCCCTTCCAACCTAAACCATTCTATGATCCTATGGTTCTATGATTCTATTTTGAGAAAAATATTCTCATGTCACAAAACCAAGGAGACAATGAACTGCAAAAAAAAAAATCTGAAATCCTGACTGAAAAAATATGTGTATCATAAAACTGGAACTGCCTAGAACCACCTACTCTCAAGCAGAGATGAACATGAACAGAAAAAAGGAATAATCACAAAGAGATGAAAAATGTTGGTATAAAACTGCCTAGAAGTAAGCACAAGTATAACAAGCTCAAGTGAAATTTAGATGAGAAAGTAAGTTTTAAAAGCAAATTTTCCTGTTGGATAAACAAAAAAACAGACTGCAGAGAGATATTTACCCATAATAATTTGTAATTTTCACATGTAATTTTAGAGTGCTGAATCTAAGGTCAAGGGAAACAATAGCCCGGACTAGAACTTCTTGAAGGACAACAATCAAGCTCTCTGAAAAAATCGAGTAGCTAAATTAAGGTCACCTATGCCACCTTGATTCAGGTTTCCACTACATCATCTGCTTTAGCATAGATATTATTATTTGTTCGTTACTCTTTTGCTACATTCAGGGAATAATTGCAGTACGCAGAGTAGATGGTCTTTATTTAATAGAAAGCAAGACACTAATTTTTCAAAGCCTCCCGCAGCAGTGAAAATGTAACTGCTGTGATGACAATCACTACCATTATAAAGCAGGCCCATGGGTCCAGGTCCTGTGATCATGCAAGTAAAGTTAATACTACAGCGTAAGAGGCAAGCCTCTGTCCAGCGTTTCTTAATTTTGAGTACTTGGAAACTTTGTATTTCCTTAATGCGTACTTCTCCCTATATATTTTGTAACACATATACTGAAGTAAAACAAAATAAAATGGAAACTTTTTTCATGGTGATTGTGTGTAGGTCATCAGTAGAATAGGGAACTACAACAGAGGGTTGATGACAATAAGTATTGATTTCAACTCTAATTTTTGAATACGAGCATGTGACTGTGGTCATAAAGCCTTTTGCAGTCTTTACCCTCTTTTCAACGTTCTCCAATTTGTTCTACACCAGGCCTCTCCCTTGGGTTACCTGTTTTTTCCCTTTTCCGTTCTTCTTGACTGCACAGCGACGATTTCCCCGTTTCACCATCTCATTCCCATAGTTGATCCACCTTGTCTCAAGACTTGACTAATAACCAAAATTGTTCCCGATGATCCCAGTGGCCAAGCTTGGGTTCCTCCTTGCCCTCTTGTAGTTCTGTTGAGCTGTGTATCACCCCCTTCTCTATCACTTCCAGCTGACTGTCCAGGATTTTCCACTTCTAGATTCGAGGCAGGCTCTCAGAGAGATTTTCGTAGGATGATCCTCCAGCCTCAAAGAAGAGGCCTAATTTAGAAGCCTCTCTCTTCATGAACTCTACGGGATTTTAAAGAAAAATGGCTTATCACTTGCAAGCCTAATTTTAGGTGGTATGTACATCATCTGTAGTGCCCGAAAGAAATAGATTTTATAGCCATTTAAGGATACATCTTCTCTCACTGTTTTCACACCCTGGTGCTAAGAAGTACATTGCTTTTAAAGAGACTCAGTTATGTTATCATAAAAATAAATACCCCTAATATTTTCTTCTACATAACAGAAATTAATGGGAAAATTCTTCTAGAAAGGCACCTTAATGTGATCATTCACATCTTATACAAGAGTACATTAATACAAGAGTACATTAATACATCAGTGCTTGCATAAAGACTGCTGCTGTGTGGAACTATCATTTTTCTATTTATTTAGAGCAAATCGACAATTTGTATAGCATTTACACGTTACAGTTTTGTTCTCCATTACTTTGCAATGCGATGCAAATGCAATACTTAGTGTTGCTTTATGTTGAGATTTGTTTTTTTTTTCATAAGAAATGTAATTTGAAATGTGTTTGGGTGACACCTATTTTTTTCAGGTGCAAAGTTCTCAAATATCTTGTAGTTCGACAGTAGCACTCGACACAATCTCAGAACTGTAAAAACCGCTAATAGAAAATTTCTGGGTAGCAGCTCTGACCCTCTCTAAAAGCAGATCATGATCTGAATGGGCTATTAAATCATGGTATTAATTGTAACAGTGGTCACGTGCTGGTGGCTTCCAGTCTAGATGGGGAAGCTCTAGCATTCAAATTTTCCAAGCATTTCCTCAAAAGTCAGGCTCTGTCCTATGCTTAAGGTATAGTTTCATTTGCATTTATTCATTATTTATTCATTTCTTTATGTTAATTTCTGCATTTGTTCCCCATGATTCGAATAAGATTGATAACATACCACTGACAAGAAAAAAAGCTTATTAGAATGAGTCAATTTTAATAAGAATTTACAATTTGAATCTGAAAGAAGGCACTCAAGTGGAAATTATTTTATTTTAAATTGCTAGCATCAATCTGAACTCCCATAATTACAAAAATTTTCAAATACCATGAAGTAACTGAGCTACGCAATTTCATACTACATACTCAATGTATATTCTAATTATCTAGTTTCTGGGGATCATACACTAAATCTTGTGATCCAGTGATCCAGCATAAAAACTGGTAAGAGGTGAGGAGGCATAAAAATCACTTGTGCATTCTACCATTACATTTTCCATGTACTGAACCAAATCACTAGTCTCCTAGTTGCCACAGGGTCCAGCTGTAGGATACCAGTTTTATACCACTTTGTAGCTCCACTCTTAGCATCCAACTCCTTCGGGGATAAAATCCTCTCTATAGTCCAAGATTCTACTGCTACTAATTTCAAAAGAAGCCTGGAAATGTCAGTATGGCGTCAGATCAAAAAAGTTGCTGAGTCCATCACTCTCTACTGAAGCAGACTAGACCATCCTTAATAGAAGTTCACCGAGGCTCTTTCAAAGGTTCCAGAAACAGAAATACTATTTTTACACTAGGCAGCTTGTTCCTATTATTAATTATCAATGTGTTTTGAATATTATCTTTTTCCATTTAACTTAAATCTCTCTTGTTGCAGTCTCAGCCAATGTTGTTCTTGTTCTCCAGTCAACATGGAAGATAACTGAATACCACTACGTAACAGACTGTATATGCTGCAAAATGTAGCCTTTAACAGTCTTATTTTTCTAGTCTGTTAACTCAGTGCTTTCGAACTATCCTCAGAGATCATAATGCCTAAATCTTTTAGCATTTTTAGCTCTACTCAGAGCTCATTTTAATTTGCCTACATGTTTCATAGAGAGTAATTCCTAAAATTAGACACATCATTTTAGCTGAGGCCTCACTAGATCTGGAAAAAGCAAAATAATTACTACCTATGTTATGTATAACACAGCTGCTAATACCACCTAGAATGAAATTTACATTCTTTTAACCACATCACACTGGTAATTTACATTTATTATGCTGCTATGTGCAATACCTCCAGAATCCTTTCCTGCAATTCTTCTGCCTAAAAAGTGATTCCCCATTTTGTATTTGGTTTTGGTCTTTTTTGATTCCCAAGTCCCTTAATATGCATTTTTCTTTACTGGATTTCATCTGTCTGACTTCAGATAATTTATCTAATGTATCATATTTGTTAAATCCTCACCTTTTTTTTTAATTGAGATATTTTGCTATTGCAAAATTTAAGTAATTTTTCGAGTAATTTATAGCTTTCTACCCTGATAGTCATCCTTCTTTCATTCTATCTTCTCAAGAGATCCTACCTAACAGCATTTGGAATTTGCTGTCTCCTTTGCTGAAATATACTTCTGTCAGTCTTTATCCTCCTTTTTGATCCGTGCATACTTTTTCTAGAATCTCAGATACATCGTAATCACCTACACCAATCTGTCTTCTGTCTTTGGATTTTCAAGTGGTATTGTCTGGCTACTTAGAATCACATGTAAAACTGCTAGTACTAACCATTTATTCAAATAAAAATATTGAGTCCATCTGACAAGTTGTTATTCCTTATGTGAAAAGCAAAATTACTCTTCCAATGATACAAACTTAATTAATACCATCTACAACCCTGCCATTTCGATGCATTACATAGCTACACAGAAATAGCCTCATCCACCTACTCTGTTTGGCAGTTTACAGTAAATCCTTACCATCAAATTAACCTTATTCTTTTCCCCTTTCATCTTCACCCAAGTATCCAACCAAGCTGCCTCCTCCTGAACTTCAGAGCAGGTATGTGTACATTCTAGATCCACAGAGCAATAGTTCCTTGTGTTTTTCCTTCAGCATGGGCAGGGTTTCACCCTACATTAAGACATGAGCATTGTAACTACTTCTTACAAACGCCGACTTCTATCCTGAAGCCTCAAAACTTGCCTGGGTACTTTTGGAGAAAACAAAGGATGACCTGTTGCAGTGACCTGAATGTGTACCAGTCCAAGAACAATGCAGGCTACAAGTGCACATAAGGAGAAGCTCGCTGAGTAGGGATTAAAATGGATGAACATAAAAAGGCAGTATTTTATTAACAAAATGCCGCACAATGTATCCAAGCAAGTAAACAAGAAAAATATCTAACAGCCTTATAATTATCATGTAAATTGAGATTAATAATAGGAGAAATACTCATCCCATGCTCTTCTAATCAACAAATAGCAGATTACAGGGTAATTAGTAGGGAATTTATATATGATTGTTAGGCTCTAGATTACATGGTGACTTATTACAGTAGCAATCTGAAGGCACACTAATGACAATGGAACTATATGGAAAAAAACACATAAATTGAATGTTTAGCATGTCCTGGAATTTTATACCTGGTTATATACCTAGAATGTTATACCTAGAATAATATACCATGGATATAAATATAACAAAATATTTTTCATTATTTATCCATTTCTCCAAAATAATGAAAATAAGGCATCTAAGTAATATTTCATTAAAAACCATGAGGGATATTATCAGCACAAGATTTAGTAGAAAATATATTTCAGGATTCATTGAATGACCACGAAAATAACTGTATCAGTTCACTAATTTGGAAAAAAAAGGACAATTCAGGGAAGATTTGAAAGCCTAAGCAGTATGAAGGATATATGGCGTTTTTGGTACTGTCACTCCTAATTAATTCCAGTGAGCAATGTACAGGACAATCTGCATCCTTTCAAATGTGAGCACATCATTAAGAACTTAAAACCAATGTGAATTCTTTGTGAAAATGTACAAATCAAATTTATGAGATTTTCTCGTTCAACCAAATGTAAAACTGGCTTCCTATGTCCACATATGGACATCAATAGTGTGATTTTCTGATGTGGTCAGGTATGCAGAAACTGTCTTGGGTGAATCTACCAGAGACAGAGCATTAATGAAACTAAGACCTTACTTTAGGAGCCAAATGTGTTCTTTCAGTCTGAAGTTTAGACAGCCTTAAAAACAATCCTCAGAAGAAATTACTATAAAGCACTATTTTAGTATGATGATTTTAAATCAATAGTCATTTATTTCTTAGGAAAACCAGAAGAATGAGTCATTTCTGGGTAACAGAGGAGAACATTTCTATAGCCACTGCCATATCCACTCCTTCATTGATCAATGTCTGCTTTCTACTGCAATCCAAAACACTAACAATGACCTTTAACAGACAGAGACTCTGTAACTGGCATGAAAAAAACAGGAAGAGAGGTAATGGAACGGAGTATTCATTCCACAGAATGTAATCAGAAGAATGGAGAAATTAAATGTTAGTAAAAATAAGTGTAAGAGAAAGAATATCTAACAAGAAACAATATGGAAAGATTGTGGACCATACTCTTGTAGCTGCCTAAACCGGTCTGACTTTTAAGTTCTAGTTATAAATGCTAAACAAGATCAAAAGACTTATTCTTGAGTGAATGATTTGACATAGCGTGCTTCATTCTCATATTAATAAAGATCTGGCAAAGTGCTGGAGAACATTAAACGGTCTGGTGCTGCTTAGCCCTAAAGAGAGTGTTTCAGAAAGTCTTCTTAAACAAAGGCTGAATTCTGGTTATCAATTAGCGGTTCTCATAAACTTTGAAGAGCACTTCTAGAATTGAGCCATATACCATTTTATCTGTGAATCTTCCATTACTCAATGTTGGAATTATTTCTAAAACTAGAACTGTTTGATTTCTTTTGAGAGTCAGCTTGGGAGGAGATCTGGCATGTATAGTTCTTCCCCCTGTAGCGCAGAAGACTGGCTTGGTTGCCCCTCTGGCATCATCCAGCCTCCTTAAGCTGGTATAGAAATGCCATGGGCCAAGGAATCACACACAGAGAAGAAGAAATGGTTATTGAGTGGTCCATTTTCTGGAGCTAATGATGCAGCCATGAAAAACAGGGCTGTTCTCAACCTCGAAAAAAAGATTAGGAAGCCTGAAGCTATTTACTTTCATTTAGTGCTAATATTTTACATCTTTTCTGCAGGGCTTTTCTCCGAGGCCTTTTGTCAGACAAAGCTTACCAGTGAAGTGACTCTGGTATTGCTGTGAAGAGCTCAGTGAGGCTAGAGGCAGAAATGGATATCTTGAGTAGTGAGATGCAATTAATGCAGCAAACGTCATAATGACTTACACAGCGTATGTCATATTCTGTCAGCATGTTTCGCCTCTTCAGGTAAATTTTTATTTCTAAATGGTCCTCACTGATGTATTCTTAAAAATGTTCCCACGCTACGGTCAGAACTACAGGGTCCAATAGGGTTAATATATTCACCTGGTGTAACACAGAAGCATCATTGCTGCATTAGCCATCATGGCACCTGAGTTAAAAAGCCCTGTCAGCTGGGTACTTGCACAATTTCATTGCCCCCAAAATCGTGACTGTGGATAACTATGGACTCTGTTCTACCCTTCACTCCACAGTGAAAATAAGTTCTAACTTTCTTCTGATTTGCTATGCTTTTTAGGGAAATCCAGCTGCTATGTTCACCTTATGCACATTTATCACAATAATGACAACAATTAATCAACTCATTAATCACTCAAAGGCAATTTTTGTCAAACAGATTTTTTAAAAAAAATAAGGGTTCAGATGAAAAAATAAATATATGTGAAATGGATGAGAAGGACAATGGCAGAGAAAATCTGATAAATATTTATGTTTCTGAAAAATATTTTAAAAAATGAATAATTAGGAAACAATATCTTTTTAAAGACATGCACGCAACACATAAACAGGTAGAAACGTCACTATAGAAGGTGAAATAAATCTAAAGCAGCAGAAGGGAAGACAGTTGTGAGTGAGAATGAGTAAAATATGCCAGAAATTATTACGTTTTAGGGAAATGAAAATTAGGTAGAACGGAGGGGAAGTCTGTAGGCTACTAAACAACAGAAGGTACCAAGAGCTCCAAACCAGACTGTATTCCAGAATGATGAAATATATGAAAGATGGAGAAATAGAAATGTTAAAGCATAGAATCATAGAATTATTAGGGTTGGAAGGGATCTTAAAGATCATCTAGTTCAAATCCCCCTGCCCCAGGCAGGGACACCTCCCACTAGATCAGGTTGCTCAGAGCCCCACCTAATCTGGCCTTAAAAACTTCCAGGGATAGGGCTTCCACCACCTCTATACATCATGAGGAAGCACAAAACCTAGCACAGCTAAGTTAAGATGTATTTTACAATTGTGCAGGGTCTAGTCTTCAAACTAAGAGCCATGACAAATTTTACAGTCTATATTTTAAATGGTGAGATGCGATTATAGAAGAAAGAGAAGAGATGATTAAAGACAGGAAAAGCAGATGTGAAATAACAGAAGAATGAATGAAAAAATGTCAAAAACCAGACAGTTTACTGGGTGGATGTGCAACTGAGAGGACAAATGAAAGGGGTTGGGAGGAAAAGAAACAATCAGCTGAAGGCTGCTTAACTTGGCCTGAATTCAAATTTGCCCCAATGGTTGAGGTGACAAGGCACCTGCATTTTCATCTTGATTTTGGACACTACTGATCTGCATATCAAAGGTAAAGTCTTAGCTTTGCCCACATTGCACTTCTCCTGGCCACCTCTCACCTCCACTCACTCACGGATGATTACTAGTTCCTCACTTAATGTACTGGGCTCTGCAACTCTGGTTTCAGTACTACATTAGTGAAGTTAGAAGTGCTCATTCTTTCCTTTTTTTATGCCACTGAAATAACATAGTCCTTTAGGGAGAAACAAAGACAATTTTGCAGAGTGAAAATAAAAGCAGGTAATTCCCCTGCACTCACAGAAATGGAATTTTGCTCTGAAAGCTGTGTGCTATCTTGAATAAATGTGCCTGTTTTCAAAATTTAAACAGTGAAAAGAACTCAATTTTAGAAGAGATTTCTAAAAGAGAAACAAAGATTCAACATGGCATTTTGCATTGTAATTATATGCTTTTGAGAAAGTGGAAAGCTTAACTGACATAGAGGCACTCAAGTAATTATCAAATGTGTCTCTAGAAGAAAAATGTTAGACCTTTAAGCAATGTTTGGTTTAAATTCGAAAAATTATATTTCAAATTAAAATATGGCACTATAAATTCCGATGCTAACCTAGTTTTAAAGTTCCCTATATCACATAAGTGAACTACTCAGAAAATGTCTAATTTTTCATTAGGGTAGGCCTAGATAAAAACAGAAATATTGAATCAGACTGGAATAAGTGGCAGACTGTGTTCATGTTTACATGCTACAAAAGCAAAAACTAAAGAATCAAATAGTAAGTTAATAATTTGTTTTTTGGAGGAAATGTATAAAATTCTCACAAAAGTTTTATATGAACACTTCCTTATTGTAAAGATATTAAACTTTGCTAAGAACTAAGATAGATACCACCAGAAACCTTTCTGTGGTATAGAAAGAGGTCTTGAAGGGCTCCAGAGGCCATATAGTTTTCCCTGTCTTAAAATAGTTCCATTCTTAGACCTCACCAGGCATCACTGCAGAGGAGGTACTCTCATGACCTTGAATGACTGTCACCGCTTCTGCAGGAACACTGTTAAGAACAGAGGCAGACTTTCCTCTCATGCAAAGAATAATTGTTTCAGGATATTTATATCGTTGTAGATTTATTTTCAGATGTCTAATGCCTAATTACTTCTAACTAACTCATGGTACTTCTGTAATATGGAGGAACCCAGTTCTTTAGAATATAGTAACATATATGGGTGAACAGAAAATATTTTCTGGGGTTTTTTTTAAGGCCTTGGCACAAAGATTTACATGTGTCAATGATGTATCATTTGTTAGTCTTTTATTTCTGCACTGTAGGGTTCATCTGGCAAGAAATTATTTAATATTTTCAGCAAATGTATAAAATCACAAATATGTACAATTCTAGTATCATACTTCCTTCGCGTTGATAGTTCCACTTTTGATACTTCTACTGCTTTATGAAACTAAAATTTAGTACATCTTTGGAAAAGAATAAAGTGGGATGCTAAAGAAATATCTGAAAGTGAATTTTTGAGTTTCCATCAAACCTGTGTCATGAGCACACCTTCTCCCTCTGTCAAATCATTACCTACCATCAGAAACCACCAGTGCGATACTTTATTTTTATGAGGTATTCCTTGCACTGTGCTTATTTCATGCTTTTAGATTAGCAGAAAATAATTTCACACTCAGTGACATTAGTGTTATATGCAATAAGAACATGTAGTTTGAAGCTTCATACTGCTGAATTGGCCTTATTCAATACAAACAGTTCCTACAGAGTCATGTCTATAATTTAAACGGTTCAGTGAGATCAAAGGTATTTTATTCTTCGTCTTTCACTTTATTCTCAGTGCAGCTGGAGAAAACATTTAAATTATAAGACTTTCAATCTAGTAAAGTACTTATTGTTAAGCAGGTGCTTAGGTTTTTGTTAGTCAACGGAGTACATAAACATTTCTTTCATTCCTACTGACTTCAAATCATATATAAGCTTAAACCGAAACACACATATTTCCTTTCATGAAACAAGACCAAACTGAGAAATACATTTAAAACGGACTTATCCAAGAAAAGCTTCAAGCTGCTATGTGATTCCATTAAAATTCATTAAAGATTTTATCCTGCTCAAAATCCCCGAGTATAGCTGGGGAGATTAAGTTGTCAACCTTCGAAACCTTATCTAAAGTTAAAGCCTTTCAGTCAAAAAACTTTATGCAAGTATCAAGTTGTCATGTTATGTTCTACAAACAACTTCTGATTTTTAAGAAATAAAAATAATCTGATGTAATGAGATTAAGATACACAGTATTTGTAATCTTGCCAAATAAATGCTAGCAGTGCTTTTCAAATTAGCTAGTGATAACCGCTTCTCACTGAATCTCAGAAATATCACTGATTATTCTCTCGTCTCTGCTCAAATGCGTAAGTCATATTTGTACTCTCTTTTTTTACCCCGTCAAATATTATAAATCAAATGATTTTGGTAGAATAGCAGACTATACTTCTGAAGATCTTTCAGTTCTTAAGGTGAATAGAATATCTATTAGTGGCTAGATAAAAATGACTCCATCTCACATAACAGAGTAGAAAAGTACCAAATAAACCTGAAGAAACGCTTGATATCGCTATCTTCCAATTTAGGCTTTTTATTCTACGACCTGTAACACCACCATAACATGATTGTCACATATTCAGCTTCTTGATTTCTTAACTTTGAAAACCTGCCTTCATGTCCCTGTGTTAAAATCCTGGCTTATCACGTGACACCCACTGGGAGCAGAGTCAGGTATTACCCACTGACAGAAAAATGAGGTGGTCGCCTGTCCAGCCTAAAGGGCATATGCGTATTCAGAATATTCTTTTCAATATTCCGCAAGTTCCAGCTGTTCAAATTCACATACTAAAACCAAATCACAAACCCAGGTTAAATCATCGCTAAAGAACTTCATCCCTCTTCCATGAATTTTAGAATCAGATTTATATCTGAAGTTTAAATCAACCAAAGCTTACATATACTACATGCAGCATAGATGCCTTGAAACACAGGCAAAAAGTCATGTGCTACCGTATGTGCACTTATTGCCCATGGGATTTGAAATGGACAAAGCTGGGCCAGAAAGTAATGTCATGAGCCATGATATCCTCAAATCCAATTTATCTCTTCAGCAGTTTCTATAAACTGGGACCCTCTGTCCCCGATGAAAAATGTAAATCTGCTGTTCCCCACTAGAAGTTTAGAAGGAAGACGGAAAAGGAAACCCTGCCAATGCTTACCTTTGAGAGGCTGTCTCTGAGGCTCAGAAATCCTCAGCAGTCCATCTCCTCAGCAATGCCACCTGGAAGTGCTGCCCTGATTCCCACTACACTACCCACCCTGCATTTCACCCAGTTATCAAACAGGAACACTCTTTCTCCTCGGCCTGTATTATTTACATTTGTCATTTCTCACATACTATGCTTTTCTACTGTGAATTTGCGTATCCATTTTAAAGGAAAAGTTGGAAAAGATGAAGCCATCTGGCAAAGCTTTCTATTAATTTTTGAGTAGTAACCTTCTCAGCTGTGTGTCATTGGGAGATATGAACCTTGTTCTAAGCAAGGAGACTGCTTGGCTGTCTGATGAAAGGGTGTGTAAAAACAGAAGCAGATAAGAAACTCACAGTACATAAATGTAAGGGGAACAGCTTCCTATGAAAGCTGCATCACTGATAAAGTGGTTAAGGCAGTAAAGTATCTGAAGAAATAACAGTGACAAAAAATGAGTAACCAAACAAAGAACAAAATCTTATCCCCACGCTACAGGACTTTCCAAGTAGTTAAATGCAGCCCAAGTTAAAAACAAAATTAAGAAGAAAATAAAAATAATTTAAAAAGATATATTCGGAGACTTTTTAGTAAAATACATTGTATAAATCTGTATTGCTTTCGTGACACAAATAACATTCAGGAAAGAGAAAGAAGGAAAACAGAACAATTCAAAATTAAATAACTTTATTAAATACAAGACAATTTCTTTCTAAGTGCAGAAAGAGTATTATTATGGGTTTTGCCCTCTCTTCCATCCCAAATCCTATTTTTTCCCCTTCTATTTCTAGTTATTAGGTTGCAGACATGCACAGGCACATCTGAGAGCAGAACAGCAACAAGAACTGAATTTATATGTGGGGAAAAAAGTGAGTGCAGATAGATAAAACAGATTACAGATACATTATATAAAATTCATTAAAAAATACATAATATTAAGAGTGTACAAGTAAAAGAAATGTCCTTATACCACGTGTAAAAGAAAAGTCATAGCCTTATTCTTCTGTAGGCACTTACGCACTGGAGTGTCAGACCAAAAGGAACAGGGATTCTAGGGGATTGCTGTGTCCCTTTCTGAAGCACAGCTGGAAATGGAGAAGCAGGATCTCCAACAGAGGCTGTGGACACAAGTGTCTGCCTGGTGAAACAAAACCTCAAAATTTATTCCAATAGAAAATTAACGAGAAGTGTCTCCTGCTCTGTGGTGTGCTGATTAGCTCCATGTCCTGAACGGTGAGCCCTGTGAAGTTAACGGCAAAACTCCTCTTGTTTTCAACATTAGGATTGCCCATCATACTTATGAAGGATAGCAGCAGCAACAAAGGGTTATCTGCACTTCCAGCACAATCTCCTAAACATCTCTTTTACCTGAAGTCTCCTTTGCGTGTAAATATATCAAAACAGGAAGAAAGCTACAGTCAGAGCTAGTGAGAGCCTTCCACACAGGAGGAATGTCCACATGCATGAAAAAAAGGCAACCACAGCATTTCAGACAAATTTAAAAGTATTATGGGAATTGCCTATATTAATGACAAGGAAAACGCTTGGTACATTTAAATGGTAATGTTTAAAATTGGATTGCAAGTTACAATATTCAAAGTAACTTTTAATACAACTTAAAGTTGCCGTATTTTATATAGAGATATATATATCTCACAGGAAATCTGAATAAGCACATACTACATTTTGAGAAATTTACTAAAATGGAAACATCAGAACTAGAGATTCTTTTCCTGTAGACTGAGACTTCTCAAAACAATTTCTTCTTTTACTAAATCATATTATCTACTAACCTTGGACATCAGTAAGTACAAGAATCACGTACATTTGCACTAGGTTTGAATCAGTATCTAAACAACCATCTTTTAACATCTGAAGTGTGTCATAACTAATCACAGCAAACAAATCAACCAGCCAACCAACCCCAATTGTCTGTAGATTATACCTGATACAAAGCCTCTGTCATCACAGAAATATCCCTCTGCCTATCAGGAGTAAATGGGCAGAAGAAGAAAAATAATCATGGCAGAGAGAATAACATGTTAAGAAACTTTCTAAAACATTGGGTATAAGCTTTGATAAAGTGAATTTGTCAACGATGAAAATAAATTCTCTGCTTCATGACAGACATGATCTGATTCCTACATATATTAAGCTCAAAGCTGGCAAGGAATGCTTCCATTTATTTTTAGCTGACTTAAAACATCTCTTCTTCCTAAATGAATTTTTCCTCTGACTCAAGCCACTGTCTTCCTCATGGTCCTCAGACTTGCAGGAAATTGCATTGACAGTGCATCAGTCGAATGCATCATCTGAAATGTTATTAGCTTGAAATCCATCTGTCTGATTTTATATTTAATTAAATAATCCTAATTTCACCCATATAAAGTTTGTAAAATTACATCAGTCTGGATAACAGAATGGCTGTGCACCAAACCTTGGCTTTCTAGAAGTTCTCATCCTTAACAGAACCATGAATGAGTGATCCACTCCAGCTGTCCCAAGAAATGATTCATTGCTTTCCAACAAACACAAAGACTGGAAACAAGCTCAGCTCAAAGGCCAGAGATCAGCTCCTAAGTATAGTAGGGGAGTTATGTATTTAGGTATTTCACAAGATGAATGAACTATTACTCTGCGTACGTGCTGTGGAACTCATCTACATTCATATTTTGTATTGCCTAACATACACTGCACTATATATTCCTTATGCTGACTGTTTTGCAGATTTTATAATATACATAACAAATACACAAGGAAAAATAAAACACACCATAAAGTAGCAAAAAATGTGAGAGCACAAAATGAATTCACATGTAAAGCCCTTGATGGTAAATTGTCTTTCTTTGGGAGTGAATGTGACCAGCCATGTAAGTATATATGCCTGGACATAACCTGGGGCTTGCATAGTTCTGTAATGTTCGTATATTAACTTGACTTTTCCAAAAAGCCACAATGCTTTTCTTTTTTTTTACTAAAGTTCATAGTTAAATGGGCAAGTAAAATGTATTTCCATTTTCTATTTGAAAAAGATTAATTCTCAGTTCCATTGCTTGAACAGTTTTATGCTTTTTGGTTTATGCTCTCTTTCATAAAAACACATAAGTGCATGCGTGACTTTAATTGTGCATGTAAACTCAACTGTAGTCACTGAAACACTGCACCTTGTGACTAATTCACTAGGCACTTGCTTAAAACTAACAGAAATTAAGTAGGTGCTTAAATACTTAATGAGTCCGCAATGGCTCTCATGTACTGAACAGTTCATGAACTGAACTGTAAACAGAAGAATGAATCATGGTTATGTCACTTGATATTTGTTCAGTAAAATATATATTTGATTAGCAAAAAAAGAGTTCAAAAATCGCACATAAATTTTATTTCATACAGGAGTACAAAAATGAATTCTAAAAAATCTAACATCTATTTCTTCATCTTCAGTAGCAATCAGACTGTAGGAGTATCAGCAGAAATATTTTGAAGGCTTTTCTATCTGCATTAGCTCATGTTTCTATAAGGATATTAACTCATAGTGAAAGACAGAAGTATAAATCAGGCCAGCTTGGAGTGTTAAAGTGGTGTGCCATTAGAGAATGAATTTACAAAATTCATACTATATGAATTAAATTAATAAATTAGAGAACACCAGAGAACAGATTAAGAAAAGAATATATTAGTTCACAGAAGACATGTTACAGATAATAAAGGCATACTTAATGCTGCTGGATTCAACTGATTATGTCCTTTCTTCTCACAATTCCATTCCATTTTTCAGGATGTAACTATCATGCATGCAAGTATTTTGCTTTCAAAAAATAAGTACCAAGACTCGTTTACATTTAGCCATGAATACAAATATTTATAACAACATCTTTGTACGGTATCTGTAAACCTTTGGGGACTGTGGTGTCATCTTTGTTTTAGAGATAAATTGCAAAGATCTGTAGAAGTTTGCTTAAACTTGGACTAAGTAAGGGTCAGATTTTGCTTAACTCATTTTAAGCACTATAGAAGCAAGAAAGAGAATGCCAGCCTCTCACCTGGAGCAAATCTGGGTTACATTTAACTTTCCTTAAATTTCCTGATAGAGCTAAGTGGATAGCTCCAGAATACAAGAAATTCTGATAATCTAAATGAGATGTCCATCTCTTTCCTCTGGTTTTATGGTGAGCCTCAAGGCGACTGTGAAAAGATTTATTTGCCCAGAACATTGAATGAAGATCTCTTTAAAAACCATTCATGGGAAACACTAACCCGAGGTGCAGCCATGTCCATCCATGGAGTAGTCAAAGTGCTGATTTGTTTTCTTTCAGGGGGCAATGGGAGGGACAGCAAAGACAAAAGTAGAAGAAAGTGGAGGATAAAGCTGAACTAGCTTGATGAGAACTGAAGCCTGCCTCAGAATTCCCCACAACTGAGTTATTAGGGCACTGAATGATCTAAAACCTTGTGAGTAGCAATGGTTTGAGGAACTGATCTGGCTCAAAAGCCCTAATAACTTTATTTTATAAATAAATCCCTAAACTAATTCCCAAGCTGGTTCACCAGGGAGCTACCTAAGTGTCAAATACAAAAGCAATAGCATGGGTAGAACCGCTGATGCTAGAGAGTCAGGAGGATGACAGAATTGTGGCAACTTGTTTTGGATCAACTTAAAATGAATCACACCTTTGCAAGGCTGAATCTCACATAAATTGTGACTTGGGGAAAACCTGACACCAAATCAATGAAGATATAATGGACTCTTAAGCATCTTTCTTGCTTTGATCCCTGTGACTAAAAGACCTGTCTCTTTTTCCTCATGTAAGGCCTTAGTCTTGGATATAAAGATATCAATATGAAACAAAAAAAGAATTTCAAAAAATGTTAAATTAAAAGATTTACTCTGTTCAAGCATTTGATGTGTGTGCCTTAGAAAAGCCATTATATGCAAGTTCACTATAAAAGTCCTTTATTCTAACTATAGAGGGGGAAATGGTTTGGCACAGAATTTTTACATTTCTCTGAGGACTCAATGAGATAGCTTAATTCCCTGAGGTTGGTAGCGAGCAACTTCAGAGAACCTATTATTCTGTTTGACTACTCTGAATGTTACAAAGTAAAGCTCACACCAATTCAGTAATTTGTAGAATTTATTATTTTACAGTAATCTTTACAGAACCTTGATAAAATCTGTAAAAATACAACACAGTCACATACCATAAATTGTACAAATAGAAGTAACTTGTACAATATTTAGTTTCTATGACTTTTGCAGCATTCCCCAGAGCAGTGAAACAAACACCTCGCCTCATGGGCATGGTAAAAAAGGAGTGTTTGTGAAGTTGGAACACACAATATGGGAGAATATGTCCCGCAGTTGCCTCTGGTAATTTAAAGTAAGCAGGCTGGAATGAGAACTTTCACAATTAAGATAAAAAATGCTGGATATTCCATTTGCTTAGTGCTATAACCAGCACACTATCCTGAGCATTCAAAAGAGATGTGCCAGTATGAATATATATAGCTAGTTCCTTGAGGAAAAGAACAAACAGAAAGATGTCGTAGTGCATTGCTATGCTATTCTTTCTTCCACCTGAAGAAAATACCACCATCTGTCTTTGAAGAGCCTGTCCAGCACAGTGGTATTTCAGCATCTACTATTGGAAAACACAGCATTCATCCAGCATTTCTTCCAAAAAGGTGGCCATGATTCAATTTTGTGAGAGGAGCAGTTTTGCATACATGTGAGATACGCTTTCAGAATGCTTAACAGAACAAGTTCCTCAGCAGACGTAGGCAAAGCAACACCTTGTTTCCAGATCTCAATCTAGTTTTGGCAGAAGCTAGGCATAAACTTGCTCAGACTGGGCAGAAGTCTAGACACCTTAGTAACAGCATTTCCATGTTTGAACCGGCTAAGTCGATGTACTTCCGAAGCGAGGCATCAACTCAGCAAGACTCAGCAGAATCACGGTCTTGGATGCAGGCATCCATGTTACATTCTTGGTGCTTAAATTCTCATTTGGGTTCAGCCACTATCCTCATAACCATTTAAATGCCTTTAAAAAAACGCACTAAACATAATCATATTAAAATACAAGTGTGATAGTTGCTTTATGAATGTGTAGATACATCGCATGATCTGTGATTGTTCATTATACAAATGCTCTTATTTCCATACTGTGAAGGAACTACATCAGATGGGTGGAACAATTTCCCCCTTCCTTTGTCACAGACAGGGATTTCTTGCATGAAAGGGTGCTTGTTTACTTCACAGAACTTGCCTGATCATGAACTACTTTAGCAAAACAAAACAAATGAAAAACACATACCAATACTAATTATCTCTACTAGTTATTCTTCCTCCTGAGAGCAGTCCCAAGTTTTTAGGCACTGTACATAATGTGTCAAAAGGAGACGATACACAGCTATTTACCAGTAATAACCATCATTGAAAGACTTCTCCATTTCCTCCCTACAGGTTTGAACAGGCTCTCGAGCAAACTTGTTGTAGTAGTTTTACTGTGATGGTGACAGTAAAGATATTCTTTAAAAAGATTTGTAAGGAAAATTATATATTTGCAGGGAAGAACAAAGCGTGCTTTCAGGTAGACAAAGGCAAACCTGCTCAGACCACAGGAGAGACTCTTGTCTGCAGTCATGGAGACATTTAAATGACTGATTCCTTTCTCAGAGGACCAAATGACCAAGAGTTAGATGCTTAAATCATATTTCATTTGTATGATAGGTATATCACAATGTCCCCTCAAAATGACAGAAGAAATGATCTCTCATATCAGTTCATAGATAGGTAAAAGTTTGCAATCTTTTCTATGAGTTTAAAATTTTTCACCAAAGTTTTTCTGAAGAGGAATGAAAAAACTTACAAATAAACAAAAAAGGAAGGAATGGGAGGTAGGTTAGCAATTTCACACCCAAAGAATCATTCAGCTACCAGCGTGGCTGTGCATGTGGCAAACAGAAGTTTGGCAAAAGTACATACATGAAAGAGAGCACAGAGTAACCAAATTGACACTTATTTGGCCCCTCAAAATTCTGAGCTCATAAAGGAATATAAGTACACTGAACACATTCTGCAGTTGAAATGGAAGGAAAAGCCCCTTACCTAAAATCATGAGTACTGAGAAAAGTATTTAAATTACTGTTGTGTGTATTAAAACAAACCAACCAACCAACAATCAAAGTCTCTTTTAGTAAGGCATTCGCTGTCTTTGAAAAGAATAATTTTTAACATCTGGTACTTTTAAGGGAAAACGAAAACAGAGCTAACCCTTGGTGTCAGCACCTGCAATATAAGGGAATGGAAACGTAAGGCATTAAACCCTGCTTTAAGCTAAAGGAACCTGGCTGTAGGCACCTACTGCATGTGCAGGGAAAGTCAAAAAGGTGAGAACTTTGAATTGTCAGGGGCAAGGGAAAGGCTAAGATTATTAAAAAAAAATAAAATAATTGTGACCAGATGTTCATACATTAAGTTAAAATAGTGGCAAAAATCAAAGAAAAAAAGGAGAACAGGGCTGTCGACCTTCCTATAAAGTGTGGCTGAATTGGGGAAGAAACTAAGTTTCATACCCACTATTGCAACCCAGTGGCCAGCACTACTTCCACCTGTAATTTACAAAGTTCTGAGTTTTGGAGTTTTGATTCTCAATCTCATTGTATTTAGAAAGAACGCCATTGTCTTTCCCTGAAATGCTGTGACTAATAACCAGTATCTGTAAGATAAATTCTAACTAGGTTATACAGAGGTGGTAAAGCGCACTAATAATATGCTGACATTCTAAATATAAACATTGCAATTATATTGCTACAACTAGAGCTAGCGAATGCTTTGGATGCCTCTCTAGCAAGGTAGAAAGCTAACTTTAATCATAGGAGATGAGACGCTGCATTGAATGGAGCTAATCCTGCTCTTTGGAACCTTACTGAATGTGTGTTGTCATACAGGCCAAGTGTTGAAGCGTGGCAGTAGGAGGCTCTTTAAAGAAAGTTTTAAGTTCCTGAATGCAAGTGATTTAATCACAAAGTTTGTAGCATAAATAGAACTATCAGTTGAAAGTAATCAATACCTTCTGTAAAGTACTTTCTGTCGTTTTTAACATGAGCAGTGAATGACTTCTTAGTTTTCATGACACAAAAAAAAAGTTTCAGGAAGATCACACATAAACTGAAGTTAAGGTACTCTCTCTTGAAAAGAGTCATCACAATTTGCTTGTACTTTCCAAAAAATCACCTCTTTTTGCAATTATTTAGTTAAAAAACCAAGTTACTTTTATTATGTACACTGAGATTTCTTCAATGTATCAATGTAACTTTTCTATTTGCTGGCTTGCTCATCTTTTGACCAAATAGCTACTAAATTTACAGCCTGCCAGAAAATTTAAAAATTGCAATTTAAAGAATTTTTAAAACATTCCTTTGAAGGCATGAATCACGATCATTTTTGTGTACAATGTACAAAACATAATATAAAAAGAAATTGAGCAGTAAAGCAAAATAGAAGTGCAAAACTTGCATTCTGAAGGAATGAAATTTGAAATTTTGCAGAAAAAGTGACATCATCCTCCTTAACTGGAGATTCTTTTCACAGACTGACAGGAAGCAGAGATCACTTAGCATTTTTCTGAATTAGTCATAACCTTTCATGTCAACAAACTAAAAGATAAAAATGCACATTACATCCTCTGAGTATCGCGACTACAAATGTGACTGTAAAGACCTCTTAAAATTCAGGAAAGATGTACATAAATTTCTAATTCATGTATAATTTACATATTTATACTTTTTTTTTGTGTGTGTACATACAGTTATTTCTCAATATTATGGAACCTACTCCACACAGAAACTCCTGCTCCACAGCAACTGGTAGGCCTTACATTCCCATGCTTTCACATTCAATAAAAAGGAGATGCAAAATGCCATCTGTGTGGCTCGATTTTCATATCAGTTTTAGAGATATCCTGCTTATTGGAGCATCGGGTAGGAGCTGTGAACAGTGCAAAACTGAGCCAGAACGAAGCATGGAAAAAATAAGGATTTCCTTCCCAGTTTTGACACGAGTGCTTCTCAGTGACTTGACTCACAGAACAATTTTCCCCATCTTTCAGCATAATCATCATCAGTTTCTTGGCCACTGTGGAGGGAGCTATATTCGGTACTCAACTGCTGCTACATTATGTACCTTCACAGCTTAGTTCGGGCAATCTCAGGACACCCGCCATCCATCCCCAGTCACCTAAATATTTTGCAGGCTCGAGCAGAGAACACGGAGGGGCTGCGGCCGTTGCAATACCCACACACCTTCTCGCAAACAGGGAGTAAAATAACGCGCGAGAAACCCGTTGAAACGTATGAGTGAGACACTCGCCAACCTGACATAGCCGAGTTACTCTAACACGCGTACCCACGCGTGGGGAACGTCTGACTGTTCCCAGAGCTGTCAGTCTGAAACCAGGTGGGCCAGGAAGCCGCTTGGCAAGGGCCCTATCAATCATTTCCAACTTTCCGCGAGGAGGGGACGGGACCTTCCCCCGTCCCCCGGTAGCCGCAGCACTAGGGGTGCGCGGGGGCCGGGCGGCAGTCGCCAGTACCCCACGCTGCGCTGCCTCTCAGGCGGGACGCAGGCGGGGTTGGGGAAGCACTAGCTGAGGGCACCGGCATTACCAGACCCCCCCCAGGCAACGCCCGCAGCCGCAGGCGAGCTCTGCGCTCCCGCCGTACGACGGGGCCGCGCTTCCTCCCTCCNCCGTGCCCGGCGGGAGAAAGACGGGCAGCGCTCCTGCCTCTTCCCGCCGGGCGCGGCCCTCAGAGATACCCCAACGGCCGTTGCTCTTCCCGGGCGCCGTCTTTTTTTTGGGCGGCTTCCCCTCCTCCGCTCTTTTCTTTCCTCCGCCGCGCCCGGGATCCGCGGCCACTGGGCACTGTGGGCCCGTTCTGAGGCAGCGGGGTTGGACCGTCAGCCGTTTAACGGCCGGCAGGTGCCGTTGGGGGTGATTCTTCCCCCCCCTCACCCCCCCCGCGCCGATACACACACACCCATGGCGGTGGGGAGGGGAACGCTGGCTGGCGTTCCGGCTGCTTGGCGCCGCAGGGCTGCCTGGGGTGGCCTGTACGCGGCAGAGGAAGAGGAGCCGCAGCCTTCGTGTAGTTCGGGAGGTGCGCTTTGAGTCTGCGGGAGACTGTGGGCATTGTCTGGCCCTGGCGTGGTTGTGCGGGAGGGCTGACGAGCCCCAGCGTTGCCAGTGTCATCCTCTCTGGCTGCGAGGTCGTGGCTTTCATCTGCAGCTGAACGAGCCTGTAACCGGGTTTGGCCTGTCTGTGTGCGAGACGGGGACTGTCAGTCACTGCTGAAGCCGAAAAACCTTATGGTGTAAAACCTGATTTGTCTGGTTGAACTTCATTTAACTGCATCATGATAAAAAAAAACCAAACAAAACCCAAACTAATCATTTAAATATAGTCGTTGGGCCGGTGAAGAGATCAAGCAGGTTAACTGAATACAGCTAAGCATGTTTCAAAACCCCAACACACTGTTGCCCGGAATATTGATGCAAAGAAGCTTTGCGTGTGTAGAATTTTGGAAGAAGACAAGGTTGCATCTCACAGCTACTACACTTGCCAACAACTGCCTGTAAGCAGCGGCATTGCAGGGTACATGCATGTGTTTAATAAATTGGCATTTCAGACGTCAGTTGATGTTCACTGTGTTCATAGCCGCTTTGTCTGTGCATTCTATTTTAACGTTACACGCATTCTTTCACCTGGTTTGAAGGCTGGTGTGTTCAATTATATGGAAGTTTTATTTCATTTTTTTTTTTTGCTTACTGGAGCATGAAATGATTTTGGATAGATTTATTCCAGTAAGTGCTGTAAATCTTAATTTCTGCTAAGCTGTCTTCAACCAAAAAGGTGCAATTTAAACCCTTTCTTAGTGAAGTTGATGATTTTAGTACGTCTTTAAAGATGAAGTTGAAAAGGCTTGAGAATGTTGTGATCAGTGAAGATCACGTTATCGTCTCTTGAAATGTGTTGTTTTTTGAGATAATTTTTCCAATTTGGAAAGTGAACAGGTATTTTATTGAGAAATTAAATGAGTTTTTATTAAGAGACTGCTTGCGATGTTTGTTATGGTTTGTTTTTTTTCCACCAGAAGTGGTGATCTTGCTTGTTACATCATGACCAGTTGCTGTGGATACAGTTGTCATCATAGAGGATTATGACTTAAAGTGGAGCATAGGCTGAAGAAAAATAGTAATTTTTAAAGAAGACCTAATAATCATGGAAATGTTCCTGAGGCTAGTGAAGAAATGTGGAAATAATACTGGTGTCAGTTTTAAACAACCTATCTTTTAGAATATTCTTCAAGGTGTTCCTTAGAGGTTAAGGAAGAAGAAAGTTGTGATTCCACAATGTATACAGAGAGACTTAAAATTGAGACTGGTTGATATGAAGACACACAGAAGGGAATAAAAGGTAAACGGAGTAGATAGCTGCCTATCAGGGTGCTGACAGGATACTTAAAGAACAGTCTCCCGTCTCTGTTTTTCCCAGCATGATTTTTTTTTTTCCCCTTCTTTCTCAAATAGCTGTATCTGAGAAGGTGATCATTCTTTGCACCTCTTATGAACTGTGGGCTCTTTTTGTTTTGTAGGAGACAGGGAGAAAAAACACAAAACTTAAATGGTAAAAAAACGTGCGCAAATAAATCTGTAAGGCCTTACCTTTTCAAAGAAGCTGAGCTGGCTTGTTGTATGTTGTTTTTTAAATGAATTTATGACGTGCCTGTGTGCCTCAGTAGAAGACTGTGAGGAGAAGCTCCTGACCAGGAAGAAATACAACAGCCTCAAAGTGATACTGAAACTGAACACATCTGTACCTGCCCCTGAGTGGCAGAGCGTATAAAAGGTGCAGTGCCCTGCTGATGTGTCTGCAGTGCATCTGAGATCTGAGCTAGTGACTCTGCCTGAGGTTGGGCTGCTCCCTACATGCCTATTAACATGCTACGTTGCATTCCTGAGTTAAATGGGCTGCAAGTTAGAGTGCAGGATACTCTGTAGAGTGTAGTTTATCTTGAAAAACTCATTTTTTGCTTGGCTTAAACCTTTTTAATTAAGTTATTTAAGTGCAGTTTAGGTTTATATCTCATGTACTGAAAAAGTATATCTATTTTTTTCAGCAGTGGTTTAAGTCAATATTAATTACCCCATCCTCCGTTTTGATCTCCTTGCACAAATACATTGGAGTATTGTCATCGGTTTCATTGCAGCAGTTTAGAGCTGTGTGCAGTTTGATTGCTGTGATAAGAATAACCATTTTCTTTCTGCTGATGTTCTCAAAAGCTATGTGCTCTATCTGGGATACTTGATGATGTTTGTGGAGAGGGGTACCTGGGACAAGGAGTTCTGACATCTCTACTAGAATCGTTGCCTGTAGACATACCTAGGCTTAGAAACAGGCCTTGGAAACTATCAACTTGAGAAAGTGGCAAAATAGGAAGGTGAGCTCCATGCTCTTACAGCTGTTTATATTTAAGGTAACAAAATGGCGTTAGTGTCTGTAAGATTATGGTCATCCCTGACTTTAGACACCTTCTCCTGGAGGATGAAATAGAGTTCATGTAGAAGTAAAAAATAAATAAATTGGAAGAAGTACCTGCCTTGAATAGAATAACTACTGTTTAAAATATACTTCATAGAGAAATTTTAATCCTGTTAACCTGACCACCATAATGCATGCTATATTTGGTGTGTTCTCTGTGATTTCTGTTGGAAAATGAGCAGAGAACTCACTGTGAGGGAAGAAAGAGCAAAAGGGGAGACCAGTTTAGCATAATGGTTGGGAAGGCATTTATCTCCCCCAAACATCCCAGGGCTAAACCTTTGTTTTGGTATTTCTGGGCCCTTTTTTAAAAGGCATCGGGAGCAAAGACTAAAGTACAGCTATGAATCTAAGGGAAGTGCCCTAATATTAAGTGGATAAGATGAAGTTACGGATTTGGGGACGCACACAGATGTGAGGATGCATACTGGCACTAAGAGATGTTGATCAGGAAGAACGTTTCTCTGAGGATTCTTGCTGAGAGAGAGGCTGAGTATGTGGCTTTGAACCTTTGAGGTATATGGGTTTTTTAACTAATTCTCTTATATGAAAGGCGAGTGCTCTTGCTCTGGAGCTATTGAAGGTGCCTGGATATACACTTTTGGTTTTGAATTAATTTTCCTTTCAAAGGAGGCTGAAATACCGATGTTTGCTCAGCACGCTCAGGAACTGCTACTCAGACTGGGGTGAAATATTATGTGAGTCTCAGTTGAGTTTACATATGGAGCTGTGCCAAGGCTGAGGTAGTTCTGTGATGAGCAGAAGCAAAAAATTAATATGCCATAACCACCATGTTCATTGAAACGTAACTGCCCACCTATGCTTACCTGAACTCATTTTAAATATTTTGTCAGCCTAGTTGGTGGAAGAGGGAGGCTGTGAACGCTAGCGGCGTAGTTTCTGAATCATCCTTATTTTTGATGAGCATTTAGAAAGAGCAGCCTTCCTATTCCAGTAGCAAGAGGGACTGCTGTTGGGCACCTGACACGTATACTGAAATGGAGAACTAAATTTTTCAATATGCCATAATGAAGATGTAATTCAGATAAACTAGAATAATAAGTACAAGAAAACCAGAAGATATTTCTTAACTTTTCGGTAGGTAAAGTTGTAGGAAAAAAATAACTGTATGTTAATATGAAAGTGGGAAGGAAGAAAACTCCTGGAGGAGAAAGGTAACAAACTTATTCTTGTCCTGTCTCCTGTGAGAACTGTTTCCTGCCCATTTTTCAAAGGGCAATGAATTCCGTAGCAGGCTTTGTAAATGTAAATTGAGTTTTCTAAATCTATTCAATTGATTGAAATATTTTAATAATAGTATTTTCATTCTAAAACATTCTTTTAAACAACTGTTCCCTTGAAGTGCTTTACACTAAGCAAATGCAGAATAAAAAGTCGGGCAAACCAGTATTTTAATTTTTATGAGCATGGGAAAACTGTTTAAAGTATATGGGAAAAGTGAGGTGTAACATATTTTTGAATACTTAATTTCAGTGTGTTCACACAAAATACGCTAGCTGAAGGTATTTCAAATGGCATTGTATCAACAAAACAGTAGGTACAGAACTGTAGTCTAATGCTGTAAGAAGGAATCGGCTCTTGTATAGGACATTACAATGTTATTTTCCCTGTGCTTAGTCTAAGTAAAAAATTCTGCACCAGAACAACTAAGTTCTTTACTAACGAAGAACACTGGGTTTTTTTGTTTGGTGTTTTTTATTTTGTTTTTTGTTTTTGTGTTGTTGGTGGTGTTTTTTTTAAAGTGGCTCAAATTAGTTCTATTTCCTACCAAGTGTTGTTTTTGGTTTCACTACTGGTGTCCTCACCTATTTAAAAATATTATATTCTAAGGGATATGTAAGCATTTTTTTTTCCTATTTTGTCACCTTTTCTTGATACTGAAATAATAAATAACAATCCCTGACTTTACTTGGCAGTGTTCTTACATACCACATGTTTTGAAAGAAAACATGGCCTGAATGTTGTGACTGTAATGGTGACCTGAATTCACCATTACATTTGTATCTTTGAGACTTTAGTCACAAAGCTAAATTACTTGGATTTTATTTTCACTCTCTGTCTGTGGAATGTGTTTCTTGCTTCGTTTTCCCCTCACACAAGATCATACTTGTCGCAAAATAAGTATTGTTATATTGTTAGTATTGTTATAGCTGATATTCTGGAAAGAAGATGACCCGGTGTGACTCAGCTTTCTTCTTGCTTTTCCTGTTACCCACTCTTGAGGTGAATTTCAGAAGCCTAATGTTTATTGTGGAGTAGGCAGCAACAGGCTCTTTCCCATAAGGTTCTTGTTCTCATTAGACTGGAATAAAATGGATTGAAACAATTATTCTCTTCCATTTTGAAGAAAGGTCAGAAAAGTGAGAGTATATGGAAGAAGTATGAACATGTGAAAACCAAAAGTTCACATTTCTGCTTCTCTGTCTTCACTGTTAAAAATCAATGTGGAGATAAACGGCTAGTGTTTGCCTGTCGCCTGTTTCTTTCTCTTAATCTCAGATACCTAACTCTGGAAAGAAATTCTGATATTGTGAACTTAATGGTATGTTATAGAACGGGCTTTGATGCTCAAACACACTTCTGGAAGATAAATAATTTAGTCCTATAAATAACCCAGAAGTGCCTGTTGCAATGCAAATAATCAAATAATCTGGAACCCAACTAGTGCCAATATTATAGAAATAAGAAGCATGCAAAACTCCTCTCCCACAAAATCAAAAGCATCTAACACCACACCTTCTTCTCCCTGCCAAGTGTTTACTTAAATAAAACAAATGTTTTAGGTAAAGATACTGCTAAAAAAATCTTCCATCAAAAGTGTTGCGTATCAGCCCAAACTAGAAAAGATAGAAGAGAAATAGAGATTTGAATTACTCTTTTTTTTCCTTTCCGTTCCCCTTCTTCAAAGGGTGAAAATATGAACTTCAAGTTCTGGTGGTTGACAGCATGTAGGCTTTTAGGGCTTGACTCATCTTTTCTATATTTAGGTTCTTGAGTTTGCATGTTTGGACTGTTTGTAGTGGAAAAGGAGAGCAGCAGCCTTTTGGAGGTGGATGTCTTGATGGCTTTTACATCACGAAGATTTAGGGAAACAAATCCCAATATAAAGTACATTTAATCCTAATTTGGTCTACTTTAAAGGTGGTAGGCAATCTGTAAATATCAGAAGAAAGAAAAGTGTGTTGGAGTTTAGGTACCATTTCTGTTTGTTATGAGAGGCATAGATAGGGTAGTATGCAGCAACAGAGTGATTTTTTTTTTTTCTTTTTTTTTTTTTTTTCCCGGTGAAGTAAAAGATGAGAACTGTGTTTACCTCGCAAGGGCTTGTCTGGGCATAACCTATTCTGTTTAAACAATACAATTTCCATGCTGTTGATACATATCAGTGTAAAACATCTTCAGTATTAACTTGTACTGCCTGGAGTAGTTAACACAATGTCTCTCCTTGGGAAAGCATCCTTGCATTTCTACACAGTTTTAGAGGATGTTTGGAAGCAAAATTTTGCTGACTACTCTGGCTGTGCGCACCTGTGATATTCGGGTGATAGGGAGGAGCAGTTCTCAAAATTACACTGTATTTCTGTTTTCCTGCAGGAAGACTGTGTCTCAACTGAACAAATATATCCCTATTTCTCTCTTTTTTTTTTTTAAAAAAAAAAAAAGGTGAGGGGGGAAGATCTATGATACAACATTCTTTTAACCGTTGTTTGTGCTTTGCATTAGAGCAGTGATTCAGTTTTTACCTGAAATACCTATTGCTTTCTTATTATTATTCTTTAATACTGATGATAGATCAGAGACTTTCCCTCAGTACAGCCTCTTCTTTACTATAGAGACTGTAAATTTAGAGTGCTAAGGAAATTCACCTGAGAGACAGGTGAGTAAATTGTGAAAGTAGTTAACAAAACACATTATATTTAGAATCTGAATGGAATGCTACAGAATGAGAAAATACTTTAAAACCCAACATTTATGTCAGTCACATTATTTCTGTGGATAATTGTAGTCTTGCTTTGTTAATTTTGGTAAAAGAAGTGTTAAAATGTTTGCCCCTTGTATTATGTTCACTTTTTTGTTTTGGGTAAATAATGTCTTTCAAGGGTATTTCTGTTGTGATGGTAAGATTGTAAGTTGGCAAATTAAAGACTCATTTCTTGAGGGATTTCAGGGGGCAGTGTTTGAAGAGAGTGATGTTTGTTTTCTTGTAAAGGTGTTGAGGGACAGGATATAAAATAGATAGCATTTCTGTGAGCAGTTTTACCCTGGACTCATTGAGAATCTAGAAGAACGTATCTTAAGAAAGCTAGAGATTTATCATTTTGGAAAGCTTACTTTGTACTTGAAAACATCTTGTTCTACTTTGAAGAGCATTCTGAAAATATTAAATTAGCAATCTCATTAGGAGGATTAACTTAAGCATTTGTTTTTACACAGTTTAAGGGCTACAGTTTCTAAATTTTGTGGTTTTACAACTCAATTTAAGCAATTTAACTATTCTACATTAATACCTATGCTCTTTCACTGAAAGCCCAAAAGAGGACTGGAGCAGGGAAAATAGTGCTGAAACTCTAAGTCCTAGCATACTAAAATTATTTGGAATTTTGTTCTTCTGGTCATTTCTACATTTTAGAATATACAATTACAGTTCTGTTTTTTTTGACACACCTAAACTAGATTTAAACTGTTTTCACTTCGTTTCGGTACAACTGCTAGTTGTACTTCTGAGATGCTCGTGCTTTTGGGTTAGTAAAATAAACTTGCCTGAACTGCTGTGTAATGCTCACGCTGAAGAATTTGTATTAGTATCTATAACTATTTTAAGGTAGTTTGAGGAAGTTTACTTTGCAGAATTTCTCTTCAGATGTGTGGATGCTGAAATTTTCTTTTGAGGAATTCTGACAGCTACCCTATCCAGTCTCAAATTGTGATATGTGACATTTGTTCGTAAAAACTTTCCACTCGGCTGCCCTCTTTCTTCTCTCCCCTTTCTTCACTCACATCCCAGCATGGAGCAGTTGATAGCTGGAATATTAATTGATTGACAGTAAATTCTGTGTGAATGTGTTGTCATTTTTCTCCAGGGAATCAATATATCTGCTTTGATATGCTTCATCTCAGACAAATTGCCAGTGTGGGGGAGCTATTTATTTATTTATAAATGAAACACATTAAAATTGATGAATGAAGCTTTGTTTCAAAGTGACTGAACCGCGCAATATAACATATTTCTCTATCACACCAATGGAGATGGAACGTTACATTTGTCACTTGGTTGATCTGATCAGTGGAACCATTCCCTAAGTCTTGCTTTGACCCTCAACTTTCTTAGTCTGTTGAAGGAGCAGGGAAGTCCAGCTCGATTTGACCTATATTATAGTTACATGAATCTGAACTGCACTCCTCAACCAATTTGAGTACTTTGTGAAGTATCCAGGTTTCTAGTCTTGTGACTTTTTATTTGTTGGAGAGGTCTTATTTAATGCTAAAATAAAAATCATCATCACTCTTGTTTCTTTTGTGAATATTCAGTTTGAATATCACCTGCAGCTTTCTCCATGGGATTATAAATTGTATATACCTGCATATAAGTTTAAATTTATATAACTCATAAAACATAAGTTCTACAATTCTACAGCTTGTATAGGAAGAGTAAGAATATGGAAGAGTCTTCTGCTTATTCTCTGGCAGCATATATAGTACTTCTCAATTGGCTGTCTACTGTACTTGGCAGTTCTTTGTTTCTGCAAACTATTCATACAGTACCTAGAGCATGTAGCAATTTTTTTTCAAATTAGGATATTTTTGACTTCTTTAAAAGGTTGATTATTTTCATGAAAGGTCACCTATCTGGTATTTGTTAATTTGATTCTACCATAGAATTTGCAAGAATTCAGGTGTAATTATTTGTATTTTGTATTTGTTGGAATACTGGGGAAAGGCAACTTAAGGCAGAAAAGCTATATATAATATAAGCTGTTATTAGCAGTTGTAACCTCTGGCTTAACTGGGCATTTGATTTTCTTGTGTACACTTGACATTGTCTTATACATACTTTAGAAGACACTGAAATTATCAATACAATTTTGCCCAGGAAAAGCAACTATATAATCTCTTACATTCTCTAATACAGGAAGAAAGCATGTGGAGCTGCCAAGGTTTATTTTTTGGAGTTTATTTTAGTTTGTTTTGCGTGATTTTTGCATAGAAGGTAATGGTTTGTTAGCAAAATTATGTAAAGTGACCATTTAGGATGCTCGCTATGCAGTATTTGAATTTTGGTGTGGTCTTTCATTAAAATGTAGCTTCTTACACAACATTTGTAGCATTTGCATAAGTGTCATTCTGGTTGTGTTGGGGAATGTGGGGACTCTGAGCAATCTGAAATGTTTACAGTAATGACACTGCCATTATTGAAGGTGCAGGGAGCTCTCTGGATTAAAGCAAAATGTCCAGTTAGTATTGCTTTTTATGCCTCTCCAGTAGTGCTCCAGTCAGTAAATTAAATGTTCCAGAATCATTTAGGTAGATGTTAAGAGACATAATTCTCTGTAGACTCTTCAAAAGAGGATAAACTAGGTCTAAGATTTTTACTTTGCTCATCTACTAATTAGGATGCAGTGTAATAGCTATCTGGATGGTGAATATATAAAAAAACCAGGAGGCTGGGAGCTGACTGTGTTTATGTAAAACTTCTGGGTGCTGTAATAGCAGACTCCTCTAGCCACCTGCCCCAAAACTGATGACAGACTTCTAGCCTCAAACCTCTTCCCTCCAGCTTGGTATGGGCTTGTTACAGCTCCTAGGGTGCAGGAGATGATAGCCTGTACAGTTTTAATTTGCATGGCTTGCCAGAAATAACTTCAGAGTCTGCATTGTAAAATTTTACTTTGTTTTCAGGAAGATTAGTGGGTAACTCCTTGTCTGTCCCTAGACAATAAACAACTAGGACAGCTGCTGGTCAGCCTGTTTCTAAACAGGGATTCTTCCCCCTCTTTCATCAAAATGTTTCAGGTTGCACTTTGGTATGCTGGATTTGTGTTCTGAGGCCACTAAACTCTCCCTGACTTTTGTGGCTTTCAAAAGCAGTATGCCTTTATTTAACTTACCCAGCTGTCACACTCAAAAGTGGTGAATATGGACGTTATACTGAATCAACAACATTGTATTCCTCCTTTTTGTTTCCTCACCAGCATAGTTCAATCCACATAAAATAAGCTCACATTAGTAACCATATATGTAGAAATTACTCATTCATTGATATCTTTGGAAATAATGTCATTTGGGATATAATAAATTTGACAATTTTTGTAGAAGTTTCCCAGTATTATGACTTCATTCAAATCATTCTCTTTAAAATGAGAATTCTCTTACTGCATCTCTTCTAGTAATTTCACAGTGAGTAGCAGTGATGCCTTGGATCCATTCAAAGAAAATTTTCTTTGATTAAACTTACTTTCTGATAGAAAAGGCATCTGGGAAGAAGCTGAGAGAAAGACACTGTATCCTGCTGAACAGAACCATTAGAAGGAAAACAAAGTAATTGGGAAGAGTTTTGGAAGGAATCTGAGAAAAAGAACTTAAGACCAAAGGTAATACAAAGTATTTTAAAAGATGTGGAAATATATTTCTTCTGGGGGGAAAAGAAGGTGGGATTTAAGTTAATTGTTTAGATTTCAGTTCTATACATTTCATCCTTCATCAGTTGAAAAATGGAAACAAACTGGGGCATGTCCATTCCTGATGCTGTAAATCCTATGAAAGCTATCCCTTTTAAATGTTTAATAAACTAAACTATATCCTTTGTTCTAAGTGTGTAAATGAAGAGAGTTTTTAGAATTATCTCAGCTCTTTTTATCTGCAACACATGACTTATTGTAAGCTAAAAGATTTATTTTGGTGGAGGTGATTTTTTTGCTGCCTTTGTTAGGTGGGCCTCAATTATTTCAATACTTATACTACACTGTCAGTAGGTTAGGCAGAATATAACCTTCTTGGCTTGATTTGGGATAATTCTGGGAAAACAGTGCTCTGGAAACCCTTGATAGGACAGTTTGAGTTGGTCATGTGCATTTTGTGAAATAACAGTATTTGACATCTGAAATCTAAATAATATTTTTGGAATTATGTGTTTTCCTTCCCACTCCCCTTCACCCTCTTCCACCAAAAAAAAAAAAAAAAAAGTGTAATGTGAATTACTTTTGTGAGCAGACGTTGAGCCCAAGATGTGACTAGGGTGTAATTCCATAAATATTCAGCCTAACTCACATCAGTGGCACATTGAGAAATAGAATCTCAAAACCCTGTTTAGCAAGGTTTTTTAATATTCTATTAGCATGAAATATGTATGAATTGCACTGTACTGCAGGTGATGTTACTTATCAGTGAATTCTTTGTCTGTTGAGAAGAGCTTGCAATACATGCTAACAGTAAATAGAGAAGCAGCATTGTGAAATGGGAAACACAGAAGACAACTGGCTTTGTGACTAATTAGCCAGTCCCTTAGCAATCTATTTTTTTTCTGAAAGGTCCACAGGTAAATCCATCTAACTTAAAACTAAAGAAGGCACTGGTTGCATAGTTATTGGCTTCATGACTTAGAGTATGCCTATTTCACATGTCTTTTAATAATTTCATACGAGTGTACCTTGGTAATAAAAGCCTGCAATATAAATGATTTCATATTTGAATCTTGATCTTAAATGTTTAATTGCAAGTGAAATGCGCTGACACTATGTATTTAGAGACAAGAGTTTACACCTAGGTATTCATCTTAAATATTCTTTTTGAATTTTACTGACTATTTTTCATGGTTTCTATTTGTTTTTTAATAAAGAGGGTTCTAAGTGAAGAGAGTTCTTTGTGAAAAGAAAGCTGGCAGGCAGTAATAGAGAAGAATGCATAGGTGAGGCTATACTTTTGGTTCAGGATGTTGGACTACCTACTTAAAAATGTTGGAAAACGAGAGTATGATACTCTCTCACGCTGTTTTGAGACACTTTGCAATTTTATTAGGTAGATTCATGTTTCCTAGATACTGTTTGTTTTCAGAGCAAAGCAAGTAAAACTGAGTGAAAGTCCCAGCTAGGAGCATGAGTGAGTATTCCAAATGATTGTATGTGATGAAACAAAAGTTAGTTGTACTTGATTTAGTAGGTGTATCTGAACTTGTAGTTGTTGCTAGTTAATATTGAGTGTGCACTGTCAGCAACTTTATGTTATTGTTTCATCTGGAAATCAGCCAGCTGCGGATTCACTGATATGCTAAAGTTGGGCACTCTTGCATGAAATGTTGCCAGTTTATCTCCTGTAATAAAATACATTGATAAACCTCTTTCTAATCTTAACATGTTTTGGCATTTAAAATATTTGTAGGAGGAAAAAAATCTCTTGCTCGCAATTGGATGTAACAGCTAGAGAGAGATTCAGAACTCCAGATACTCCCAGACTAGTTGTGATTTCTAGCCTAACTGGCTTTCATTTTTGATAGAGATGTTAGAGATACATTGTTTAAGGACAAGCACAACTTTGTTGCTTGGCCTCCCTTGGTTCTCTGTTTAATTTTATTTTGAGAATTATATTTCAATGATTGTAGTAATAGGAAAAAAAACCCAAAACACCTAGAAATGAAAGGACGCTTCGGCAAGAGAGTGAGCAGAGGGGACAGAAGCTATATTGTTTGATCATTCTGCTTTGGAGGTCTTTCCATAGCATAGTTGATTTAATTTTAAAGCAAGAATTTTTTTTTTTTGTAGTTTGTTTTTTTTAAATGCAAACTATTGAATAATTTACTATAAAGTACAGTCATCTCTAAAGTGTTTTGCATGTCATACACAGACCTCATTTTAAAGACTGTGGTACTCAGTAAGCTTGACTTGACTAAAAAGGGCAGTACAATGAAAATAGGTGCTTAGAGACTCTTTAAACATTGATGGTACTTAACTTGTGTACTTGAAAATCCTACTAAGGCATAACATTTAATTTTTATGTCCAGAAGTAAGATATTTGCATTAGTCATTGGCACCACTTTCTCTTGGTACCTTCTGAAAAGTTATATTTTGGATAGTGCAATGCTAGTTTCACTTCCATCAGTGAGGTAGGAGTACCTCTTATATATGAAATAATAATTTCATCAGTCCCTGTCCTGTCTTCTGAGACTGTTAGTTGTTCTTAGGAAACGTGCAAGCATCTGAAACAAACTGCAGTTTTGTATCATAACAGTAAGTATCTAGTATGCCTAACAATTTTTCCTGTTTGGCATATTTCTTTTCTTTTCAAGACAGAAGTATGCCTTTTATCTTTGCTGCTGAAAACCTAACATGCTTCAGTTTCTGTAAAAAGTGTTAGTGGATGATAAACTAATAACTAGTAACAACTGATTTGCTTTATAGATGAACCAATGACCTGGGCCAGGTGGATTT
>VWZK01008340.1:298766-330723 GCA_013396935.1 Baryphthengus martii | reverse complement strand
AAAGAAAAAGTCTGTACCAGTGGGAAGAAAGGCTGCTGGAAAATTGTGGCACATCGTTCAGGATTTTCATACCATGTAACTTCCTGACTGGGTTTCCAGGCTACTTTTAAGAACTAGAACAGAGGTGTCTTGTTTTAGAGCCGAGGAGAGGGGACCACTCTTTAGTTTACAAAGGTGGCACAATGATCAGGAGATGAGGAGACCGTATAGAGAGAGTTCAACTGTACTGCTGAGGTTTCCTTATGTGAATTGTACTCCTGGTCTGATTTGCTTTGTTTGCTTCTGAACGACACCTAATTTCCTCCATTTAAATGTGAACTCTTAACCATCTCCTACCGCAGACAACCCATGGATGGAGCTGCTGCTTTCATTATTTTTGTTAATCTGACTAATTTTTTGCATGCATTTGCTGTGCTCCCTCTGTCTGTGCAGGACTCTCATAACTAAGGAAGTCGGCAGTGTGTCTCTGCGTATGAAACAGGTCGAAGAACTGTGAGTAGGATTAGCCCTTTCTAAACCGTGCTGTCTCCATCCTGTCACTGTTCATTCTCCCTGTGTTTGTTTCTTTCTTTGGGAAAGCTGCTCCAAAGAGACGTGAAGGAAGCAATTTCTGCCATGTGAAGTATTTTAGTTTACATGAGTGTCGTGGAACGTGTTTCATGTGTTCTTTATAGCCAGCTGGGCAGCCAGCTGCTTGTCTTGTTGGTCACCTCTGTGCTGCTAAATTGGTTGATGATGTTAGTTTCCATTATGCTGATTTTGCTCACCAAATGAGGCTTTAGTGACCTTTAGATTGTTTTCTTTAAAAAGCATCTCTCACACTTTCTGCGAGGCAGATAGAAATGTTAGTTTGCTTATATAAATATGTATTTGCCAGGTATTACATTAGATACGAACGTCTGAGAGGCTGGGCCAAGGTGGAGTTGTCATTGTTTATCACATTCATCCTGGATAGTCAAAAAACATTAGTTTATTTCTATAGGATGATTGTTTTTTTTATTAGAATGTTAATCTTCAAACTTACGCTCACATCTTCTGGAAAAAATTCCAAGGTTGCATTACGGTCTTGGAAGTTGATGGGAGATCCCAAAGCAATAGTGTTCATTGGCTGTGCCCTGCCTGTCTTTTCATAGGGAATATATTTCTTGAGAATTGAAAATGCAATTATTATGTTAATCTCTAAAGTATTGCAAAGCAGCTTTGAGGTAAGGTCTGCTTCTAAAGGAATTCTGCCCCAGATCTTCTGAACTTCACAAGTATTTAATATCTAAAACTGTACGCTGAGGCAAACATCTGCAGTCGGGGCAGGCTTCCAAACAGCGTTTTCCCTCAGTCGGGGTAGAATGTTTTTATTCCAACTTAGTACCAAAGTTTCTCAGTTTCTTTCTGTTCAGTTTTATACCAGGATAGACAGGAAATGACAGTCTCTGCTTCCATGGAAAAATTCAGAGCTGATGATCAGTTTGATGTATAGACATTACAGCGCAGGGCATCGAGGAGTTTCTTTGGAGATACCAGTGTTTGGTAAATTCCTGTGACTGCTCAGTTCAATCTGACTGCCCTCTGCTTTCCTCTTCTGCTTGTTTCAGGTATCACTCTCTTCTTGAACTGGGAGAAAAACGTAAAGGCATGCTTGAAAAAAGCTGCAAAAAATTTATGCTCTTCCGTGAAGCTAATGAACTTCAGCAGTGGATCAATGAGAAGGAAGCTGCACTCACCAGTGAGGAAGTGGGTGCTGATCTGGAGCAAGTGGAGGTGCTACAGAAGAAATTTGATGATTTTCAGAAGGTGTGTTGTAAAGCTGGTTTTGTTTTGACCTTTCCCTTCAGGCTTTTTGATTATATGTCAGTGACTTTTCATAGCTGAGCATAGTTGAGAAGGAAACATTGGTTTAATTGGAGATATAAAGGTATATATGCATTTTTAAATTCTGTTTTGTGAGGATAGAGGGAATCCCACATTCAAAAGTCTTCAGTTTGGTTACGGTCTCCAGCTTGCTACATGCTTCCCAGCTCCAAGAGAATGGAAACTCAATTATAGAACTTGCCAAACTTTGGAGGAATTCAGTTTTACGTGAGGCATAAGCCTCAGTTAAGCTATTCCTCTGCCTTTTTGTTGAAAGAAAAGATGTTATTTTAGTTTCCATCTGTAGAGTTTTTCCCAAGATATATAAAAAATAATTCTCTGCTTCAAAAAGCTGGTAGACTTTCAGTTTTATTTTTTTTCTCCCAATGTTTGCAATACTAATTGTTTATTTATTGTTTCTTTGCATGGGATGTGAAAGGGTTACTTGGGCAGATAGATTTATTCTATCTACTTTGGTAAGATATTGAGCACTGAAAGGCAAAGTTACCTGACCTCATCCATTGGAAAAGACAGTGATTTGACAGTTCTGTGGACGTTATCATGTTTACAGCTTGAAAACTGGCAAACAAACCATTGGAGTTAGCCTGTAGGTGAGAAGCTAATGGTTGAAATGGAAATGTGTCTCCTATTAAAATTTAAATGCAAGTTTTCCACTTGGGCTTTTTTAACCAAGTTCTCTTCCCTTTCTGCTTGATAGAAAGCTCTTGTCAGTAAGTTTGGCTGGAAGCATTTAAGTGTCGTAGTAAAATAACTTTTTAAGTTGGCCTTTTAGCAAATTCATACAGTAGTAACAGATGATTGTGTTTGCTCTTCTAGGTGGTAATGTCGTATACCTGACAGTGTAAGACTGTATTCCATTCCTGATTGTTAAGTAGTTTTATATAAGGAAAACTCTGATAGTGTGTTTCTTTAATTTGTTGATCCTCGGCACTGGGATGTCTTGGTGTAGGCTCTTGTGCATTGTGTGTTCACTGGTAACTGGAAAGGTCAAGGGCGCTCAATTCCTGCTGTTTACAAACCGTGTACTTCTTGGCACCCCCGGTGTGTCAGCTTGTTCCGCTCGCTCTGTTTGTGTGGATGACAACGCTCTGATGTTTGGTTGTTCTGTGCAGGATTTAAAAGCTAACGAGTCGCGTCTGAAGGACATCAACAAGGTTGCGAATGACCTGGAGTCAGAAGGCTTGATGGCGGATGAAGTGCAAGCAGTACAGCAACAGGTCCACTTTTTTCCTCTGACTTATTCTAATCCTCTTGAGAAGCAAAAGCCTTTCATCCTTTCTTCTGTCTATTGCCTTCCACTTTACGTGTCGTGGCAAGGATCTAGCTGATCCATTTTCCTCTCTGGTTTGGTAATGCTGGTATTCTAACCAGAGGTACTTAATGGCAGTTCTGTAGTGTGGCCATCACAAGGGTACCCTTTGAATTGTTTTTTTTTCAATAGTGCTGCAGGAGATTACACCATCTAGAGCTTTTTTCTGTTTTTGAGGAATGGAAAGTCTTTAATATTAAAAGACCCGGAGAATCCATGCATTAGTTTTGCTTCACATAAATTAGAAATTTCAGCCTTTATTTCTTTTCAGGAAAACCAGTGAGGAATGTTAGGGGAAAAGAGAAATAAAATAGAGCTCAGCTTACAGGGGGAGGGGTTTCATGCCTTTTCTGTTTCTTCTTTTTTGTTTGAGGTTTTGTTTCATTTTGGTTTGTTTTTTTTTTGTTTTGTCTTGTTTTCTTCCAGCTTTTCAAATACTTGTGCGTTTTCTGTAAATGATTCTATTTGGTGCAAACAGCGTGTTGAAGCAGCCTGGGTTTTTTTCTGAGCTCTGAGATGATGTATTGCAGTAGATGGTGGAGTAGTCAAATTCCCATTGCTGCTACACATTTATGTTGTGTGAGCACTTAATGACATACTGGTAACCAATTTGTAGAAAAAGCATGGAAGCCTCATCTCCTGCTATCTTCGCTCTCGCAAAAAACTTTCTCTTTACTAGAAAATAACGAGTTTTTTGTTTGTCGTTTTTCATTGCAGGAGGTCTATGGTATGATGCCCAGGGTAAGTGTTAATTTCTGAGCTACTGCGGCAATTATAACAGGTTTGGGATGTACAAGTAGAAGTTCAGTCATAATTGTAGCTCGTTTCTGTGAGGGAACTCAATAATGACTTTGAATGGACATGAAAAAGTTAACTTATCTTTGATCCCTTTATCTCCTGAGTGTCCTACCCCCACATCACAAATCGATACAGAGCAGGATAACCCAAAATGAAGCAAATACTTACTTGTAAAAATTGTTGTACTCTGTTAAGGATTGAACATGCAGAACTTTCAAAGATTTTTAATAAATTCTGATAGGTTTAGATTTTGCTCCTATTTAAAGCTGGTTTTTCACCTTTTCACACAGGATGAAACTGATTCTAAGACAGCCTCTCCTTGGAAGGTAGGTGTCGTTACCTAGTAGTAAACCAAAAGCTACAACACATCATCTTTTTCAGACCATACACCTTCTCATATACCTCTCTTTCTTTGCTTTTATCCCTCCTCTTTTTGTTTTTAAAAGGCTGTTGGCAGGGTGATTTTCATGGGTTTCTGGTCTCGGCAGGTGTTTGAATTGGTATTGATTTAGGCTTGGCGACTTTCCTTTCACTTGTTTACTTCAGTGCAGGTGTTACAAAAATTTGTTGAGCGTTCAGCAGGAATTCACTTTCATGTACTTAGGTACAGATTCTCTCAATATATAAAGATGTCATATAGGTGCTACTCTGTTTTAAAAATAAAAGCCATCCAGGCAAGGCGCCTCTATTCACAGGTGTGATTACGAGAAGAACTGAGGTGGGTTTCCAACAGAAAAGCTCTAGCCGTAGAAATTGCCAGCTGTCCGTTTTTTTACCTCTCTGCTGCAAAACTCTATTTTGTATTAAGCTTGTACTAGAAGACTGATTCCAGTTTTTACACCGACATTTTTTAGTAGTACATGGCCATAAGATGAGAAATAGTCTCTGCTCATTTAGCCTGAGTTCTTTCTATGTAGTGAGAAAGAAATGCTTTTATTCCTGAAAGTCAAAGCAATTTATGTCAACGTTCCTTTAGTAAGGAATATGTTGTGTGTTTATAGCAATATCTCTGTTTTCCATTCTTCACCTCTAGCTCATTTTCTACAATAGTTAGAAGAAGCCTTTCTCCATTTGTTAGAGGCTTAGAATGGAATAGCTGTCACCTGCTGATGCACAAGAAATATCTTGAATATTTTGACATTATCCAGCATTGTGCTTTGCTCTAGTATTTCATTCCCATGTTTCATCCACCTTTAGACTTCAGGCTGCTTGTACATCTGTTAAGCTTTGTGAATGTGGGAAAACCAGATAAGCACGCGGTATTTTGACAGCATCGTAAAAATACAACCGTATCAACAAAAAGTGATTTTAAAAAAAAATATTTTTTTTGCCTGGTTTATGCACATGTACATTGAATCCTAAGAATCTCATAGTGACTTATCAAACTAAGCTTTCCTCTGTGTGTATCTGCGAAGGGGTGAACTTTGCAAGTAATCCCTCTTTGTCCGAGAAGTAGATTTCTAACTATTCTCACTCTGACCTATAATGTCTTAGGTATTGCAGCTAATAATTCTTAGTTGCTTTTGTAGTTTTATTTGCATTGATTTTCTTATTGTTTTCTTCTGTCTCCTGATCTTGAACAGCAGTGTATTTAAAACACTGTTCTGAAGTATATGAAATTAAAGAATTCAACAGTTTTTGTTGAAACACTTATAACCTAGGGCATTTCTTTCTGCATTTTATAGAGTTGTATTTTACAAAGTCTGTATTTTTGACCTCGGCCAAGTCAATTATGGATTTTTAAGGAGTTTGCTTTCAGTCTGATTTTGGCTCTGATTGGTTAGAATTGACTTTAATACTGTGGGGTTTTTTTATTTCTGCCTTTTCCTACAGTCTGCACGTTTGATGGTACACACAGTGGCAACTTTCAACTCAATCAAGGTAATAAAGAATACAAATTTTTCTGAGCTGATTTAAAAGCTGAGAATGTTTTTTACTCTCCCTTTTCATAGTCTTCTATTACTCTTTATAAATCCTTTTGAATCAACTTATTGAAAGATGTATTGACATGTACAACATTTACTTCTCAGGTTACATCAATATCTTATTATATACATAAAATCATTTGGGTTTAAGGAGAAACTCTTAAATTTATTTGAGTAGGCTACTTGGATTTGTACATTCTTCTGCAATTAAGCAGAATACAGTAACCTTCACCTGTAGTGAAAGGCCAGTCTTGACTTCTAGTTTATCACACTGACTGCCTGATGAAGTTGATCTGCCGCAAAAGAAAGAAGCGTAGCTATTTTAGGAAATCTTCCAGCATTGCTGTCAGTAGTCTCAGTAGATCCCTGAAATAAAGCCTGTAAGAATGGAGATGAAGGGATTGTCGGCACGTTTCCAGATGTCAGCAGAATGAAGAAGGTGCAGATAAGCATAGTGAACAAAATGTTACTGGTTACTAAAGTTGGCTGTTTGACTTGGTAAAGCTTCACTGAGTCCAGCAGAGAGTGTCTTGTGTCAACAGTAACACTGTAAACCCGTGGTCTGTGATAGCAGTGGGCTTTGCTTTGGTTGTTGCAGGAGCTGAATGAACGCTGGAGATCCCTGCAGCAGTTAGCAGAGGAGCGAAGCCAGCTGTTGGGCAGTGCCCATGAAGTCCAGAGATTCCACAGGTGAGGTGGTTGTGTCCTGCTTGGTTTTAAATCCAGTAAAAGACTTTGTCTTTCGAGAGTTCTGAAACGGAGCGGGACCTTTTCTAGACAAATCATATTTCAGCTCCTGGCTTGTTCAGTGGAAGTCAGACCACAGTGGTCCAACAAGAATTCTTTATATTCTCCTGGAAAAAAGAAAGACTTGTTAACATGAAAGCATGGAATTGTTGCAGACTTGGGATGTCAGGACTACTGTCCTGTGTTGACAAAGTTCGCTTGTATAATAATTTAATAGAAATAATTTAATAATAGTTTAATAGAACCAGCAACTATGTGAGCTTCTCTGGAAATCAGCTATCTGCTGGGTGTCAGAGATCTGTGTGACCTCCATTTTAATTCTCTTTTTCCCTCCCTTCACTCAAATCAGAGATGCTGATGAAACAAAAGAATGGATAGAGGAGAAGAATCAAGCATTAAATACAGACAACTATGGACATGACCTGGCCAGCGTGCAGGCTCTGCAGCGCAAACATGAAGGCTTTGAGAGAGACTTGGCAGCTCTTGGAGACAAGGTGAGATTGTGAGGAGGACAAAACCAAAAGCTTTTTTTTTTTTTCTCTTTTATCTAGCAAAGATGACGGAACTAGAGAAAAGATTCTTTTTGTCTTCATTGTGTTTATTTCCCTTTCTCTAATTCTAGGTGAATTCTCTTGGTGAAACTGCCCAGCGTCTGATCCAGTCACATCCTGAATCTGCTGAAGATCTCCAAGAAAAATGTACGGAGTTGAATCAGGCTTGGAATAGTCTGGGGAAACGTGCTGATCAGCGCAAAGAGAAGCTTGGAGATTCTCATGACCTGCAGCGTTTCCTCAGTGACTTCAGGTAAAGATGCTGTTCCCCTCCCCACCAATTTGTCTGTCTGGTATATTATTAACGAAGTCTACGTGGCTTAGGATTCTGCAGGAGTATTTCTGGGGAGGATTCAGAAAAGGACTTTCTCCTGTTCTGACTGACTTTAATGGAGGGAGGGAAAAATTCCCTATTAATGTGTTTTCACAGGGACCTCATGTCTTGGATCAACGGAATCCGGGGCCTGGTCTCCTCAGACGAACTTGCAAAGGATGTGACTGGAGCTGAAGCTTTACTGGAAAGGCACCAGGTATGTGAAAGATGATAAGAGTGTATCGTAAACATCAGCAAATGTTTCTTTTTCTGACACTTCCCATTTAGAGTTCCCAAAATAGATCAGTTCCAGCTCTGCCATCTTACTTATTTAATAACACATCACTGTGCCTTACAGGAACACCGCACTGAAATAGACGCAAGGGCTGGCACTTTCCAGGCATTTGAGCAGTTTGGACAACAACTTCTGGCTCATGGACACTATGCCAGCCCAGAGATCAAGGAGAAACTGGATATTCTAGATCAAGAACGGACAGACCTAGAGAAGGCCTGGGTGCAGCGCAGAATGATGCTAGACCAGTGCCTGGAGCTACAGGTACTCTGCGGCTTTTTTGAGAAGAAAGATATTCCCTCTTTTTATAAGGAAGTTTATTCTGTCATGGGGATGAGCAGTGCTCTTGGGTTGTCTTTCTCAAGCTTTGGAGTTTTTTTTTCTCCCTAGCTGTTTCATCGGGACTGTGAACAAGCTGAAAACTGGATGGCTGCCCGAGAGGCTTTCCTAAATACAGAAGATAAAGGAGATTCCTTAGACAGTGTGGAGGCCCTCATCAAGAAACATGAAGATTTTGATAAGGCAATCAATGTCCAGGTGAGAAATGTGGCAGAAATAAGGGGAAAACAGTTTAAATTTTCTTAGGCAGATTATTAGCAAAAGAAGTAGCTGCCATGTATGGCTTCTAAAGTTCACTTCTAAATACCTGAGCCCTTTGGCATCTGCTGCGGAAGTTTAGAAGTGGCTATTGCAGATAGAGATGTATTTCACTGCCTACAAGCAGTGGTGGAATAGTCACAAGTATTAGTGTAAAGCTCTTCCTGATTTGAATTAGATTTTTCTTCTTTCACAACAGAAAAAAGTATATTTTCAGTTTATTACAGCAGAAAGCTGCCTCCTTTTAAGAGATCCTACTGTTGTAGCTTAAAGTCCAAAAGATACTTTTTCCCTAAGTGAGAGATACTCTGAACTTGAACTCTCCAGTCCCACAGAAGACACTTCCTGCACAGAGTCACAATTATAATATTGTGTATTTAAAGAAGAAAAAGTCATGTCTTGTCACAGACCCCGCTCATCACTTGACGTCAAGGAACCAGAGTTCTAATTTATGGCTTCTGTTGTTAACAGGAAGAGAAAATTGCTGTCTTACAGTCTTTTGCCGACCAGTTGATCTCTGCTGATCATTATGCCAAAGGAGTCATTGCCAACAGGCGCAACGAGGTTCTGGACAGGTCAGTGTTGCCCTGTTAGATGGGGTGCAGACACCAGCTGATGGAGAATGCTCTTTGGCAACGATTCGTGGCTGTTAAATGGGATGTCCTGGGCGGTCCTGGGTTTTTTTCACTCAATGTACGTATTGAATTGCGTACAGGTGGCTTCGTCTGAAAGCTCAAATGATTGAAAAGAGGTCGAAGCTGGGAGAATCTCAGACACTCCAGCAGTTCAGTCGTGATGTGGATGAAATAGAAGCTTGGATCAGTGAAAAGCTCCAAACTGCAAGTGATGAGTCATATAAGGATCCCACAAATATCCAGGTGATTATGATTCTCGGCTCAAAAATCAAAATAGACTTTTTTAACTTGGCAAAGTGTACTCTGGATGGAGAAAATACGCTCAGGAATTCTTGTTCAATGGTAACAGAGTAACACACCATGTTGGACTTGGTCTCCCTTTAATGAGGAGAAAATGGAAGTTACATTATGCATGAAAGGAGACTGAAAATAGAACTCATTTGGTAATTATTGATGCATATAATTAATAAGATATGTGGTATCTGCAGCAGCAAGTTGCCTGAAGAAACCCCTGAGTAGCTATTCTGTCTTTTTCTCAACATCTCGATAGTAAGGAAATGGAGTTCTTGGGTCTCATCTCTGTCTTTATGTTCTAAAATGTGAAGTCTCATTTATTTTTCAGTATTAAGGACTAATTAATTAAAATTACCATTTATATTTTAATACTGATTTATGAAGTAGTATGAATGCACTGAACTGCTTCTCTCAATCTGTTTTATAGCTTTCCAAACTGCTGGTAAGTAGTTTGGACTAGCCCTGGTATGTGAATTTGTTTTCTCTATATAACTTCCGTGTGAGCACAAGGTCTGATTGCAGTCTCTTGCTCCATCCATCAGTTCATGCAATCGCTTTGTTTTCTATTAGTTCTTGACCTACACCCAGGTACAGCTCTTTGATCTTCATGTCATGGGCGTGGCGCTTCTCTTAATGCCTATTCAGCATCATTTATTTCTGTATTCGTTTTGCAGGTTGTTCTGCATGACCTGTTTAATTTGTGGTGCATTAGTGAGGTGGTTTGGTGGGGTTTTTTAGGAGGTAGCCCATAAAAAAAATGGGTTTCCATCCTTATTCAGAAATGTGGCTATTGGACCTGTCATCCTCCTGTCTGGATCTTTAGTGGTGATGAAGTAATGCATGATATAACTCCAGCTCTGTTAGCTTGTGTTTGGAGAATCAAATGCTGAAGATGGAGGATTCGGTACAACGATAGACTTAGCTGGCTTTGTTCTCGCAGCAGTAGCGTGGAAGGGAATAATATAAAAGGAGAACTCCAGAAAAAGACAAGTACCAGATGGAAAGCTGATAGGACTTGTAAGAATCCAAGAAGTAGAGTAAAACGAATATATCTGTATATAAGGAGAAGACAGAATAAAGAAAGGGAAAGGGGAAGCTAACTAGTGTGGGAAAGGAAAGAGTTGTTGTTTGTCACTTTAGGCTGTGGTACTTTTTTTTTTTTTTAATTGAAAAAATTAGAATTTTACAGTAAACCAAAAAGCTTTTTCTGGGATTTGTCGTCATGGTAATTCTATGGAGATGTACAATTGGCAGCTCTGAAATGGAATTTTACATGTTGGTAAATCTAACTTTGAAGGATATGTTTTTATCTCAGGATTAGCAGTTCCCATAATAAAGCAGCTCATGCAGAATTTCTCATGCCGGCGCTATAGTATTTTCCACCTTTTATTTTTAATCTAACATTTCCTTTCATTCCATTCTCTCAGGGCACTGTACACCCATGTCCAATGTTACTAGCATTTCCAGTTAATACTTGCAAATTCTGTCTTGTCATTTTTGTGCTATTGTTACCTTCCTGGTGGGCGGATGGATCGTGTCTATAGGAGAGAGGATTGCGTATTGCCTCCCACACCAAGGCTCCTCTTGTTCTCATGGTGCTCTCAACTCGGCAGAGAAAAAAATGAAACAAATAATTCAGTTATTTTTACAGAGCTTTTGGGTTGTTAATTATTTTAATACAGAATGTGGCCGCATATGACATATCAAAACTGCACAGAAAGTTGCGGCAGTGATTTCTCTTAATTACCTATAGATTGAGAAGGAAAACAGAGGTCTGTGCAATTACTACAGGAGTAGAAAGGATGACCTCCTGCGCTTCTGTTTAGGGTGTGTGTAATTGCTGCTTTTCAAGGGTGATGGCATTGAAAAAGAGAAAGCTTTACTTGAGTAACAGCCAAGCTTAACGCGAGGAACGTTGCGTGGGCACCTGTGAAATGCTGGAGGTGTTGCCCAAGTTGCGCCTATCAGCTCACGAGCAGTTTTGCACGGCCAAAACTTACTCAGATTATTGAAAGCTGCCATTGGAGCGAGCAATAAGTGTTGTCGCTGAGAGAGCTTCTTTAGATCAGGCTGTATACAAACCTCCCTATGTACGTCGACAACTCTCGTGCTGTCCTCTCAGCCCATGAGAACAATTTAGGAGCCCTTTGTCCAGTTTCTAATAGTTTTTGCTTTTGTCCCGTTCAGAGCAAACACCAGAAACACCAGGCCTTCGAAGCTGAGCTCCATGCCAACGCGGATCGGATCCGCGGAGTCATCGATATGGGGAACTCGCTGATAGAAAGAGGAGCGTGCGCTGGCAGTGAGGATGCTGTGAAGGTAGATACAAGCCTTGGAAGATTTGCTGAGGTTTTGCTTTGAGAAGTATTTGGATAAGCGGAGGGAAGAGTGTCTCTCAAAACCGCATCTTGGTCTCTAGAAGTCTTTTCTGTTTCAACTATGCAGCAGAAATGGGGGTGACTGTTCTGCTGTGTTCTCAAGGGTGAGAAGTTTCCCAGTCCTGTGATCAGGATGGAGAAGTTGAACTGAATTACAACTTGGCAGCATGAAATAGTGGCTGAAATCTGCGTGTCTGGAACCAGCGGCCAAACTTGTGCCTTGTTCTAGTTTTCCATTTATCGAGCTTATGTTTTTAGTTTGTACCATTTATCATTTCCGTTTTCTAACAGGCACGCCTGGCTGCCCTGGCGGACCAATGGCAATTCCTGGTGCAGAAATCGGCAGAGAAGAGTCAGAAACTGAAAGAAGCTAATAAACAACAGAATTTCAATACAGGAATCAAGGATTTTGATTTCTGGCTTTCAGAGGTAACCGATACTGGGCTTATTTACCTGCAAGACTTGTTTTTTCTAATTTTTTATTCAGTTGTGTGCAGCGCAGTCCACCTTTTGAGCAAGTCTAGGTTGGGTTGAAAAAAGTCTGCATTAGAATTAAAAATCTTGTGGATGTTTTTATGTAGTTATTTATAAACAATAAGGCCAATAGAAGTGTATTTGCATGGAATCCCCTGGGAATTGAACAGGTGATGAGGCAAAGGTTTGTCCGCACTGTAGAAAATTGAGAAGAGAATTGATTTGCCATTTTAAAGACATGATCATTTCAAAAGTTTTGTGAAAATGTCATTTGTTCTCAATTTCCTTTGTCCTTCCCTGCCCCAGGTGGAGGCTTTGTTGGCATCTGAAGACTATGGGAAGGACCTGGCATCAGTCAACAACCTTTTGAAGAAACACCAGTTACTGGAAGCTGATATATCTGCTCACGAGGTATTGCTTTCTCCTTCGGTTTTGGAAAATGAATCTTAGTAAGCAGCAAATTCTACGGATACCACTTCAATAGACACTGCAGTTACATACTTGTTGAAACACGTTTTCTTCCTAAAATCTGTTGCTCTGCACAGCAGCCAGATTATGACTTCTATACTGACATAACAAACACGGGAAGGAAATCCAAGCCATTCACACACATTTTCACCCACTTTTCCAGGACCGTCTGAAGGACCTGAACAGTCAGGCTGACAGTTTGATGACCAGCAGCGCTTTTGATACATCCCAAGTAAAGGATAAACGTGAGACCATTAACGGGCGCTTCCAGAGGATTAAGAGCATGGCAGCTGCCCGCCGCGCCAAGCTCAACGAGTCCCACCGCCTGCATCAGTTTTTCCGTGATATGGATGATGAGGAGTCCTGGATCAAGTGGGTATTTTGGAAGTTCTAGGCTCTGGCGTCAGGCCCCGCGCTTGCTGCCGGCTTGCTGACAACGTTCATAGGTTCTCATATGGTTTTATAAGTTGCCTTTCCACGAGTAGATGTCTCTACAAGAAATCACCTTTGCCCTCCAGTCAAGGGAAACTGTATTCAAAATGGCTTCAGCACCAGCTTGGGTGTGGCTTCTTATCTACAGTGCTCTTTGGTCAAACCCCAAGAAGGAAAGCTCTGTGCTGGAAACAGTAACAGATAACTGAAATTTGACTCAGCTCTGGTTGGGAAGGTTCCTAGCAAAAATTCAAATCTTGCCTTTTCAATCTGAAGTCCTTTCTGTTTGTGTTGTTTTGTTTTATTCTCACCAGTTGTAGCAATTAATCAAACGTTCGTTTCATATTGGTGTTAAGAGCTTGGGAGGAGGGCACAAAGCGAGACTGGTGAAAATCATTCAAATCAGAGCACTTTTTTTGTCATGCTTATAAAATGAAAAAAACCAAACTTGGACAGCAGCAGGTAAACTACAAAAGGGAATTATCTTCTTTGAAAGAAAGCAGTACAGAGAAACACTGTCCTTCAGAGAGAAACGATAGATCCTCTGCCCCCTTCTCTCTTTCCCCCACGTTACCCCCGAACGTGCCGCCAGGAGCCAGCTGCTGTTTGCCAATAACTCACGTACACCATTTTACATCCAAGATTTTTTGTGCGATCCTTATTTGCGCTGGTTTGGGCTTTGTTGTTTGGTCTTGTTTTTTTCTTGCTTTGAGTTTGACCTGTAGAAGTCATTTCAAATTTTATCTTTCTCGCCTCTCTTGAATTTAGAGAGAAGAAACTGTTGGTTAGCTCAGAGGACTATGGCAGAGACCTCACCGGTGTGCAGAACCTTAGGAAAAAACACAAGCGCTTAGAAGCAGAATTAGCTGCCCATGAACCTGCTATCCAGGTACAGGCCTCTCTCCTTGACAGGTTTCTCCTTTCTTAAGAAGCATCTTTCTTGCTTGTGACAGATACAAAAGCCAGTAAGAGTTTGTTGTAATTTACTATGCCGCGTAAGAAAAGAGCAAGTGGTGTGCCGTTAACTGTGTGTTTCTCTGCTTTGCAGGGTGTTCTAGACACTGGGAAGAAGCTCTCAGATGATAATACGATCGGAAAGGAGGAGATACAGCAGAGACTGGCTCAGTTTGTGGATCACTGGAAAGAGTTAAAACAATTGGCAGCTGCTAGGTGTGTGAGACATGATTTTCTATAAATCGGTATTCATTAAAACTGTTACATGGACTTGTAATGACCAGATTTACTGAGTTTCCAGGGGTTTAGGGTACGGGTCATTAGTCAGTAATATGATGTGATGACACATGTTACTGATGACAGGCTCCCAGATACTAATGAAAAGAGTTTTAGCGATGATGTTCCTCAGCAGAGACATGAGGCTTTTTTTGAGGCGTGCTCTGTTTAGCCTTCTCTTGCACCAGTTGGAAACCACAGCCTTGAAATTAACTGGCCTTAATCCACTTCCAGGTTTTTTTTCTGAGTAAAGGCTGTTGGGAGAAAGTGGTTTCTTTTAGTCCTTCAGTAGCTGCAGGCTTTGTGGCCTTGTGAATTTCTAGAGCTGTAGAGGTTGCAGTCTGCTCTGGAGAAGTGACCTGTGAATGGTTGTGGGGTTGGGGTTCTGTCTCTACATTCTTAGGTTTTCTGCTGCTGTCGTTTTGTTGGGGTTTTTTTCCATCTTGTGTCGAAGAGCCATAAAGTAACTAAAGTAACACTGCGACTGATTTTACCTTCCTTTTCCCATACAGGGGTCAGCGTCTAGAGGAGTCTCTGGAGTATCAGCAGTTTGTAGCAAATGTTGAGGAAGAAGAAGCCTGGATCAATGAGAAAATGACACTGGTGGCCAGCGAGGATTATGGGGACACGCTCGCTGCTATCCAGGTATGGAGGGAGTTGTCAGCTCCCTGTCATTTTTGTTGCATTATTGTTGGTTAGAGCTTAACAAACCTTTTCTTCAACTCTCTTTCCAGTTTAGAGGTTATTGTTGGTTCCTTTAGAAAGCACCCATGGTAACGTGAATTCATTTTATAAAAGCATCTCAAGTTTGTTACGTCCTGTAGAAATTACTTGCAGTTTGGTGTAGCTTTGCACCGCTCGACCTCTGATGGGCAGTCCTGGTTAACTCGAATGGCTGAAATTATGTTGGAAGTCAGTAGCAGCCTCCTTTGGTCCACAGAAAACCAACAAGTTGTGCTAACCAGCTAAGATTCATAGTTGCTGTCTGAAGAAGTTTATGCTGCCTTATTTATAACAATAAATTCTTTTTAGTTTTAGTAAGCGGTGAGAAATTGTTTTTAAAAGTGATCGTGTCTTGTGTTTGCAGGGCTTGCTGAAAAAGCATGAAGCGTTCGAGACTGATTTTACCGTCCACAAAGACAGAGTGAACGATGTTTGTGCTAACGGAGAGGATCTCATTAAAAAGGTGAGCTCTTACTCAGTTCCAGCAGCTGAATAAGCTTTTGGTGTTAACTGCTCTCAAAGCTATTTCTTGGACAAAATCTTTCTGTTGAAGTCCTTGCTGTGCGTCACCAAATGACAAGATGCCTTGGAAGACTTTAACATCATACGGTACGTTTGGGTGCTTTTCTCTCCTGTCACGTAGAACAATCACCACGAGGAGAACATTACTGCCAAGATGAAGGGCCTCAGAGGCAAGGTGTCAGACCTGGAGAAAGCAGCGGCTCAGAGGAAAGCCAAATTGGACGAGAACTCTGCCTTCCTCCAGTTCAACTGGAAAGCAGATGTAGTGGAGTCGTGGATAGGTATGTCCTGTATGGCAGCACCGTACTCTGTCACAAAGACGCTCAAATGCCCCTCCATTTCCAGAGATCTCAGATAGCTTCTTTTGCTTATCGTTGTAACGAGCAGACAAACCCAAAGTGGTCAGCAGTGCTGGCCCTGATTTATGCTCTCGGGGTGACCTGATTTGGAAGCAAGGAAAGGTTTGAGATAGAGACGTGACATTTTTACTGAGTTTGTTTCATTTTCCAGGTGAGAAGGAAAACAGTCTGAAAACAGATGATTATGGGCGCGACCTCTCTTCCGTGCAAACGCTGCTCACCAAACAGGTCAGTGCTAATGCTGCTGCTGCCACCCTGTTAGTGATGGAGAGAAGAGGTGAACTCTTCCACAGTACACAAGAATCTGGTAGTTGTGGTTGAAAAGTAACGCAGGACACTGCAATGGTTAAATACAAATACAGTCTGAAATATTTTGTTCTTCTTTTAATGCTTCAGGAAACTTTTGATGCTGGACTTCAAGCTTTCCAGCAGGAGGGAATTGCAAACATCACTGCTCTGAAAGACCAGCTGTTGGCAGCCAAACATATCCAGTCAAAGGCCATTGAGGCTCGGCACGCTTCCTTGATGAAACGCTGGAATCAGCTCCTTGCTAATTCTGCTGCCAGGAAAAAGAAACTCTTGGAGGCTCAGGAGCATTTCAGAAAGGTGAGTGGCCGCAGAGCTACAAAAATCTAATTGTTCTCTTTGGAAAAAAACAAACAATGCTTGCGACTTCTGTAGCTTTTTCATTTGCTGTTAATGATTATGGAAATCCTGGAGAATTATCGTAAGAATTTTTGAGATGCTTGCAAGAAGTAATAAAGGCAGATGTCAGTGATGCGTGTTAATTCCACATCAGCTGACAGAGAATATTTGCATTACCGCGGAACTGAACAACGGGGCTGTTCTCTCTTTTTCAAGGTTGAGGATCTGTTCCTGACTTTTGCAAAGAAGGCATCTGCCTTCAACAGTTGGTTCGAGAACGCTGAAGAGGACCTGACGGATCCTGTGCGCTGCAACTCGCTGGAAGAAATCAAAGCACTGCGAGAAGCTCATGACGCTTTCCGTTCTTCACTCAGTTCTGCCCAGGCTGACTTCAACCAGCTGGCAGAGCTCGATCGACAGATCAAGAGCTTCCGCGTAGCCTCCAACCCATACACTTGGTTTACTATGGAGGCTCTTGAAGAAACCTGGAGGAATCTGCAGAAAATTATCAAGGCAAGTCAGAGAGAGAAAGACTCTTCTCATAGTTTACGACTTTTCAAGTCTTCCCTGAGAGTTTTCCTCCACGATAATCAGGACAAGAGTTTGTCACTGTACAACAGATGGAAATATCTCAAAATTTGGAAGCAAAGAGAAATTTCCATTGGCTATAAACTTGTGCTATTGTCAGTTGTTTTCATGGTCTTCCATTTGCGGTTTTTGAAAAGACAAAGCATATGTGCCTCACTTCCTAACTATAAAATAACTTTCATGTCCATGCTATGCAGTAAAGTAACTGCTGGTTTAATTCCAATTCTCAAGACTTCAGGAGGCATGTTCTGTGTTGTCGTCTTCCATGATTTTTTTTCTGGATATCCAGGACAGTCTTTGAGCGCTCAGTCTTGTTTTGAGCTTCAGAATTGGGCTAGGATGCAGCTCGGGAGGTTGTGTTTTTTTTCATTTTCATTACGGGATGAGGGCAATCACGTTATTTCTCTGTTGGAAATGATTTTTGGTCGTTTCTCAGGAACGTGAATTGGAGCTGCAGAAGGAACAGCGAAGGCAGGAAGAAAATGACAAGTTGCGCCAGGAATTTGCTCAGCACGCTAATGCTTTCCATCAGTGGATCCAGGAAACCAGGTAAAGTTTGTCTTCCCAGGAGCTGGCCCCTAGAGTATTCGGCAGCTAATATTTGTATCCATCCTACATCTTTTTGGTCTGAATTGTAAACGTCTCCTGCTGAAAAACAGCTATTCAGAACTTGCTCCTTTCCTGCAGTTGGGATTTGAGGGAGGCCCCGTTAGCCAGGGCGGGAGAGGAAAGCCCTGAAGCACCAGACATTAAAAATGTTTATGCTTCTAAATTAATTTTCCGGCGGTAATTTCAGTTATCCAGGACCACGCTCTTCTCCAATTATTCCTGAAGTCGTCTGCAGCACAGCTGGGGGCTGGGGAACAAACAGCTTGAAGCAGACTGCGTGAAGTGCCAGTGGCTTTTCTGTTAATGCTCCTTTTGTATCGAAGGGTCTATTAGAAACCTCACCAGAGCTTCAATAGAGAAAGAAGCTGTGAAAAAAGCTTAAGACTACTTTGCGATCACTTACCCGGGGTGCTGTTTAATGATGGCCTTGCCGAGGGAGAGGGGAATAAAGATTTAACTACTGCGTTAGAAATAAAAAATCTCAAGGTTGAGAACTGCAGCGAACTGAAGAGCCTGTTCCTAGAGAGCAGAGGTACCTGGGCTCAGACTGTGCTGTCGGCCAGTTCTGACGCACTCGGGTTGTGGTTCAGAGGAGGTGAGTTCTGTTCTCCTGTAATCCTGTGAATTCTCCGTCTCTGTGTGATTACAAATAGTTCTGTACGTGTCTTCATGAAATAATGAAATATAAATAATGATTTTTAACTTTTTGATGTTTGCTTCCCACCCAAATCTCTGTCCCTCTCTTACTGTCTTGTCTCTGTCCTGCTGCCTGATGTTTGGATCTTCACACTCTACAGGACTTACCTGCTAGATGGGTTAGTATTGAATTTTATATCTTTTTTTTGGTGATGTGTTCTGCTCTGTCTTTGTGTTTTCTTCTGTCATTACACGGCTTGTGAAAGCTGCGCTGAAACCCCTTTTATTTGAAAAGGCCGATCTGTGGCTGAGGTACACGGACACCAGGAATCAAGATTTTGGAGTAGATTAAGTGTAAACCCAGTAGAAACATCACAATCTCCTAGTCAAAAGCAGAAGAAATTTTTAATGGGCAGCCACTGGCATACCATGGAAGTCCTGACTTCTGGTTTTGCTTCCTCTGAGGGTTTGCACAAGAAAAGGCTCTTAATCCGATACGGGAGAACATAGAACAGCCTGCCCTTGGAAACCAGCTGACAGGCCTCCTTGTCCAGCATTCAGAGACTCGTTTAGCAAAATAAACTTGTCTATTACAACTTCTCAGAATTAGTAAAGCTCCAAAGTATTAACCGTTTTTGCTGAGGAGAAGGGACTATTCCTGTGAGGAGGCTTTATTGTAATTATTTATCTTTAAAACTATGCAAATATAAACAGCCTTGATTTTAATCTGCTGCACAACCACGCCCCACAAAGATTATATTCTTGACAGGAGAAAACAAAACCTTCCAAGGCGAACCCACCACGTTCCCTGGGTTTGCAGGCCCTTCGATGCCTGCAGGTTTAAATCCACTTTGCGTCCACGGGAAGAGTTCCTCGTGAGGATCCGTGCTGGGCGTTCGTCTAGAAGTGGAAAGGAACTAACGCCACCTTTCAATGTCTCCCAACTGCCAAACCCTCTGAGAGTGTGTCTGTCCATTTAAATTTCTTCAGCGTTAAAAGTCTGCAGCACAATGGAAGCTTTGTCGTGAGACATAATGTGAAATGCTAACAGTGTCTGGGCCTGGTGCAGAGGCCGGTGTCAGCCCTGCCTGAAGCGCTGCGGAGGAGGCCGGGGCCTTTCCCAGAGAGAGAGAAGGCTTTTCACAATAAAAGGGGGGAATCTTCGCAGATAACCGCGCTTCTTATTTGCTCTGTAACGATCGCAGTGTCTTGTGTTCTGCTGTTTCTGCCAGATAAAAATAATTTGCCCCGTTTTTCTGTTGTACAGTTTAATGGAACCGAGCAGATTTTCCTGGAACGGATGCTGAATTCTCTGCTCCTTTGTAAAGTAGTGTCGTAGATTAGTTCTGGGATCCAGGAACGAGCGAACAGAAAGGAGCCATTTACTAAAAGACGTAGGGTCAGAGTTCAAGATCACCGTGCCAAGCTCTTTTGTTGAACAAATTACCAGAAGGCTGCTGATATGCCAGGCAGAGTTTGTCCTTAATTCCGTGTGAACAGATTAAAAACGCAGACTTAGCTCAGAGGGGCAGGGGCTGCGCTTGGCCTTCCTCGGCAAGAGGGCCGGCAGAGCCGCGGAGAAGTTTGGAGCTGAGAGCTGCCGAGCGCGCGCGCCTTGCTTTGCCGTGTGCCGCAGCCGCTTGCGTGCGCCCGGCGCCGCCCGGGGGAGGTTTGCTTTGGGGAGGGAAGGAAGAAGAATTTGGAGTTCAGGAAGAAGAATGACCTTAAATGATCGGTAGATGGGCTGACTGCCAGGCCTCGGTTCGTCCCTTAGCGAGACTCGCTTTTTTGTGACTCGCAAAACCAGCAGATTATTTTCACACGCGCGCAACCAGCGTTTGAATCGTTTCCTTTCGTGAAGTTCTTGCTTCTTGCGTTTGCTGCAAGGCGGTGCTGGCTTGGAGTGTGGCTCCACTGCAGTGGCCGTGTTTGGGTGTGTTCTTTCCTCTGTTCTTTCTTTCTTCCTTTTTGGAATTTACCTGGTTTCTTTTCTTTGACTAGCATAGCCTATCGTCGTGTCATTCGTGTCTATCAGTATGAAGTTGGGGATGATCTATCTGGAAGGTTTTTTCCTCTTATTTTCTTACCTCACTTTGGTTTTCAAATGCACTCTTTTAATTCCAAGGCTCGCTTTCCTTCCAACTAACTTTCACAGCTTAAGAGATGCTTGGAGGTTTGGTTCCCTGTTGACTCTTCAGGGTTGGTTCCCAGCTTCCTGCTCAGGGTTCTGGGCGTGCGCTTCGTCTCTAGACGTGCGTTGAATCTGAGCCTTAACCCCTGTGGTGGGAAACGCCCAGATGTTTGGTGCGTTTTCACCGCTGCAGAGTGATCCGGCACTTGAAATACCCTTCTCAAGAAGCTCAAAAGCACGTAGGGATAGATTTCACTGGGGACGAAAACCCAATTTTAGTGACTTTTAGGGACCAATCACTTAAATTTTAGGAACTTAAGTACCAGAGAGAAAGGTGAGGACAGCCACCTGCGCAGCGCCCACGCTCGCTGTCCGTGCGCAGGTCGCTCAGCGGGAACTCTCACCACATATGTTGGAAGGACAGAGATTCTTCAACGCTGCTCCTTCAAGGTTGCTTTGGATCTTAGGGGGGGAAAAAGTAGCATCCAGAGATCTTCCGTAGCTAGTCCCGTGTCAAGCAGATCTCGGAGACCATCACCACAGGGGTGATCTTTATACTGGTGGGGGCACTGCCAGGAAGCTCGGCATGGAAATCTGACGGAGAGGAGTGGCCGTGCCTCAGTTTCTCTGGGCGCAGGATGGCAGAGGTGCGGTGGGAAAGGCAACTGTCCCCCACCCACTGCTGCCAGGGGCAGAGCTCTCTAGTTTTCCGCAGAGATTACACCGTATTAAGATTACTTTGAAACCAAACCAGTAGTTTGCAAGGTCTTTTTCCCCTGTTTTATCCCCACGTAACACACCTCTGTAGAGCTCCCGTCCCTCGCTGGCAAATACAGCCCATCCGCAGGGAATCACCTGTAGTTGGGGTGTGCGTGTGTGTGCTGGGCACGGCGGAGGGCGGGGGGGACTGCACCCAGTTTCTAATTTCCTGAGGTCCCGCCGAGCGGGCGCTTTGGATCTGGCATGAAGTGTGGCTGCTGATCATGTTGCCTTTCAAATGGGGCTAGAAATTAACTGTATAAAGAAATAAGACTCAAACGAGATAGACGCCCGTCACTCTTGAAACAGGACGAGTCAGAATAAACAAAACGCAAAACCAAAGCTGAAAGATCTCCGGGAGAAATGATACCGCTGGCAGGACTTTTTGAATCTCAAGGAAGGAACTGTTAATTTCAAGCCCCACCTGCCGTTTTTCTGGGATAAGTGCGTTTTCTCACTGGGGGTTCTGTGTTTAGGTCTTGTATGGTGGAGGAGTCGGGAACGCTGGAATCGCAGCTGGAAGCTACTAAAGTAAGTACCGCTCACCTGTTGCTGGAAGCCCTTTCCCAGCGGATGACTCGGGAACGCGGGCGGGGAGTGGGAACGCCTGCAATTGTGTGGCAAAATCTGCAGGGATTTGACACATTTTGAGTACGGAGGAGGATTTGGGGATTATCTATTTACATATCCAATGTCTACTTACATCACAAGCCATTAAACAACACTCGGATGCCGTTTTCCTTCATCTCTCTAAATGAGCCCAGTAGGGCAGAGAAGATACAGGACTTTCAGCACGTTCCTAGTAAGACGTTGTTGTCTAAGAACAGTTTTGCAAACCCTCTTAGTTTCCAGTAGTGTCCATGAAGAGGAACATTGTTTTGAATACTGTTTTATTCGCTAGGATACAGTCCCAGTATGTGTATATAGAGTCCCAGCAGAAAAGAGTATAATCCTGCCAGCCCATCTTCTAACTTTGTATGGTTTGGTGGATTTTGGTGGTGTTGGTTGGTTGGGTTTTTTTCATTCCTTCATTTTCTCCTCTGCTGCCTCCTAACAGCGCAAGCACCAGGAGATCCGAGCTATGAGGAGCCAGCTGAAGAAGATAGAGGACCTCGGAGCAGCCATGGAAGAGGCCCTTATCTTGGACAACAAATACACAGAGCACAGCACCGTGGGGCTGGCTCAGCAGTGGGACCAGCTTGACCAGCTGGGGATGAGAATGCAGCACAACCTGGAGCAGCAGATTCAGGCTCGGTACGACCTCCCCGCCCTGCGGTGTGGAGCGTGGCGAGCTGCGGGGGGACGCACGGGGCAGGAGACGCAGCTGCCCGCGTCAGAAACCCACCCTTGTAGAGTCCGTGCTCCGGAGTCTCTCCTGTGCTCTAATGGGTGCTGGGAGTGTGGAAATTCCCACTACCTCCTGGCTCTCCTCAGAGGGATGACGGTAGCAGGTTGGGAAGTAGTTCCCATTGGCCATTAGCAAGGAGAAGACCTTTGAGAGGTTATTTGTTGAGCTGTGGTGGTGTGATGTGTCGTTGGCTCATTTGTCCTCCCCTGATACAGACGCTGGCTTGGGGCAGATGGACTCCAGCGCGGTTCTGTGCTTTAGGAACCGTTCACGAGTTTTGCTTCTTCCTTTCCAGAAACACGACCGGAGTCACCGAGGAGGCCCTGAAGGAGTTCAGCATGATGTTCAAGTGAGTCGTGGGGAAGGCGAGCCAGGGGAACGCTCGCAAGAGATTTCTGGCGTGCGGATGGGCTCCTGTTCACAGGATTCTCTGACGGATCTCTTTGTAGCTCCTTTGTTGTCTGCCCAACTTTGTGCTGAGCTGCTCTGATCTCTGCCAGATGGCAGGAGCCTCCAGAGACACCCGCTGCTGGCTGGGGGCGGCCGCGGCCACGTCAGCCTCTCCTGGGCACACTCATTGTGGGCACGGTTGGGTAGGAACTGGGATTGCAATGAATTCCAGCTGGGAATCTGGCCATTGTTTGGATGCTTTTTAAGCAAAGGATTTGTGTTTATTTTTTTATGTACATTAGATAGAACTACTGGTTGATTCAAGCTCGTTTGTCCAGAATGGTGGGCTGGTTATAGTCTGCTCTAGTTTTCGTTAGAGCTTTCAGTGCCCACCCACTGACACTGAAAAACCTCGGCTTTGTTTTTATGATTTTAGGCACTTTGACAAGGACAAATCTGGACGACTTAATCACCAGGAGTTTAAGTCTTGCTTGCGCTCTCTCGGCTACGACCTGCCTATGGTTGAGGAAGGAGAGCCAGACCCAGAGTTTGAGTCTATTCTTGACACTGTAGATCCCAACAGGTACGTGGATTGCACCTCTTAGGTTTTGTATCCGTGTCCTCTGGGGACTTGGCCTGATGGTCTGCCCCGTGCTGAGGGCTGTGCCCACTTCTGGTGTGGAGAGGCTATGGTTGTTATGACGGGGACCGTCAACACCATGTCACTTTCTAAAGTGAATTTCTTCTTCATAAAGACTGTCCCTCCTCCCAGAGAAGTTCCAGCCCCTCTCAGGAGGGTGTCGCTGGCCGGCAGCGCACGTTGACACGCTGTGTTTCACCGGCAGGGATGGACACGTCTCGCTCCAGGAGTATATGGCGTTCATGATCAGCAGGGAAACGGAGAACGTGAAATCCAGCGAGGAGATCGAGAGCGCTTTCCGCGCCCTCAGCTCGGAGGGGAAGCCCTACGTGACCAAGGAGGAGCTCTACCAAGTGAGTACTAACCAGGGAGGAACAGACGGAGGCTTTCTGGTGATAGACCGTTAACAGAGCCCAGCGCTGATCGCTTTGGAGGTTCGTGCCCCTGCGGTCGAGTCAGTTCTGAATCTGCCAGGGCACCCTCTGTAGCAAACACAGAAACGACGGTAACGGCCCTACCCAGCTGCCTTCTCAGCTCTGTAGAGGAAGAGGAAAAGCTTCACCTGCCAAAGAACTGCTCAGGCTGAGTAAAGCAAGAGCTGCTCGAAGGCCTGGGAAGGGGGGGTGCCTTCACCTCAGAATCTGCTGCTTTCCTTTCACCACTTGGGAGACTAGAGGGAGACGTTTCTCCAGACAGCGAGTCAAAGGAGAAACTTCAGGCTAAGCTTAGACAGTGTGAATCCCTCCTGCCAAGACAGCAAGTTTTTCCTGTCTGAATCCCACCAGCTGGCACAGAAATAAAGAGGTTGAGCTGCTTCCTCGTATCGGTTCCCTGATCTGTCTTCTCTTCAGTGGGAAGACTCGGGTCTGAACCTCCCAACCCTTAACCAAACAGCAGGAACAGCCAGAGCGTTTCCCCGCCAGCTGTAGTCGTGCTGCTCTGGCTTTGCCCCGAGCCGCGTGCCCCCGGCGCTGCGGGGGCTGCCGCTTGGTGCCCTCCTCCACCTCCGCCCTGCCTTTGTCTTTCAGAACCTGACCCGGGAACAAGCCGATTACTGCATTTCTCACATGAAGCCCTACATGGACGGCAAGGGCAGAGAACTCCCCTCTGCCTACGACTACATAGAGTTTACACGTTCACTCTTCGTGAATTGATCTCAAACACTAGTACCAAAAGATGCAAGGAACACGCTCACGTTTGCCGACTGTAGCTCTGCATGTGTCTCTCTCTCTTTGTGCTCTACAATAATCAATGTTACTTTATGATGTAACCTTAAACTGCTTAGCTTAAAACTCGTTAGGGAAAACGAACATATTGCAGTGTGCTTCAATAAAGTTACTGGTCGAACCACAGCATCTTCTCTTTAATGGCTAAATGCAAAATTTAACTGTGGGGTGGATGAAACTCCTTTACAGGCCAGCACTGGAAGAGAGGTGAGTGGGCACCTTCTCCTGGAGTCAGAGCAGTCACAAGCTTCCCGCCGCTGGCCGTGTCGCTGCCTCAGTCGGTGATCTCGCTCGCCAGCTGCTCCAGGTGATTCATTTCCCTGGGTCCCTGCTCAGTGAAGTCAGAACTCAGCTGCCAGACCTTGACTGTCCCAGTAGCATCGCCCGCTGCCAGGAGCCGAGTGTGCCTGCTGTTAAATTCTAGACAGTACACGGGGCATTCGCCCGTGGCCTGCTTGATGGAGACGGCAGGTTTCCGTGAGCTCTTCCCAAAGTCAAACAGGTGCACGTCTCCTACAAAACAGGAACGTTTATGGCAGCGGATTTTGTATTTAGCAGCAGGCGAGTATCTTACTTGTCTGGAGCTCAGTTGGTTTTTGTGACCTGTTTCCCCTTCTCCCGGAAGGAGTCCGGGCTGTGACGTGGCCGACGGTTTATTCTGCCGCGGACCTGAAACCAGCTTGCCAAACTCTGTGAAGTCTCCATTCCTTAACTCAAAACTTTGGGCAACTTTCTAGGGGAAAATTTCTTGGTTTAAAACATTACCTCTAAATGTCAAAACCAAGGCAGCTGGGTAAGTTTTAACCACAGTACTCTGGCCACAGAGCCTGTGAAGGGCTCTGGCTGCAGAAGTTAAAGATACTCTTGAAAGTGAGAAGTAACTGTGGCTGAAGCCGCGACGCGGTTAGAAATGACTCTGCTACTCTAATGGCCCAGGACAACCAACCAGCGCTGCTCTCTGCTTGTGGGAAATGCTAATGGGTACAATTGACTTCTACTAATTAATACTCAGCACAATCTTAATTTCATGTCCGAGAAGAGGCACCTGCAGTTACTTGCCTTCCCCAGATGCAGCTGCAAAGACCAGTGGTCGAACTGGAGACCAGCGCACACAGAAGAGGTACCTCTTTGATAACTGCAGAGAAATGAGGGGTTGTGCCTGCAACAGGGAGTGCAGGTGAACTTGTCCGTCAGTCCCACAGCTCAGAAAGAGGTTCCTGGGGGAGGGAGGAAGCAAGAAACAACTTTTTTCTAGCTTTATTGCTAAAGATACAGAACAAAATTCACTGAAGGAGCTCGACCTTGGGCAATATTACTGCTTTGCAAAGGTCCGTTTCCCAAAGCGGCGCTTTCCGAGCCGTGCCCTGGGCTGTAGAGATGCAGCTTTGTTACTGCCCTTAATTAAGTTTAATGAGGGCTGGTGGTGTCCACCCAGTCTTGCTGGTGGGTTGTGGGCCAGGGCCGCCTGAGAACTGCTGATCTACAGACGGGCTTTGTTAGAGTTGTGTTTGTCTCACGCAAATTAAAAGCAAACCTGGGCTGTCAGCATGTTTCATAGAAATGGGGCTTGGGGCCTCTTCCCTGGGTGGTGGCTAAAGGCAGGCGGAGATGGAAGCTTCTGATTTAAGTCCAGGCAGCCACTGGTAACCTCTCTGAGGGGCAGATCACTTAGGCAGTGATAAATAAACGACTTCTCCAGCTCCTCCCCTTGTCTTTAAATTGCTCTTTAACGTTAACGTCTCAGATGATCTAAGGAAGGTGCTGCTGCTCTGCGCTGCCTGAGTGCAGATGCTGTTCTGTGTCACCGCCCACGTGCAGCGTCCTGGAGTGGGCAGCTTCACCCAGCCGATGGACCTTTTCTCCTACGACAGGAAGTAACTTGATCGAGTTCCCAGTGCCAGGTGACCCCTTTCTAGAACTTATGCGCAGCCCCCCGGGGGCTATTTGCAAAATTCGCATGTAAAGCCAGGCAATACCGGTGCCCAACATGCAGCACCCGTGTCAGTTCACGGCACTCACCTGTGGAAGGGCGAGCAGCTCACCGAGTAGATGGGCCCACCGTGCGGGGAGAAGGCGAGCTCCGCCGGAGCCCTGAGCGGGACGGAGCTGCCTGGCCGATGAGGAGCCAGCGTTCTCGCCGCCGTGGAGCACTTCAGGGCGTAGCCGCCTTCCACCCCGACAACAAACATGCAGGGATCGAAGTGGGAAAATGAGAGTGAGGTCACCCCCACGGCTGCCTCTCCCCTGGTGAACTGGGAGAAAGAGAGACAAAGCTGCTGGGAGCTCCAGTGCAACACATCTGCGGTTAGAGCGGCGTGACCCAGCCTGCCAGGGACCCAACCAGCCGTTCACTGCGCAACTCGCACCGGCTACGGCGGCTGTGGCGCTGCTCAGCCTTCAACCTCTGCAGCCTCCTCCCACAAGGGATTAAAATTGTTGCAGGCAAGTTCTCTTCCCCATCCCAGCGGCTTCTCTTTAGAGCACGGCAAAACCTCGGCAGGTGCCGGTCTTCCAAGGAGGGATTCCAGTGTGGCAAAGGAGATGGGGATCAAGGGTCAGTGTGTATATTCAGAGGGGGCTTTTCCTGGCCTTTTATGTGTGAAGGACGAGCTCGGCCACGTGGGCTCCCGAGTTAAGAGTGTTCCTGTCACATCAGCCCTCCTTCAAACTGCTGGACTCACCTTCTTCAGCTGAGCGCCGCGGGGGATCTGCTGAGCCACCACGGCGAATCCTTCGGCCAAGGCGAGACGACCATCTCGCTCCTCCCTCCACACCAGGATCCTCCCATCCGTCGACACGCTCAACAGTCGGCCGGGGCTCCTGCGCTTGGCATCGGGTAACCAGTTAACCTGTGCCAAACGCCACGAGCTCACGACGAGGGGCACTGGCACAGCTGCCAAGCCCACGCCGGGCAGCCTGCGGTCCCCTGACCCACCAAGAGGACACGGGAGCAGAGCCGGGCGGCAGCCGGTGAGCTGGGTACCAAACCAGCTTCTGCTGGGAGCCGGCACACAGGTGGAGATGCCAGGAGAGAAAGGTGTTCAACTGTCCAGGGCTGAACTCTGTACTGCAGCTCCTGTGGCTCACCTGCCATCGCTTTTGAGACGTGGTTATTTACCACACTCACCCAGCTATAAGCAGCAGTATTTTCCTGCTCAGTAGCTGGATTTGGGAAAAAATAGCCAACCAAAAGAGAAGGTAACTGCTGGAATGTAGCGGCCTCTCTGTGGGTAGGAACTGAACGGACGCACAAGAGCGATGGCAGCGCGCGGCCTGCCCCGGCCCCGCGCGCTCCAGATGTTCTTTTACCTGATAGACTGGATCGGTGTGAGTGTCATCTGTCATCCCTGTCCTCCAGATCACAGGGTCTTCTCTTCTGCTGGTATCCCACACCACCAGCTCCCCACTGAAAAGGCCACCTGAAAGGACAAAGAGCAAACATCTAAGGTCTAATAGCTCAGAACAAACACACAAATGAAGCTACAGTGGAAAAAAAATAACCCAAGATGAAGGAAATAAGGATAAGATGGAATTTCAGACAGGATCTACGGTTAAGAGCAACCTACCAGCTATCAGGGAAGGCTGGGAGGGGTGGAAAGCCAGGCTCATGACGGAGCTGGGAACATCCACCACTAGGTCGGGGCGCAGTGGATTCAACCCCTTTCTGTCCAGATTCCAGGTACAAACGTAAGACTTTTCTGTGCTCCAGTCGCCACTGTCCAACCTGGAGACGAGAAAGCTACGTCTTGCCTTGTCTGTTCCGCAGAGAATCCCAGCCCAGCAGAGCTCTGGATTGCCCCACTGGTCATTTAAACGTGCTGCTTTGTGGCCTGAAGGGCTGATGAGGTGATGATGCTTCTCTGCAGGTCAGCAGATACGTGGCATGTGTCAGGGTACAAAACGCCAGCAAGGAAATCTCAGACACGATTCACTATTCCAAGCCCTGCTGACCAGTCAAGTAATGGGAATGATCTAAAGGGCACATGCAGAAATTTGCTATGAGTATTTGGGAATGAAAATCCAAAGAGACCAAATTGCTGCCGAGTTGCAAACCGGCTGAGCTGCAAACCACGTTTCCTCTCAACAAACACCCAAAGATCCAGGGTCTGAGAAGACTCAGTCAGGAAATCTCTTACTGACAAGACCTACTGCATCTTGCTCGGCCTGAGCTACGCAGCGTGATTTGAAGCCCAGGTGCCTCCACGGGACCAGAGAACATTCTTCACAAGCCCCAAATGATGCTGATGACCCTGCACAAACGATGCCCCACAGCCCAGCTCTGGAGATCTCAATCTAGTCCTAAGCCCATCGTACTTTGCTCCAAATGGATCATGAGTTCTTACTCTGGGCTGCCAACAGACACCTGCTGCTTTACTGCCTTTGCTATTTCCACCCGTTTCGTTCATCGCACGCTTACCAAAATCCCACATGTAACCACACTGACCAGTGCGCTGTCCCACCTCGCTCCAAGGGCGGGGATCTACAGAACAGGTGGAGGCCAGGACAGAAAGCAACGATTTTGAGCCTGATTTCTGCTGCCCTTATTTTATGTCGTTAATTCTTTTACTGGAAGAGATACGAGCAAATAAAAGGAGCAAGTTTTCCCCCCCTGGGTAGCTGATCTGTGAAACTGCTCACTGAAGGATGGTGTAGATGCCACAAGTTCACACAGATTCACAGAGCTTGTGTAAGTCCCCAGGTAGGGAATCGACCGAGGGTAACCACAGCCACACAAACCACATTCTAATCTGTAGACAGAGCAGAAGGAGCAAGTAACATACAGGTTTGCCCTGTTTTACTCTTCCCTACACAATCACTCATGGATACCCTTTTTGCTGGGGCTTTTGATTCAAGGAGCTGGCAGCGGAATCCAAAAGGAGTGAAGGCAGCAGTAGGGCACAGAAAGGAGAGGCTGCTACGGCCATTCGAGGGATTAGGCGGGTGTTTTGTCCAACCCTAATTTCAGAAAGCTTTACAAGTTCGTTAGCGCGCGTCTGCGGCATCAGGCGCAGGCGTGAGCGGGTGCCAGCTCAGCTGGGGTGCTACGAGACCACATGAAACACCACGATCTTCAGTGAAGATAAAGACGTACCTCCAAACCTCACCTACGTCGATTTGCAAGTGCATCTGCTCTTTACATTTCCTTTCCGAACAGAATCTACCTAGAAACAAATCAGTCAGGGCACACCTATCCATTTTCAGGGTGGGAAGGAAGGTAGAAGAAGTAAAAACCGTAATTTCAGACCGCCCTGAGATTTTGTTTCTTTGAATATGAATTTTTAACTTGCATAAGGTGTATAGACCTGTCTAGTTTGTTACTGGAAAGTGAATGTACCTAAAACTCGGGTCACATCAACCTCAGCTGCGCTCTGATTCCGTTCAGATACTCACCGGCCATACGAACAGGCAACAACGGATCCGGTTGCATTCCACGAGACGCTGGTAACCTGTAGCTTTTGATCCCGAGCCTGTGGGTATGACAACGTATGCAAACACAGCACCTGGAAGAGATCAAATTCAAGCGCTGAAGCAACAATCTCCGAAGACAGAGAAATGAGATCTGTGCACAGCCCTGCACACGGTCGTGGGGTTCCAGCGTTGGCTTCCCCTCTGCGCAAGTAGCACATCAACAGATGTGGAAAAAGTTGTTGAATTCCTACAGGGGAAAAAAAACCAAAACAACAAAACCAACACGTGACCCTATCAAATCAACTGTTGTCTCATAATTACCTCTCAGAGAAATATCTGCACACTTCAGGGGTTGCACAATGACTCCGGAAGGCTGTGCCGTAAAGATTTACAACAGCCCCTCCCCACCCCCAGCTCTGGGTCTCACGCTCGCGAAGCTTCACCAGCGATGGTTTGAAAACAACGGCACCAACATGAACTGGCTGACAGAAAACGCTTCTGCTCCTGAGCACTGTACACTAAAATACAATCTAAGTAGGGAGAGCTGCCAAATGACTGACTGCAGCTGTTCCAAGACACCTGCGAGGCCGGCGTGCTCCGAAGAGGCTACCGGAAGCGAGGGAGAAACCTGGATTCCAATCCAACTGGTAATGTGTCGTTATTAGAATCTGGCAAGAACAATCGGAGCAGTAAGAGACAGAACTAATGAGTTAGAGCCACTGCAACCAGCTCTGGTCGGGTCAGGACAAGGATCTGAATTCTCTTAACTTACTGTTTCGTTCTGATCTGTCCAGTTCACTTCGAAGCCGTCGAAGGCACGGCTTTTCCAGTTCTTATTTAGCTCTTTGATAACAGCATCCTCCACTCGCTGAAGGAACGCTAGAAGGCTTGGGTAATCTGCTTGGACTTCTTGCTGGAAGTCTTGGACAGCATCTTTACTTTGATCTGCCTGCACAGCGGCATCGCGGCTACGATGAGATTGTACTGCTGTTTCTGCTGTTGAAATTTGCCCGGTTTGGCAGCTTTTCTAGTAAAAGAAGACAGATGGTCTTTAATCCAAACAAAACAAAACCAAAAAAAAGAGGTGCACAAAACATTCAAAACACTTTCTTCCTCTTTTTGGCATTTCATAGATCTCAGAGGTCATTCAAGCACACTTGCACACCTCTGGGTGACGGTTAAAAGCAGGGTGCCTCCGTAACTGTCGGGGTGTCAGTGATGTGTCTGTGACCTTCCCATCATCTGAGAAGAGGCAGAGATGCCCAAAGGCCGGACAAAGTCAGGCCGCGCTGTGCAGTGCGGAACGGGGGCGATGAGAGAAAGGCAAAAGGGCAGCGAAGCCTCCAGAGGAAATCGCAAACACCGAACGCGACCGGGGCGGCGTCATCAGCTCTCAAACCACCAACTTTGTGGCAGCTGCACGTGCGTTTGTCAATTTGTATAAAGGGCCTAAATTAGTAAAACGCTGCAAATGGGCCGAGCCAGCAGGAAGACGCCGGCACCGGCTGCTCGCCCCGGGCACAGCCAGAGGCGCAAACTCCCTGCAGGGAAGGTCCCCGTCCCAGGCCGCGCTGGAGACCTGCGGTGGGTTCACCGACGAGCACAGAGGGGCCGAGCCGAGGCCCGGCCGCCCCTTCGGCAGGACCGCGGAGGGGGCCTCCGG
>VWZK01008340.1:284060-298575 GCA_013396935.1 Baryphthengus martii | reverse complement strand
GGCGCAGCTCGGAAACAGCCCCGGGGCCCCGCTCCGGAGCCCTCCGCCCGGAGACTGAGCAGTAACGGTAGCCCCGTGTGGGTAGCGGTACCGCAGGTGCTTGCCGAGGAACGAGGCGGGAGGTTCAGCTTCAGTCGGGTGTGTGAAGCCTCCTCCTGGGCGTTCTGACTTCGTTGGCTCGTTGGTTTTGATGAGGGAATTACGGCAATTTCAACTGTAGCTGAGTTGCTGTTTAACGGCAGTCCGAGCTCGCTGGGAGCCGGGGACTTGGGCAGCTGGAGTTTAGCTGGTGCCACATCTGCCCGGGGTGCGGGCACGGCTGGGTAACGGCCGCGCCGCTTCTGTCGGCAGAAACATTTCCTGGTGTCACAGCTTCCTTAAGTAATTATTCCAAACAGGTATGACTGTGCTTACAGGTTCTCTTCTAATTGTAACTTTACTGGAACAACTTAATGATGAGGGCACGGGCTAAATTTAGCCCTGGCATAAGCAGGCACAGATGCACTAACTTAGCGGAGTTATTCCTGCTGTTGCTGGGAAGGCGCTTGGTCTGGGTGTGAAAATCAAGACCGCAAGACATGGAGCAGGCGCTCGTGAGAACGGGCGTAGAGTCACTTCAGCACATGTGAATCCGTTTAAGTCAGCTGAATGCAGCGGTTCTTCTGAGGAATTTAAAGTACTTTACAAATAATAGTGAAATAAGACAGAGCACTGGAACAGGCTGCCCAGAGAGGTTGTGGAATCTCCTCCAGAGGCTTTCCAAACCCACCTGGATATGTTCCTGCATGGCTTGCCCTGGGTGATCCTGCTCTAGCCAGAGGGGTTGGACTCAATGACTTCCAGAGGTCCCTTCTAATCCCTACCATTCTATGAAGATTCCCTAAAACTCCTGATAAAGGACTATTACAGCCATTCTACAGACAAGGAAACTGATGCAGGAAGAGGTCAAAGTGGAACCTCCTTCAAAAGCAAGAAAAAAAAAAAAAGCCCCAATGGATCTGAAGCCTCCGTATTTCAAATCCTGGATGGTGTCTGTGCTGCGATATTTTTTTATTTTTTTTTTTTCCCTGGTTTGTGTGGACCTTGATGCCACCCCATAGTACAGTTAAGAACACAAATGCATTCCTGGTTGGACCAATGGTGGGTTTAGCCCTGTAGTCTCCCTCTGACGAGCACAGGAGTTAATCTGAACTTTCAGGGTTCAAGCCTGGCATCTCCTGCGGTGGGAGGTAGCCGGTAGGTGTAGAAGCTCCACCACCGGCAGCAGGAGATCGCTTTTGAGCAGCAGGATGCGATTCTGACCACGTCCACAGTTCCCTTGTCCTGTAGACAGGCCCCTGGCACCTCACTTCTGGTCACCACTCTATGGCAGCAAGTCATGGACCAGATGGACCATCGGACCAAAAAGGTGGGGGGGTTATGTCTGTCCTTTCTGGTATGGCTTATTTTTTATCAGGTCAAATTCAAGATGTGAATTGCAACAACTTAATGACAAATATATCCTGCTGTCCTCTTCTGCCACTTTTAACGCAAGTGAAACATCTCTAAAGCCACAGTTCTAGAACTCTTCTTGAGATTTTCAACCAGGTGTCTGCAGCTGTGAGTTTGAGCCTACTTTACTGTCTTTATTTCTCGTTCAGCTTTCTGCTTCCACCTTGTTTTAGACATCCACTTCCACAGCAGCTTTAAAAGACATAAGAGTACTGGAAACAATGTCCTGGTTTTGTCACAGCAGGATTCCAGTCCCTTCTCTGGAGAAAATTCTTCATGTTCTGCTTCAGTGTATTCAGTCAACAATTTGACTGCTATATGGTAAACCAGTGCTCTGCTGCTGGTATTGGTGAAATCCTAGTACAGCACTTACTGGAAAATGCTTTTTTTTAAAAAACACAAAAAAAACAGCTCGAAGATGCAAACCAGTCGCAAGATAATCTGTCCCTTAATATAAACAGAAGGAGATTTTCTAATCAAATTCAACAAGCCTGTTAAAAGTACATAAAGCGAGTGGTGTTGGAGGAGTTTTCTTCTACTGCAAGTAGTTAAATGCAGGAAGTAGGGGGATGTTTTTAATCTCAATTTACTTTGTGCTGACTAACTGAGACTAAATATTTGAACCCACTAGCAGAGTAGTTTTTTAAGAGGTTCTTAATGTTTAAGTTTTATCCTGTATAAATAGATGACCTTAAGCCATCGCTCAATTATCTTTAATTGGCATGATTAGAACTTCCAAGGAATATTGTTGTTTGGTAGTAGAGTGAATATTACAAGTGTGACTTTATATACAGCCTGCATCGTCATAAAAATGCTGAGTGCAAACTGCAATTGTAAAACTTCAAATAACTTGTCAGAGGGAATTTAAGGAGAAAAGTTTGTGGGTTGTGAGATGGCAAAGTGAGATAAGATGTGAAACAGACCAAAACTAAATCAACAATTTTTTTTTTTTTAGCCATATGCAAAGTTTCTGCCAATGTAATACGGGTTCCCCGGAACGCGGTGCATGTCTGGACAACTTCTTCCCTGAGGAGAAGAAAGGAGCAAAAAGCTCCAGGAGATGACTGTTCTAAGTAACAGCAATTTAATCCTTCATTTTTCCGGTATCTCTGATTTTGCAGGCTGGGGTGCGTGTGATATATCGACAGTGTTTCAGTAAATCATATCTTGCTTTTTCTTTCTGGTGTGGCACTATCGGCTAAGCAGCTATTTTTGTTTTGACACAGCAATGCTACTTGGAAACAAGGTGAAATCAGGGATAATTGGGGCAGGGTTGTGAACCAGGCTGAGGCTACTAAGTCTGTCTCAAGTGGCTATTATTACTATAGTACTGATCCGTGCTTTTTTTAATTTGTGTTGCACGATACAAAGTATTAAGAAGTTTTCACTTTAACATAGTGGAGCAATTCGACATCAGAGAAGAAGCAAGAACAAGGGAAGACTGAGGTAAAGAGCAGGCAGTGTGGGAAGAAGCACTAGGGGAGAAAGCGTCAGAAAAAAAGGAGATGGAACACTAAGCGTGCACGCTGAGGCGGTGATTTCTGTGACCTGGAGGAAAACAAACATTCTAAGCTATATCTCAGTGAAACTTCACCCACTAGTGGGTGCAGTAACTGCCCTCTATTTGTGGTCAGTGAAACCATCGAGTCCGCTGAGGCTCCTGCCAGCCAAGCCAGCAGTCTGCACTCACAATCAGACACGTAACCGAGCCTTCCCTTCTTACACCTTCCCCTCCAAGCCCTCTACTCCAAACAGCTGCAAGTAAGGACGAAGAAAACATGCAGAGTTCAAAGCAGAAAGGAGTGTCCAGCCACGAGAGAGAGCTCTCGGGGCTTGGACTGGCAGCGAGGGGCTTGAAATGAGATCACAATCATTGCCTTTTACTGATTGATACCTCTCTTCTGAGGAACAGGACTTTTTACATATTCTCATTTAGCAAAAAAAAAAAACAAAAACCAAACAAACCCAGTCAAACAACAAAACTCCTCAAACTAGAAACAGGGTTTGTATCAAAGAATCGTTGCTCCAGAACCTGTTTGTCTTCCCAACCAGTATAACCAGCAAGACCTAATGCTGTTTCCCTACTGCCTGGCATGACAATTTTGGTTTGGCTGAGGGCTGGCTACTTCACCGTATGGCCTTTGAATTAACTAAAGCAGGCAATGTAGAGTTTGAACTGGTTTTATGCTGACATTTTGTGCTTGCTATTTGGATAGAGACAGTACCTGAGCCATACTGTTCAGTTTTGAAGTAGATCTCGAGCATTACTTGCTTGAGAGGGAGGTTTTTGGCCCTACTGATCTAGAAGTTGGTCTCACTGAGGCTCAGAGGTTTGTGTTAATGGAAATATCCTTAGAGAAAAATAATCAAGATACTATTGAAAAGGAAAATTACTGGAGAGCCCCTTACGTCTGCAGCATTGTTTAAAAGGACACCTTTTTGTTTCGATAGTCTGGTGTAGCTTGTTCCTGAAAGTTTTTAGTGACAGCAGCACCCTGTATCATCACGCACAACCAAGCGGTGAATTTGGAGCTCAAATGCAGGACCAAGAGGTAATGAGTCAACTAAAGTCTGTTTATCTGCAGTGTTACCTGTAATGCTCCTCATCTCATACTTGGAATATACCACAGGCATTTACTCTACCCTTGCCAAAGGTCTGCAAGGTAGAGAACTGTTGGTGCCATTTGCTGACAGGGAAAATTTCAGGAATATGGGTTAGATGACTTGCTAAATTGTGCTGGGCATTTATGGCATAAGAAAGAACAGGACCCAAGGTCCTAAATTGCAGAGCAGTGTTTCAGCCGTATCTGGTATGTATTTTGTGGATGTGTTGCTAATGAATACATCTTATTTCTTTTTGCTGGAGATTTGTGATTTTTCTCTAAATTCTGGCCGCCTTTTCCCTGTCCTCCCTCTCAAATGTCCCTGCAAAGGTTGTGCACTTTTTGCTTGAAAACCTTAAATTTGGGCAGAAAACATGTTGCCTCATTTCTGAAGTTCTGCTACACCTAGAGACAATGAGCCATTATCAGAATAATCCATCTCCATTAAAATGGTAGAGCTGTCATGCTTTGTAGAATTAGAATTGGGAGGGCCTTTTACAATATTCCGGGTATGATTTCTTGTGCGGTGCAGGTACCGCCTATCCCACGTTCACTCCTTCATGGATCGTAACAAGACAAAGATTTTAGTCGAGCGTAAGCGCAGTGGGAAGGAGCACAGGGACCGCTGGCTCAGTGGCAGGTGTCAGTGAGGGGCGCAAAGACACCGCGCCGGCGGGTGAGAGCTGGCACGGGGCCACGGCGCATCCAAAGAGGCATCTGCAAAAGGATCTGCTCAGGATCCCAATCCCTGGCTGTCACGGTGCTCCGAACTCGGTAGCAGCTGCGAGCCCCTGCCTTGGACAGAGGCTCGATGCCGTTAGCGAGGTGATTGGCAGCATCTCTCTCCTTTTAGACTCGGCAGCCTCTGGTTCCTGCTGAGTTCGTAGCAGCACGGCCACCATCTAAGCTCAGAAGTAAAAGTACAATCTGGCACGCCAGGCTTAAAAGGGAGCTGACCCTTTGCAGTGCCGACAACACAGAAGAAAATGCTGAGATCGTTTAAATGAATCCCGTAGTCAGTAACCACACATGACTAAAAACGATTTCTCTGTTCTCTCCATCACTTCAACTCACACGCTGTCTACCGTATCTCAAACAGTTGCTGGAATTTTAATTGGTATGTCTAAAGCAGCTGGCTCTCAAAACGCCTCGCGGACAGGTATTATGGTTATCTTTGCAGAAGCCTTATTTCAAAAAAGGACATTCAGAAATAAGTAGTTATGTTCCACTCAGTGCTGTAAGATTTCTACTTCTGTAAAGCGAGCGGAATTTGCATGCCACTTCTTGATAGCTCTTCAGAAATCTATTTAATTTCAAGCACGCTAATTTAATTTCTTATACATGATTTCTATGAATGCTGAATGAACAAGAAATACACCCTGGCTTTACTGGGGATGGATATGTAATTTAAGAGGGGAGAATAAAATAGTGTTCCTACCATGATCTTAGCCAATACAGTAGGAAAGACAGATTTGCAAGGACTCCTTTTATCGCTGTACATTTCACCTCTGGTTAGTTTGCCTGTTGTCAGTTTAGCCAGACCTGCAAAATCATCTGGCATTTAGTGTCGAAGACACTTCTGAAATGACAAATAAAAACATCCCTTTTTGATTGCTCTCTTATCCCAAGTACAACAAGGATCCCAAAGGATCCTGGAGCATACTGTGCAAAGACACACAGAGATAACTTTGCAGAATTATGCACTGCAGAAAGATTATCATCCTCTCAAAAGCACACAAAAGATTAAGGGGCACGGGATGTCTTGTAGAGACAAAGTGGTTGCTTAACGTGAGTGTTTCGCTGCTGCTCAAAATGCCAAGTGATTTGTAAGGATCATTTTCTTTTTTATCTTGTCTATAAGATGACACCTTTATCTTTTAGGAGAATGACAGGATAGTCTGATAAGAAAAACAGAATTAACTGCCTCTAGAACCAGTCTGTAACTTTTTTTTCTTTAGTGTGCATGTGGGGTTCTCAGCACAAGTACTGACACCAGTCTAACTTAAAAAAAAAAATAAAAGGAGTGAAAACATGACAAAAGAGGGCTTGAGAAGGCATGAATGTGGCTCTCTGTGGAGAAGTGTAAAAGACAATTGCACCAATTACATGCTGGTTTTGGAACTCCACGCAGCCTAAGTCTATTGAAATATATATTTGTAAGCGGGAGTGGTGGGGAGGGAGGATGCTCTGGAATGAGGCCTGGAGCTGAAATGCTGTCGTAAAGGCAGGAGGAGGAGGAGGGAGAGCCACAAACTGGCTGTGATCCTCAGATTTTAGAAAAGGTTCAGAAACGCTCTAATGCCAAATTATGTGCCACCTTTCATGCCTCTTTTTCTTTTGTCCTTAATTTTCCATTTAATTGAAACTTTTCCTATTTATGCTACTAGTTGTGGAATCTGGGTTGGCTAAAGGGATTTTTATTTTGCTTTATTCTAGCCTGACAAAGTCCTGCTTATGCAACAGCTTGTACCTTTAATAACACCAGTATAACTACATCAGTACTGGAAAAAAAAACCAAACCACTCGGATTTCGTAGCATCAATAAGGCTGAGAGAACTTTCTGCAGTGCTGGGATGTGACAGGAGGCAATTTATAAGGAATTAACTCTGACAGTCACTTTATACAGCTGATTTTCAAAGATCTAGGCACTAAAGATGTGTTAATGAGGGTACTGAGGCTTCATAATTAATTATATTAGCATCTCTTTGTTACTCTCTACAACAGTAGTGCCTGGTTGACATTTCAATAGGAGTCTGGTAGTATTCTTTGTTATGATTATCCAGGAGTACAGTTATACCTTAGCTCCCAGAGGGCAACCTTGCATGTAAATGCCTCTGTGAACTGCAAGGGCCTCTGGATCTCAGTAAAAGCCCTTGAAGGAGACCCTGCTGGAAACTGAATGGATGTCAGTAAAATTTCTCTAGTCTGGAGTCTCTCTTCAGATATGGACTCTCCTCCCCTTTCATTTCTCCCTTCCCCCCAACTCCTTCCTTTCCACTGTGCTGTTCCTTCTCACAAGGCTTAAGCACCGCGATATCCAGCACTTACTGACTGTTGAGTTTCAAACCTGTAAAGGAAGGAATACTGATTGGAACGAAACGGTGAACAAAGTAACCTGAAAATAGGGAATATTTTCACATGCTTGAATCTTCAGTGCAATAAAACCGGTGCTGCCAGGAGTCCCAGAAGTGGTGAGTCAGATAATAGATGTATGACTGTGGTGGGAGGGAAATGGTCTCTACTCTGTTTTGTGCCAGACTCCCCTGCCCCGTGCAAAAGCGGATGAAATTATTTTCCAGTCATACCACTGCAAAAACAAACATGGAGTTTAAAGGTTATTTCCTTTGTGTGTTACTGAGAGATGTTATTTTTGAATCTGATTCGAAGAAATCCTTTCAGCTTACTCTAGCCACTATCAAATCCAAAAGGGGAAGGATGACTTTTTGTCAATGATCTCAAATTCTACTCTGCAAACTCTTCTGGTATCACCTGAGGTGGCAGAGCTGCTATTTTGTTTATTGATATATTCCACTTGCTTGTGTTAATTTAAACAAAACTTACAAAAAGACTATTGCAGTGTTTTTTTCACACCGGTTCCAACTGGAACCTTACCATGATGAGCTTAAACTAAGGGCACAGTTTGACAAACACCCCTTCTTCCTGCCTCCATGGGACCCTGTTTCTTGTAACGTTGTTCCTGCATCTGCACCAGGGAACCTTGTCAGAGTACTAGTCTGAGTTATAAATGGAGTTTTGTGGGGACTATTTCTAATTGAAATCAGTTTCCTGATTCAATTTATAATCGACCTGCACACAAAAAAAAAAAAACCTGCACTGGAACGATTCGGGGACAGTGTGAAGGGGAAGAGGAGGAATGTGTGGTGGGGAATGCGTAAGTAGGAACTTCTACCAGAAAATAATCTGACAAACTATGTCCTGAAAGACTTTACATTCTTCCAAGGCAGAACCGCCTCTTTGCTTCGTGTCCAGATAGCACCTTGCGCAAAGGGATCGGTCGCAGAACTCTCAGGACTCTCAGAGCTATTGTAATACCAAAAACTAAGAAGCGTTCCTACAGACTGACACAATTAACCAAATTCCACTTGCAGATCTTCATCGTTGGCAACTCGTGCAGCGTTTTATGTCACTGAAGTTGGAGACTAGTTCTATTCCTGAGTTCTGTCTCCAGCTCTAATGAGGAATAACTCTCAATAACTCTGGCATTCAGTTAACCTACCAATAAAAGAAATACTTTCCTTGCAGAGCTTTTTATATATAACTAGATTTTTTTAAATGAGCTCTGACATTCCCAGATGAAAGGAATACTGTGCACAAGGTATTACTATAGCAAAAACTGTATATGACAGATCCCTACATATTTTCCCTTTTTTTTGTTTCACCTTTTCTGTCACTATGCTCCTACACAAGACACTGCAAATGTCTGAATAATACCAGCCTGAAACTACAGAATTGTAAATTACGTACTCGCTTTTCACTGAGCAACATTGCGTGTGTTTATTTTAATCTGATATTTTCTGGAGAGAAACAGAGGTTACTCCCCTTGAGAGTCCACATAGTGATAGTGCTCTACATAACAAGGGAAGTTTTTAATGATTCCCACAAAACCAGCTGATACTTGGTAAGGAAACAATGGATGAAATACACACAGTGTAGAATTTTAGTCTCTACTGCTATTCTTGAGGGACCAAATCTTGAAGTGTTACTCAGCTTTGTTTAGGATTCAGCAAGAGTTTTCCTGCTGTAGGACTGAGGAGATGCTGAAGAAGAGTTTCAGGAACTGGCCAGAATTAAAGTCTTGGAAAGCAAATGTTTATAAATTGTCTTTGTAGAAAAGTTGGCTTCCTCTTAATTTTCCCATGATGGGAGAAGAGGAATTTATCTTAAAACTTCAGTTCAGCCATCTTCTATATTTATCCTACTGTGATTTTCATTAATTTTTATCTGTATCTATTGTGTCTCATTAGAAATACTCTAGCACTAGAGCTTCTGCCCTGGCTGTGAGGAAATTACAGCCTTCCCTCAAAGAGAGTACCGCTGAAAGAAACTGAAGTCCAGGAGCTACTTCCCTGTGAATTACTTCAGGGCCTTCTACATAAAAATCTGGTTGGCACAGCTATTCCAGAATAACTCCCAGTATAAATACTGCAGTATTCCAGTTGGAAAGTGTCTTTGTGATTCACCACTTTACCTAGGAATGTTTCTTGTAAGTGGTCAGTTTTTCCAACAACTTCTGTTTAGAGCTGTATGTAGTAAAATAGAGCCTCAAAAGTAAACACAAAAGCAACCACAACATAGAGCATTTAGTCACTAAATGACTTCAGATAAACATCTTGTTTTTCAGAGATTTTCTGTGAAACTGTAGCTGTATTAATCTTGGTTGAAATCTTTCATTGCCTCAGTGCAGGATGGATTGGCTTCAAGACTGTCCCACAAAACTAATAATTTATCCCTAGGGCTAGTTTTTGAACATCCACTGGGGTGAACACACCAGTGAAATCGAAATATCTGCCCTTGGAACACCCTGCAGGTGCTGCAGACAGCAGAGACACATTTGCAAAGGCCAATACATGTTCTCCAACAAAACTTTTGTACATTTCAGATCTTATCTTGGACTGTGAACTCGTCAGGCAGGAGGAGACGGATATTCACATCTGGAAGTGGTAGCAGCACAGCTGGACAAGTTGATATTTAAACATTTCTGCTTTTAGAAACTGCAGTTCAGTAGTTCTGGGTTTATAATGGCATCTATGTGTGTGTCTGGGCACAATTAACCAGTAGTTAGTCACAGGGCTCCATCTAAGCCAAGGAACAGGACAACATCGATGTCTGAGATATAAAATCTGAATAAAAGTCAAGAAAGGCAGGAAACTCCTCCAGTCAAACGTCTCTTTGGGCAGGGACTCTTCATTTCACAATGCCAAATGTAACTTCAAGAGAATTTCTCAATAAATAACTTCCCCTAATATTCTGGAAGGCACTGATCAGTTCCCTACAAAATTCACTACTGTACATTTTATGTGGAAAAATGTGCAAAATGTTCTTAAACACCCACATACCTGCAAAGCTTGTCTCTCATGTTCAGAAGTGTCTTAAGTTTCACTGACTTTAAGATTTTTTTTAAGAATATTTTGACTGCCTCTTTGTCTCTAGTATCTGAGAACAAGCACACGTGTGTGCTTCACAGCTCTTCTTCCAGCTCTTCGCAGATTACAATCAAATTCTCTGGTAAGTTAAAAATGTTGGTCTGTGAAAAAATAAAAACCATGTTTAATAATGATATCTAATAGGAAGTTTACCAAAAATAATTAAAAAAAAAAAAGTCTAAATAGAATCACTGGATTTATTTAACTACATACTGTTAGTCACTCCCTGTCATCTGCGTTACTCAACCACCACCCTGCTTCCAAAGGCAGTTATCAGCCCAGGAGTATTTTCATCCAAGGGTTTAAACTGCAACAACTGCGAGGACACGTGGAAGATTCTTCCGTCATTATCTAACCCTTCAGTTCTAACGCGAGTGCTCGACTGGGAAGCTCAGTGACCAGTGGAGATGGATAAACAGTTGGAGGGGAGGTATTTGAGCTGTTTAATGTATCTGCCAAACTGTCTTCCTAGGGTCATGGAGACTCAGCGATTCCTGGGGGCTGTCAAAGCGATTACACGCAGCAAAGCAGCCGGTGCGTCTCCGCCTGCTGCTCGGAGTAAGCGCTGATACGCCACTCAGGCTTTACTATCAAGCGCAAGCTTATGATCTTGTGCAGCCTCGAGATGTTGTGCAGCCTTGGCCTCACTGGTGTTTGCAGTCATTTAAAAGCCTCCAGCTACTCTTAAAAAAAACGTTGTCTCGCACTCCGAGGGTGAATCTCTGTTCCTAACCCAGAGCCCAAGTCTGCAAGCTCTTTGTGGAAGACGAGGCTCCCAGCACAGACGTCCGATTGTTAAGCGGCCGGTTGCATTTCAGCAGTGGTAAAATGATCCTTGGTTTATGTTTCTCTACAATAATTTCTGTAAAGGCTGTGAGATTCTTTGGGATGAGAGGCTGTAAAAGTGTAAGTTGCCATCAATTATATTGACTTGCGTGATGTTAGGTGCGCCCGTGTTGCACTGCAGGAGTACTTAGAAGAAAATGGACTCTGATTGCTTTTTCACACATCGTTGCACTGTATTTGAGAGGATTTAGCACATTTTCTGTTTTCACTTGCCAAATCAGAGGTTTGTGTGTAAAATTTACAGCTGACTTGACATGCCAGAAACTGAGCGCGATTACCAACGATGTCTCGGTCTTGTAGCAAGGTACCTAACTAAAGAAAGGAATAGTGGGAGATCTGAACTTTTACACCAAGGAGCAAAGAGGAGATTATCTTTACAAAGAACCTCTGTTTACACAATTCTCCAGAAAAATGTGCAGTTACAGCTACACTCTATGTAAACTGTAAGGCCATTAATCGTTATCAGCTGCTGCCAAACCCTCCACCCATCCCAAATACACATAAAGGAAAACTAACACAAATTTTCTTCGTTCATCTGACAAAGTCATTGCCAGCACAGAAGGCTGCAAAGATCCACCTCCCTTATTTGTTATGACCAGAGCCCTCGTGCGCCGAGTTTGAAAGATGCCACAGACAGTGCAACTTGAACCCTGCGACGTGAAGTTCAAAAAAAAAGCAGCAATACTAACTCTGTCAGACAGAGTGGGAAGAGCTACTCGTGATACAGGCAGCACAGCTACTCGGACAGTATGTAGAGTTCAGGAACAAATGCTCCTGTTCTATAGTATTTAATGTAATCAAAGCTGAGAAATGTCTAATGAAGGTGAGAGGAGGACATTGTCTCCTCTAAATACATTCACACTCCCCCTATATCATAGGATTTTAACTGTGGATTTTAACTGTAGATTTTAACCCCTCAACATTTATTCAAGGACTGAAACTGCCTTAGAGGTTAGTTAGTGAGAATGAAAAACGTTAGAAAGAAGTAAAGAGAGGTAACTGAATATTTATCAATTAAATCTCTACATTTTTTGGTTTTTTTTTACAGAATCAGGGATATTAAACGCAATTATTTGTTTTTAGGTCAAAGCATCACACGTAATTTGTGTAACAGCAGGTAACTCGCGGAACAACAAGGCTTTATACCACCAAGACACTGTTTTTCTTCCTTTGTAACAAAACTACAAAGGGGTTTGGGTACCTACACAGAGGAACTGATTCAGACTGAGCAAAGAGTTGTGCTGCTACTTGCTTCTTCACAAATATTTGAGTCATGTTCCTCCTGAGCATCCACACTAACAACGCGGCAAGAAAGAACAGTCAATCAATTCAGCTGCAAAAGCCACCGGGTGCTCCCCTCTCCTCCTTCCCAGGGCTCAACAACTACTCTAAAGCAGCAGCTTAGTTTTACTTCTGCATTTTTTTTTCTTCTAAAGCAAGGAGGAGAGTGCAGAGAGGGCATCATTCTGCGAATTGTTGTCACGTTCTTTGAGCCAAGCCCCAGAGGCGTGTAAGCACCTGTTGTTTTGAGACCTTTTATGAAATGTCCCCAGAAGTGAGACGGCCGTTGAATTGTATAAGCGAGGCTCTCTTTTGAAAAGCAGAAAATGCAGGCTCTTAAAGCACTAGTACCTGGTCAGCTGGAGCGAAAGGATGGAGGTAGCTGGAGAAGTATTGATGTTAACGTAACTTTTCTGACAGGAAGAGAAGTCAGGAAGAGTTAGGACAAAAGGGGGTTTAGGAAGCTGGGACCAGCACGTGACCAGCACTAAACTGCAGAAAGCAAGCAAAGAAGGAAAGAAGCTATGAAAGAACACTACTTCCTCTTCCCAACAATGAACTACTTGCTTTCTCTTTTCACACGAAAACATAGGTTTGTATATTGTTCTCAAAATTAAATCTATCTTCAGTGTTTATTTTCATATTAATCATTATTTGATAATTATTGGTAATAACTAGGTTTAGAGTAGGATAAACAGATCGTGGAACAGCACAGCAGTTAAAATTAACAATTCCTTGACTTCAGATACATCAGTGGATCATCTTAATTATGCATTTCGGGAATACCTAGTGATTCATAGACTAAACACGGGATTCTAGTAGGGAGCAGGCAAATGCTGCTTGGATCACCATGTTCCTGCTTGGAACTAGCTTTCAAACATATGGGCCATATTTTCATATTATAGATGTTCTAAGGCTAATCTAGAGAAAGACAACAGAATAGTAAATTACAGGTGAGAAAGAGGACAAAAAAAAAAATCAAGCTGATACAACTGCATAGTAAAGAGACTGAAGGGGAACAGAAGAAAGAAAACCAAGCCACACACATGAGCTCACCTTGGCTGAATGTGAAGATAACCATACCCATTGATCTTGGCAGTTGCAGACAGAGTACGAGAGAAGTCATCTCACAGTGATGGGCTTCAGGAAGGCCTTGAGACATCCCTTGTGGTAAGGATTTGATAATCTCGCATGTATAAAGTTGCTTACCTTTTGTGCCCAGCAGTTAGAAGCTCATTGCTGTATGTGAAAGCAGAGGACTAACGGATGGCAGCTCCTCTCTCCTGCTGTTTCCACGGGAAGCACAATACAAATTGTGGACACGTGGCAGCAGTTGTGGGTGGCAATGGAAGCAAGGCCATAGGTGGTGGGAAGTGACAGCTGGAAATGAAAAAGAAAAAGCAGTTGGGATTTGGAAGCAACAGGTGAGAATAGGAATCAGAGAATTATAGTTAAGACCTCTGAGGAGGCAGGAACTATCTAGGCCTTGTTGAGTAAGTCTAGTGGAAGGGCAACTTGAAGAGAAGAAAACAAAAAGGAAACAAGCTGGGAGAAGCGAACTGGGAAGCAAACACAAAAGGCAAGGTCCCACTTCATCAAAGATGTACTTGTTTCTTAGCCTGATCTATACAGTCATATTCATCTGTGAATGATACGCTGTGTCTTTTCATAGAAAAGAGTGGCTGGGCTGTTACTTTAAGAGCAAACCAGAGCTAGCTGTAGCTGTGAAGCTGCAATGAGCTCTTCCATGACAGGTGGACAGGAAAGGGACAAAAAGGGTTATTTAAAGTCTGCTTGCTGTTGGTGCAGTGGCAGGTGTGCTGGCAGGCGGCTGGGCTCAATGACCTTCTAGAGCTGTGCTCCCACATGAACGGAGCGCGCTGGATGTGACTGACAGGGCCTCTGTGCCCTTAAAATGTAACGTCTGAAGTTATCGCTTTGGGTCGTGTTCCAGCGCAGGGCAGCGAGATGAGGGGGCCGCCACGTCCCCAGAGCGAGGCGGGGCTGGAGCGCGACCTCCCTTCCCTCAACGCACCTTCTCTGAGAGCAGGCGGCGCTGGGGCTGGTCCCGAGGGGCCCCCTCGGGCAGCGGGGCCGCTCGGCACGGCAGCCGCGTGGGGGCAATTTGGA
>VWZK01008340.1:271285-283081 GCA_013396935.1 Baryphthengus martii | reverse complement strand
GGCTTCGGTCACACGCGTTCTGTTTGTTCGCTCCGGCGTGGGGAGCGGGGCGGCGCGGCCGCCCGCGCGACCGGGAAGCGGGGAGAGCTGTCCCCGACCGCGGGCTGAGCCGTGCGGGAAGGTTACCGGGGGAGGAGTGAGCGTGCTGCACTGCTCCAGCCACTTCCCGCTGCCGTTCATTCATCTCCCGGAGCGATAGGTAAACAGCCCTCCCGTAACCAGACCTGTGCCAGACTTTGTCGGGGGGAAGTTCCGATCAGAAAATACCTGCCAAACGGCGACCTGAAAGTCTTTTGGGCTTGTAAACGTCCTTTCAAAAGTTCTTTTCGGTTTTTGGAAGGCGGCGCTTTCCCCGTTACACCGGTTCTAGTGATGACTCGTGTCTTCTCTAAATTATTTAACGTTCCTCCAGATGCGTTTGGTCGTAGTAAATACGGCTTACAGCTTTTAAATTAAATTGTAGTTAATCTATCTCCATTGACTTAGCGTTTTGTTGACTTGCAAAACTGTGTAGGGGAATGTGAGCTGTGATTTCTAGGGGTAAACTTGCCTTCAAGTGCTGCTTTGCCAAACTTTGGTGCGTTTCAGCCGTAGTACGCCCTGGAAGCAGCTGAAGCTTTAAAGCCTGGTAACGCTTCCGACATTTCATAGAAATATTGCCTGCTTCTAAAGTAGATGACTAGAAAAAGTCTTGAGCAAAAACCCCAACTGATTTGTCAGACTCAAGGATGAAGGGATTCTGATGCGTTTCTGTTTGTTTTTCAGAAAAAGAGCAACAGGAAGCAATTGAACACATTGATGAAGTACAGAATGAAATAGACAGGTAAAGATTAACTTTTGAAATGTTTTAGCAGCAATTAAAATGTCATTTGCAAAAACGAAAATATTTAGTAAACTACTCAGCAGTAGTTCTCCCTCCCTTTAAGCTCTGCCAAGATAGACTTGTGTTCTGACTTGATTAGATGTAAGAGGTACTTGTGTGTGATAAAAAATTTGAAGGAGTATCCTGGTTTCTCGTTTGATTGTGTATGATTAAAAAGGTAGGACTTGAGTTTAAAATTTTAAGTTAATTGTGATAGTTTTAATAATAGTGATTTATTTGGTACTGATTTTTAAGTCACTGTGTTACGCCGGTTTGCAAAAGTATTTTCATGTTGGTAAGCAGAACCAAAAACGATTCAAAAGTTAGCTTTTGTTGTACTTTGGGGTTTTATTATGTGTTAAGGTGCTTGTAGAATAATATGTAGAAAGTGTCACTGAAATGTTCGTTTCGGTTGCCAAAACCTTGCGAGTTCTGTGTCGGTATTTGCCTGGATCTTCACAGGCGCTGTCCTACAAAGGCTGCAGGTGGCTGTTGAGGCTCTGGCCGTCTGAAGCTGTTGCAGTGCCAGGGCTCTGCTGGTTTACAAACCCGATTAAATGTTACATCTTAAGATTGTCCTTGTTCGGGGGACACAGTTGCTTTGCTGTAGCTTGCTTGCCCACCCCAAAGTTGCAAAGAGCAGGTGATAGTGTTCTGTGCTCTCCGTCTTCAGGTCTTTTGCAAACAAAATGCTTAAGGAGTAAAATGCTACTTTGCTTTGCAATGAAGAAGGGTCCGTCCCTCGCGTAATGCTGCAAAACATGAAATGTGTTCCGAAGGTTTCATTAAGATCAGGGAGTTTGCCTCTGGTAGTGAGTTTCTTAATCGTTGGTACAGGTTTGGGCCTCTTTGATCTTGTTTGAGGTACCTCCTTTGTTGAATATGCCAGACTAGTGTGTTCAGACCCATTCAGTTTTTAGCCAGGTCCTGATGATGCATCTTTAACTTCCAGTTCTCTCTCCTGTGGTTAACGTGGCTCTTTCTGTTCCAGACTGAATGAACAAGCCAGTGAGGAAATTTTGAAAGTAGAACAGAAATACAACAAACTCCGCCAACCATTCTTCCAGAAGAGGTCAGAATTGATCGCCAAAATCCCAAATTTCTGGGTAACAACATTTGTCAACCACCCACAAGGTATCTACTTACTAATTATCTTTTTTTTCCCCTGTAAATTCCGTGTGTGTTTGTTATGGGAGTGTCTTCCTAGAATTCTTGGGCATATGTTTAAACAGCACCCTGCTTCATATGCAAACACTTCCATTTTGTCTTAGAGTGCACTTTCTGAGCTTTTCATGTCTTGTATTTGTTGACCAAGGGCGCATCTTGTTGACTAAAATGCCGTGTTGGTTTTATTTTTGCATTTGAAACAAGTTTCCCACTTTTCTTAGAAGGAAAAAAAATGAAAGGATCCTAGTTTGTTGGTTTGCTTTGCTTGGTTTTGTGTTGGTGGGTATTTTTTCCTTTGGAGGTGAGCTCCTTAGGACTCTTGACAATAGACTTTCTAAGAGAACAACACGAGTTTGTAGAATGCTTAGCTTGGGCAAACTACCCGTGTGAAAATACGTTTCAGAGAGCAGGGCAGGCGTACACAGGTAGCTTTTGCTCTTTTTAACATTGAACTGCAGCAAACAAACCACGATTTTCACCTCAGCACATGCAAATCGCACAAATGCTAATAGTCTGTTGGCTGGTAACTTGAAAAAAAAAAATTGGGCTGCTAGAAGTTGGCTGGGACAATGTGTTGCTTTTCAAATCTTACTTGCTCTCAGCTTCCTGTATTTAGTCTGCGTGATACACGTTTCATAGCTTTGTTAAGATAGGATTCCTAATTCTGCCTTAGTATCTGCACTGCTGGGAGAAGAAGATGAAGAAGCACTGCATTATTTGACCAGAGTTGAGGTGACAGAATTTGAAGACATCAAATCAGGTTACAGAATAGATTTTGTAAGTACTTTAAATAATTCCTTCGCTTGTGATTTTTTTTTTTTTTAATGCAATCGTGTGTTGGGTTGTTGTTTGTGATTTAATCTCTCCAGTTACCCATTTAGTACCAAGCCTGACTTGGCCCGTCTCTTTACATTATGTGGGTTCTGACTCTCTGCTTTCAACTCCGCAGTATTTTGATGAGAATCCATACTTTGAAAATAAAGTTCTCTCCAAAGAGTTTCACCTCAATGAAAGTGGAGACCCATCTTCAAAATCAACTGAGATCAAATGGAAATCTGGGAAGGTATGGATCTGCATCCGGGAGAGATGATTGCTGCTCGGCGTGGTACCATCATTTGAATTACGTTTTGGGTTTTTTTTTTTACTCTTTGTATCGAAGTTGCCTTGTCCTCCCTTTTCTTCCCCTCTCAATGTGCTTTCTACTTCTCTACGTGCAAAGCTCGTGTTTATCTTGCAGGGCTGGGAACACCCTCTTCACAGGGGGTTCTGTAGTGAATTCTCTTGCTCAGTTGAGCACCACCGTTAAAACAGTGACAGTACAAGTATGACCAGATAGAGATGAACAGGTGCATTAGCTTGTCTCTCTTTGCCGTGGATCTGGACTCTGTGGTTTTTTTGTTTTCTTAAGTATTAAATAAGGAATTCTGAGGACAGGAGAGTTTGGAGGAGTCAGATGGGGGCGGTGAAAGCTTTGTTTTCTCTATTTCCTCAACGTTAATCTTTGTAGAGGCTGCGGCCATGCGATAGTGTGGGCATGGCTTTCACCCAGACAGTGTTGGGACATCATCCATTCGCTGTAGTTGGTTTCTGTAAAAGTTGGGGGCGCTTTCACGTTGTCTTGAAGTTGTTAAAGTGAGTATTTGAAAGTAGAACTGAGAGTTGCAGTTAAGATCACAGAATCACAGAATCTTAGCATCCCAGATGCTGCTTCTTTTGTCACCTTCAAGTTGAGAAATAAACTTAAAACCTTCTTTTCATTGACAACTAGAACTTCTCCTCTTGTACAAGAAGTTACAGTCCAGTACAAACGAGCTGAATGGGATCTTTACAACATACCACAAAATCCATGTGAATTCTGGTAGTGGTCTTTATCTATCTAGTGGTAGATACAGAACTCATGGATGTTCTTGTCACCATATGTTTTAGGGCTTCGTGTAGTTTTTTTTCACGTACTACAAAGAATGGCCTGAAGGCAACTTCAGAGTGGGAAGTCTTGGGATAAGAAAGCTTAAGGGTGTGGAAACGGAGGGTTTCTTACATTGTGTGTCTCTAGTATTCATAGCATTTAGCTACAGTTACGGCTACTCTGAGTAGCACTTAGCCATTGTGACATCTTTGAAGTTCAGTAATTAAGCACTTGTCATACTTGCACTTTCCTGTGATAGGGAAGAATAAATCAAATGCAAGATCCTGTGAATTTTCAGTATTTCTCTGAAGGTCATGAAAAGAAATGGGTGGTTTTACTGTTTTCTCATGTTTGAGAAATGCTAAGTATCTTTTTCTGTGAGTTGTTTGTGTTCCAAATGTTTCTTAAAGTCTTATCCCTGGAAGAGGAAGTAGTGATTTCTTACATTTATTTAGACAGGTATGTTTCTAAGTGGTACTTAATAATAAAAAAAAAAAAAAGGCCATGTGAAGACCACTTCTTAGGGCACTTTTTAACTTTCTTTTCAGGATCTGACAAAACGTTCAAGCCAGACACAGAACAAAGCCAGTAGGAAGAGGCAGCATGAAGAGCCAGAAAGCTTCTTTACCTGGTTCACTGACCACTCCGACGCAGGGGCTGATGAGCTAGGAGAAGTCATCAAGGATGACATCTGGCCAAATCCATTACAGTACTACTTGGTAAGCGTAGCACCGAGTTGTCGATCCCTACCCATAACAGCACTGTGGAAGTGAATTTGATCACTGTAGTTCATGTTCCGTATGTGTCTGTAAGGTTCCTGACATGGATGATGAAGAAGGGGAGGGAGAGGAGGATGACGATGATGACGAAGAGGAAGAAGGGTTGGAGGATATTGACGAAGAAGGAGACGAAGACGAGGGGGAGGAAGATGAAGATGATGATGAGGGAGAGGAAGGAGAGGTGAGTAATTTACGCCTTTCATCTCTGGTGTATGAGGATCAGAAGACGCAAGGGGGATCTTGTGAGAATACTGAGTGATTATTATAAAAGTTCTTCCCTGTACAATGCCTGGCAAAGTGTTTGGAGAAGAGAAGCAGAACTGTTACCACCTTAACTCGTGGGTGGCTTCAGTGTAGTACTAAGTATGTCTGTGTATATGAGACACAGTGCAAGCAAGTAGTTTTAGTAAATGGGTAAGAGAGGTGCTCTAGAAGAAATAGGATATTAGTGTAACAAAATTCTTACTTAATTAGTGAACGTTCTAGCAAAGCTTTACATGCAAATGGCTTTGTTGATGCGTCCAGATCTGACATCCTCCCACCTGTTGGTTTATTTCTGCTTGTGGCCAGCTTAGTTAAAACTCTGTTGGGTTCAGGAATTAGAACTTTCCTTTTAGTAGCAAGTGGAATTCTCGGGACAGCATTAAGGTTGTGGGTAACTCGGAGTTTAGAATGTCTTTGTCGCTCCTAACGGGGCGCGGTGTGTCTGAATCGCAGCACCAAAAACCTGCCAGTATTGAGACTGCGCAGCTCTGGGCACCGGGATACTGGGCTCTTATTATGTCACCTAGAATTTAGCATCTGGAAGTTGAAGCATTTTGCTCTTAGGAGTTTAAAACAAGGGGAAGAGGGATGCTTCCCTTCTTTCACTTTCTAAATGTTATATTGAACATCAGTGTTTGTAGTGGTTCTGAGTCATGGTAGTTGTTCAAACCTGGTATTTTTTTTTCATGAAGATATCCAGGTATTAACTGGTTTCTCCGTAGACAGGTACTCAGAGTAAGTGTTGCTGCTCCTTAGTGAAGGGGAAAAGAGAGCATCATACCGCCTGCTACGAGTAACGCTGTAGGGCTGCAGGCTGGAGGGTAGTCACACACGCTGGTTACTGCATTTGAAAGTTCATGCTATCTTGAAGTTTAGTGATCAGACTTTTTTAATTGTTGCTTATCTTTCAACAGGAGGATGAAGGAGAAGATGACTAATTGAACACTGATGGATTCCAAACCCCCTTTTTACCTTTTTAATTTTTCTCCAGTCCCTGGGAGCAAGTTGCTGTCTTTTTTTTCTTGTGCTCAGTCGCCTTGTTCTCTTGAGGTCTCTTTTTCTCTCCTCTACACCATGGTTCACAATTTATTTTGGGGGAAATAACCTTGAGCAGAATACAGTGGAAAAAGAATCTACCAGTTTCTGTTTCAAGTTCATTTTTATCCCTTTCTGTCTCAAAACAAAAACTGTTTATGAAATCAACACACCATGTTCTGTGGGAAAAAAGAAAACCTTCTGCTCCCTTCACTCTGCTGGAAGCTGAAGAGTGCTAGGCCCCTGTGTAGTAGTGCATAGAATCTAGCTTTTTTCCTTCTTTCTCTGTATATTGGGCTCAGAGATTACACTGTGTCTCTATGTGAATATGGACAGTTAGCATTTACCAACATGTATCTGTCTACTTTCTCTTGTTTAAAAAAAAAAGAAAAAAAAAAAGAAAAAAAAAAAACAACGGGGTTATAGAAGGTCAGCCGGGGTGGGTTTCAGATGTTTGGGTGGGTTAAGTGGGCATTTTGACAACATGGCTTCTTCTCCTTTGGCATGTTTAATTGTGATGTTTAACAAACATCCTTGCAGTTTAAGATGACACTTTTAAAATAAAATCTTCTCCTAATGATGACTTTGAGCCCTGCCACTTGATGGAGAATCAGCAGAACCTGTAGGATCTTATTTGGAATTGACATTCTCTATTGTAATTTTGTTCTTGTTTATTTTTAAATTCTTTTTTTTTTTTTTTTTTTTTTGTTTCACTGGAAAGGAAAGAAAGATGCTCAGTTTTAAACGTTAAAGTGTACAAGTTGCTTTGTTACAATAAAACTAAATGTGTACACAAAGGGACTGGTTGGTCTTCACTGAAAGAAAGAGTTTTTAATATCCTGGTTAGAACTTGTTTGCATTTTCTTGGCATTTTTGGGGGCATTTGGTCAGTATTTATGTAGTGCAATGCAACCTTGTGGTTGCGTAGACTGATGGTCAGTTCATTTAGTTTCCACTATTTCAGTACCTGTGAAATGTTTCGGTTGGTAGTTACTACTGCACACTCCATTTCTTGAATTACCTGGCTCTGTAAGGCAGGGCTGTAGGTGCCTGTGCCGTGTGTGAAGACAGAGGTTTAGATTCATGTTGTGCAGAAGGAAAAATCTCTTGATTCTTAAGGTTATTTGTTAGTATTTTGCAGTACTGTATTGCCAGTAAATCAGTTTGCATGAAAATAATCATGCAAGCTCAGAATAAAAAGACCTGGGGGTCTGGTAATAAGATTTGGATGTTTTTGTAAATCTTTTCAGTTGAAAATAAATCTTAAGTGCAAGCTGATTTGGGGGCTGTTTCCAAGAGCAAAATTCTTAGCGAAGCTGATGTATAAAAAGTTGCTACTTCACTGCTTTCTTTCCTTGGTAGCAGCGTGTATATATGCTTTAGGTATACTGCGCTCTTTTCATTTGAAGAGACTGCATTTCAGTAGCTTGTTACAATTTCACATAGAGGTCATCGGTACTGGTGTTCCACCAAGTGTAATGGAAGTTGTTTTAACGTGCTGTGCTTTTGAAATATTTAGAAAAGAAAATGTTGTATCAACTAATCGAAAATTCAAACAGCTAGTTCTCTTTGGATGTGTAGAAAAGATTGTCTTCTGGGAAGACTTGCTGTTATATTCTCTGATTCCTTTTCCTCACTGAATTTGCTATAGTCAAATTCAGCATTTTTTGATGCTTGAGAATACCCTTAGAATGAGATTAATCTCTTATTTGAGATGTGCCCAACGTGTCGGGGGGGAAACATTCTGTAAATGTCTGACCAGCTTGGGATTCAATCCGGTTATCAGAGACAATACAACGTCCAGTCTGCGTGTGATCGATGCAAAAATAAAGCGGCCATTTACTTTTCTCCATCTCACCAAAAGCTTCTGCCCTCATCCTGCTTGCAGAGCTAAGTCAAATGTTAATTAGGAACGGTTTCTTACCATCTAGAGAGACAAGGAACAAAACCTATGAAGTCTATATAATTTTTAGATTCTTTTTCACTTGATTCCTTTTTGTTGTAAGATTGAAAACTGCTTCCTTTTGTGGTAGAGGGTCAACGTGCTATTAGTTGCCATGATGCCTCGTTACTTAATTTCTATGTAGTCCTAATTGATTGTAGTTCTTCAAGGAAAAGATTTTTTTTTACCTAGTCTTCAATGCTTTAGGAAAACTATTGTGCCATTGTTGTTACACCCTTGTTGGTTCCTAGCAGAAAAACCTATAAAAACTGTTCTGAAAGTCATCAGAGCTTCGGGTTCTGTGAATTCAAATAACCACGAACAAGAAAAGAAAAGTCTGGATAATGAAGTGCTACTTCTGAGATTTTTCTTGCACATTCTCTAGGATTTCACAGGGTGCCAAAACACTCTCGCTACTGTACTGACAATACTGAATTTCCTGTGAAACTTCAGGGTTTGCTCCTGGCAATGGCTTAAGAGTAATATGCTAAAAAAAATAAACCATATTCGTTAAGTGTAATCTTAATTTATTTTTTTTCTAGCAATGGAAGTGAGTAGGGATTAACATTTCTCTACAACACTGAAGATATACTACAGATGGCCATCACGTGCTCCAACTGTTCATTGAAATGTCTAATTTGGCTGAATATATGTAATAGGTGTCCATTTATACTCAATTTAATGTGTATATGCATATAAAGAGCATTTAAAGGTAGATTTGCCACCTTGGATTAGAATGGGAGATTCATTCTGATTAAATATCTGTGTGTCTCATTAATTCCCCATTGCTGCTTGAGCTCCTCACATCCAATTAATCCTGCCGAGTGAAATTTGTCGCAGGTGGAAGCTGAATTTGGGCTTTGTGGCCTGAATTTCCAGGGTTAGAATATAGACTTGGCAGCAGTTTAATGAAGGTACTGTGCTGGGGCTGTATGACTTCACTGACTCTAAAGTTATTTTTTTTTTTATTTTAAGTTTTGAAGTTTAATTGTTATAAAATGGAATCTTGTGTCTGTAATTTCTCGTGCCAAAGGAAAGCAAATACATCTGTGTGTGTAAATACAGTTAGAAAGGTTTGGGGTTTTTTTTTAAACAGATTGTGTGCTTACTCATACTTGTCAACACAGTTTTTGTCCCTGTAAACAAGCATTCTCTGGATGGATTCTCAGTCATTAATGCCATTGTAAGCTTCTCTTTGTACCGCACTGTAAAACAGGTGCATAGTACTTTGTTTATTGGATACTGTTCCTGAATTTTGAAGCCATGCTTTTTTTTTTTTTAAAAAAAAAGACTGAAATCAATGAAATAATTTCTCTGATGTACCTTCAAGATATCCTTCTGTTTGAAGGAATTAAAATACATTTAACTGTTACTTAATGTTACCATTTCTAAGAGTCTTTTTCAAAAGAACCAGTTGTTAGTCCCAAGCTCGGCATGACAGTGCTGGCTTCTCCTGGGGGTATCGTGCCCAGCGCCTCTGGAACAAGGTGCTTGCTTCCCCTGGGGAACACATCTATGCTTCATCTCTTGCCCTTTTTAATCCGCGAAAGGGAAACTTTCTAAGGCTTTTCTCTGAATGGTCACCTCTGAGGGAATGTGCTCTAGGGCAGCAGTCCTGTCAGCCACCACTCCCTCCTCCTGCTGAGGAGCCTTAGCAGAGCCAGTGACTTTCGGGTCCCCAGGCAGAGCCGTGCCCGGCTCCCCGGGCCACCGTGCGGCCGTGACCTGCTACCGGCAGCTCCGCAGCCCCCGGCCCGGGCTGGGGCAGCGTTCCCTCCGGCTGCTCCTGCCTGCTGACAGGTATTCCCCGGCCGGGAAGGAGCGTAAAACGGGAGAGCTGGCCAAGGTGAAAGGCGGAGGAGGGCTCCGGGCAGCGAGGGCATCCTTCCCCTTCGCAAAGCCGGGAGAAGCTTCCCTGGAGCCGTCATTCGTCTACAAGCCGGTGCCGCACAAGTCCCTTCTCCTCGGGTTTCGGAAGGGGGGGGCGGGGGATGGACCCGGGCTGCCGGTTGAACGGCCGGGGCTGCCTTCACCCCGGGAGCCACCCGAAAGAGCCCGCACAGCTCGGTCCCGGGACGGGTCACACGCTCCCGCTTCCAGGAGCCGCTCCTGGAGAGCTGGCCCGGGCCCAGGAGTGATCCCGGCCCCCAGAGGAGTGGTGCCCTGCGAGATCCTGGAAGAGCTGGCCAGGCACGTCGTGCTCCCAGCTGGGACACTCATCTGCCCGTGGGACAGAAGTTGCCGAGGGGACAGGAACTGCTGATGCCTGGCTCCGGTTCCCTCCATCCACTGGATTTGCAGGGGGCAGCTCAACTGTGCCCAGCTGGGATGCTGGAGACCAGGGACATCTCTGACCAGGGGACGCAGAGGGAGGCGATGCCAGAGGAACCCCAGGGACAGCAGCAGGCAAACTGACCTCCACCAAGGGCTCCCACCAACCCTCTCTCCAGCAGATCCAGCCAAAGGCAGCCTCGATCCGTCTGCTGGGACAGGCTTCGTCCCCTGAAAGTAATGGTAGTGTCCCTGCTCCTCTGAAACTCAATCCACACCTACTAGTCTGACTTTCCCCTTTCCAGTATTTCCACTGAATGAGCAGTCTAATTAAAATAATTCCTTAAATGTTAAAACAGTCTGGACCATGTTACAAACAGCAACAGGTTCCAGAAGGGTTTATATGAATGTAATGCACTTGCTTTATTAATAACAGGAGCATGTTCAAAGGTTTTCCAGAAGTTTAAAGCTTTATTAATTCAACTCACTTAAGCTAGATTTAAATTTCAGATTTTCCGGTGATTTCCTTTTACTAATTATTCAGCTGCAGATCATTTACAAAATGCTTATGCTAGAAAAACTGTTCTAATTAAATAAAAGGAAAACATTTCTGTTTATTAGCACATTTCTAAATTTGTATGTGGGAATACTATCACCTCCAGATGCCTTCTGACTCAAAGTTGTGCATTGCTCCTGGACTGAAAAAGGGGTTTAGTGCAATAATGTCATGTAATACTGCTAAGGAGAGATCTTACAAGTGGTGGTCTTTACCAACTGGAAGCAGTAAGTACCTTTTTCCCTGGCTTTAAACCCTGGGCCCGTGACAGACCACGTCTCAGTTCCGCGTGACACGATGGCGGCACAGCAGCACGGTGGGTTTTCACTCATGCTAGCTGGGTGGGGGATTACTGCCAGCCTTGCCAATGCATTTGGGTTATATTTTTCACACCAATGTTCAGCAGAAACCCCAGGTCTTAGACGTTGAGGGGCAGTTCTGCAGAGAAATAGTTAAAAACCAGCACTGGAGACCAGTATTGCTCCCATTCCAGGGAACCATCACCATCAGGGAACCAAAGGAGAGCTGCAGTTCGCTTGCTCCCCTACAAACAAACGCCAATTACGAGTCAATCTGGAGAACTAAAATTGGAAACCACCTGATCGACAGCAAACTGGGCCCAGGCTGGGGCCGGCCGCAGGGATTTTCCCTCGCAGCTCCAGCTCCCAGAGGACGTGTCAGGAACCGAGTGGGGCCCGAGCGAAGATCCGTCACCCTCCATGTCCCCGCAACGTCCCTTTAGCACGATCCCACCGGTTTTTTTGTGGTGTACAAAAGACCCCATCAAGCCTCTCCTTCCCCAGCAGCCCGACGCGGAGGGCGATGTCCACGCTGGGAAGCGGGAGGTACCTCAGTCTCCTCAGCGTCCGGCCTGTCGCGCCTTTCTCCTTCCCGCCGCCATCCCGGGCGCGCTGCGGGACCTCGCCGCCAGCTGTCGGGCTGAGCATTTCCCCTCAGGGCGGGCGAAGGCAGCGGGACGACCTCCTGACAGGGGCGGGAGCCGCGGCCGGCCGA
>VWZK01008340.1:239665-271256 GCA_013396935.1 Baryphthengus martii | reverse complement strand
CCCTGAGGGCCGCCCGCCGGCAGCTCTCCCGGGCCCGCACCCCGCGAGAGGGCGCTGGCGGCGGCCGTCGCTTCCCGGGAAGGCTGAAGTTTGAAAAAGTGCCGGTTGCTGGTGGTGCCGGACGGAGCAATGGCGGCGGGGACCCCGCAGGTGAGCGCCGCGCCCAGGGCTCGGAGGGGTCACAGCATGGCGGGCAGGGTGAGCTTCGCCTGAGGCGAGCGGGTTCCTCCGTCCTGGGCAGCCCCCTCTGCCTTTCTGGGGTTCTCAAAGGGCGGGGGTCCCCAAAGGGTGGAGCGTTCTCCCTCCATCCCCTCTCTGGGAAACCAGAGCTCCCTGCTCCGCCGGAAGCCCCTGGCCCCGGGGAAGAGGCGGCGATGAGGGGGAGCCGGGTTTCCCGCCGTCCCCTCAGCCTCTGGCAGTGGCCGCGTCCCGGGGAGGGCAGAGAAGCTGTGCGGAGCAGGTGGGATCCCCTAAAAAATGCCCCTCCTCGCCTTAGGGGAATGAGTTTCGGGCCAAGTTGGTGCTCGCTGAGGAAAACCCCTCTCGGCATCGAGGGGGTGTGGGAAGCGAGGCGGCTGCTGGGGCTGGCACACGGGAGCCGGGGGAGGGCGGCCAGCCTCGGAGCTGGGAAAAACATTCCTTTCTGGATGTGAGGGAGGTGCCCTGCTCGATTTCCTTGAGGCGTTTCAAGCCTAATCTGGGAAAGAAGGGATGGAAGGACCAACACAAAGAGTGTTCGCTGCCAGCGCTGCCGCCCGCCCGGGCTCTCCCCACTTCGGTGTCTCCTGGGCTCGCTGCTCTCCACTGTTAGCAGCCCTTGCACAACTCCGAGGTGGAAAAGGGGCTGGCTCCAGACATGATTGCAAGTGCCTTTTTCCAAACCTTGCAGTGGCTTTTTCTCATACAGAGTGATTGTGGTTAGCGTGAGTCTGTCCAACGCAGGCCTCGCCCCTCCAGCGCAGAACTGCCGTGAGAGATTTGATTCCAAATGTCCTGGTGAACACGAGGGGATGGCCTCCATCGCCAGCTCCTTACGTCGAATTGGAAATCGGTTTCTGTGTCAGTGGTGAGACTGGAAGGGCCAGGTCTGCTCTGGGCATTGTGCAGGTGGAGCTTGTTGCCAAGCTGGGCATAACAACTGAGGGATGGGACCTTCCTGGGCTACCACCCAAAGGACTAAGTGCAGCTTCGATACCGTTGAATTTTTTGCTAGTTAGGAAGCCGTGTAGACACTTCAGTACGACATGAGTGCAACGGAAGCCTCGGGTGAGTTCTGGCAGCCCCACTGCAAGTACCAGAAGCCAGCTAATTTGAATTAGCTTGGATATTTCTCTGCAAGTTGTAAATATGTTTCAGGATTGTGTTGGAGATGTACCTGGAAGGACTGAACCTCCCCAGGGAACCCAAGAACAGCTGCAGCATGGGCTGGGGCAATATCCTGACAACCCACTGCAATTCCTGAGTCAGAATGCAAAGCGGATCGACCCAAATGCAAATTTAGCTTTCCCATCCTCCTCAGTAATGGAGTATTTTTTCTTCCTGATGCAAACAGTGTCAATGTTATGGCACTCTCTGATCAATAAACAGGAAGAAGGATCCAGTAAAACATACCATGTTGACATTCTAAAGATATTTAGAAAATTAGCATGGTGCATTGACTGGTATTCAGATGAGCTTTGGCAGAGAGTGAGGTGGAGGAAAATTGACCCGAGAGCTGCCCAGACAGTACCGGTTCTCTGAATCAATAGCCAGGTCTCCATACTCAGTACCCTGTGTTGGCGTTACTCTTGCACCACTGTTGCTTTGAGCAGATCCAGGAGGTGGATTGCTTATGCTCATTTGTATAGAAAATAAGTTTGCGTGCTTTTTTGAATTATTTAAATTAGAATTGCGACCAGCAAGCTCCTCTTAGTGACTTGCTACAGATCAGATAAAGAGCTTTTTTGATTTTTCCAGCTCACAGCTGGTAAAGGTTGCCTGTGACTCAGGAACTCCATGATCCAAGTTCTTCCTCACAAAACTCTGGATGTTTTTCAAAGCTCTGGCTTAGTTCCTGCTTTTACTAATTGGGCGAGAACTTCCTGGAGTCAGGATGTGGAACTGAACCTTTTTGTTTTGTTACCGATCTGAACAACTCCTATTTTGGCTATTCTGTTGCAGACCCAACTTGGTTTTAGGCCAACTTGCAGATTTTATTTTTTTTTTTCCTTTTTCTTTAATGATTTTGATGCTAGACTGGTAGCGTGGCAAAACCTGATTGAGGATGTTTGGTTGGGTCTTTGAGGTGCGTAACAAAGTGTACTAATAGGATTCAGTGCTTGTTTCTGTGTGAGCGGCGTAGGCTTTGGATGCACAGCTCGCAAAGTAACACCAGCTCGGTGTGGTTTATTGTTGGAAATGTGGTCAAGCCATTAAAGAATGTGAAAGCAAGTTGGGATTCCCGAGTTCTGTCTTGACTCACCGACGTGCTGGGTGACAGCGACTCAGTGTAGCGGAGCTTGACACTGCGACCGTTGCTTTTGCATTTAAGCAAAGGGAGTGTGATGCGTCGTTAACGTTGGGTTATTAATATATTAATTGCTCTGAATGCCTTAAAGCCACACTTCCTGTTGAAGAGAAAAGCATAACCTCTTGCTTGGATCTGTTTTGCTGCTGGGTAGCATCCAACTTCATGGATAAAGCTTTCACAGCTCCTGTGAGTCCAGAGTTTATTTGGTCTATGAGAGCAAGTTTGTTCTGCTACTGCCTGTCCTGTGAATGTCCGTGTCTGTAAACACAGGAGCTCTGTCCAGAGCCGTTGGCAAGGTGTATATCACCAGAACAAACAGTATTGAAAATGATGTAAAACAAAGCCCAGAACAAGCTTAAATGCTACAAATGCAACTCAAAATAATCAATATTTTAAAGCAGCTTTACGGCCTGTGAATCTCACGCAGAGCAGAGATTGAGACAACAGTCTGGTTCCTTTTTCAGCTACAGCAGAAAGTTCCCCTTACGCTTTTAGTTACTCATTTTTAGAAACAGCTGTAGATTTTTCTTCTTCAGGGTTTACAGCTGAGAGTTAATGCAGGCTTGTGATCTTCCTAAAAAGTTCTAACAGGTTAGTTGAGCTGTGTCTTTGAGCAGTTGGCATCAAGACATGTTCAGATAAAAATCTGTATCTACTACATCATACTGGTAAAAGTTAATGTTGAAGGGCAAGTCTTGGTTGGACTTTAATATTTAGAGAACAGAGATGTGTGTAGATACTAAATAACAATGAGACAAGTAAGATGAAGGGTTTTGTCCATTATGATTTAAAACCAAATGAAGGCATGTTGAGATCAAAGTTGTGTCCTCTGCAGTTTAAATGTAGGTCTGGTTTTCTTGACAATTTGGTGAAGAGATTGGCTTCAGAATTTGGGTGAACCAGTTTCTAAATGAAATGAAGGAGTGGAATCTTATGAGGGTACTGCTATATCACGAAACGGTGTCATCTCTGAAATCCTCTTGCCCAACACGTTTGATTGCAGGGCAGCTGTCTCCTGCAGCTGGGCAATGGTGTGAACTTAATGGATCCAAGCTTCCAGCAAAAACTGGAGGGTGAGAAAGAACTGCTTCGCCGTGCTATACAGAAAGAACTGAAGATTAAAGAGGGAGCAGAAAACCTGCGCAAAGCGACAACAGACAGAAAGAATCTTGTTCATATAGAGCATGTGCTGAAATCTTCCAATCGAAAACTGGAGCAACTGCATTGGGAACTTCAGGAGCTTAATGCAAGGATTGTAATAACAGACAAAGAGGAGAGCAAGGCAGGTAGGTCTTGGGTTCTGATTGACAGGAAAATTCTGTTGTGGTCTTTTAATATTTATATATATTGAACTGATACATTTTTCTGTTAAGGGCTCGCAGGTCGTGGGAGTTTCTTCTGTTGGTATTTAGCTGATGAAGTGGTCTGTGCAGTAAGAAGTTGAGAATGGGGCAGTAAAGGTGAAAGGAAGCAACACGAGAGATGAGTGTAGGAAGCAGACCGTCTGAGAGTGCTGGGCATGGGCAATACTCAGGAGTAGGCTGTAGGTGGAATCGAAGAGATTTGAATAGAGTTTCTGAGTAGTTGAACATCCAAGTATCTTACAGGATGAATGAGTATAAAATTGGAAGAGTGCTTGTTGAGATAGCTTCCCTGATAAACCAAGAAATATTTATGGGTAAGAGCTTGAGCTTCATTTGAAGCAGTGTTTTGCAGTCAGCTTTATAGACAAGACCGTTTTGTACCTTCTTTTATAGAATCACACATCTATAACCTGGTGAAATGGTGGAGGAAAAGATGACTAGTGGTACTGATTGTGTTGTCTCTGCAGATGGATCTGTATCTCCAGATCCTTGTCTCTGGGAAAGAAACCCCGACCCCATGGCAAGGAAGGTTGAAGCTCTGAAAAAGCAGCTGCATGTTGAAATGAAAGTGAAACAAGGAGCCGAGAACATGATCCAAATGTATTCAACAACCAAGGTAAGGAGGAATAAGCAACCATTTGGGAACGCGGATTCCTGGATTGTACACAAAAACTCTCTCTGATAATTGGTGTGTGAAAGAAATTCATTTGCAGAGCTTACTTGATTGAATCCTACCTCTGCATTTTGATTCTCAGCGCCGTGACAGCACGTTGAGTTACTGCACAGGTCAACCAGCCCCGCAGTATGTCACAGATTTCAAGAATTTAGCGGGAATCAAAAAGAAATTGAATGGCATGTGTTTCGTTTACCAAGAACTTAATCCGACCTATCTGCTTGTTAGGAAAAGGCTTTTCTGGAAGTGTAGTTTATTTCACTTTTGCCCGTGATGTGGTTGCCCATGCTTTTTTCTGGAGCATCTGGTGGTGATCCCTGTCAGAGGGGAGTTATTAGAGCGGACACACGGGCATACTTTGGCAGTTTTGATCCTTTTGGCAGTTCTTATACGGCAGATGCTTCTGCTCTTGACTGTTGCTTTATAATAGAGTTGAGAATCATTTTATTTTAACTTAGCCATGTAAATCCTTCCATAGTCTCAGTGGGAAGTGCTGGGTACCTGGAGAGTTGCTTATGTTCTCGTTCTCAAACAGATGAATGGCCCTTTGGAAAGACCTGCTTCTCCCTGCCAGCTGCAGACTCTACATTGCTGCTTCAGTCTAGATGCAGCTTCTTTTAGCTGGCTGAACACTGACAGAGGTGTTAACACATCTCACCTCCATAACTCAGAGTGACTCTAGGTTAGAGGCAGGTTTGAGCGAGGGGAAAGTATCTCATAGGAAGTGGTGTGGTAGAAGTGCTATCTCTAGAAAAACTGTTCCAAGCCTGGGGAGGTAGTGGGGGTGGTGTAAGAGCTACATTCAGTCACTGCCTTGAGGATAGAAAGTTAAAAAGCCTTGTTATTGTACACTGAGTTGGTTTTGATATCACTAGGTTGTTTAGGGTAGAGCACAACACATAGTATTTCTTGACATGAAAAAAAATTTCAGAGGTTTACTGGTTTCATATACATCCCACTTTTTGAATTTTGTGTAATCGTATTTAAAAGTTGAAGTAATTAAAAAAAAAAAACAACAAAAACTCAAGCTTATTATGAAGCTTAAGTCAGTAGGACCAGCAGCGTAGCCGGTTGTGATATTTTTATTTGTTCAAAACCTCTGCTCACAAAACGCTGTAAGCATAATAACCAGTGAAGCACAAGCCTCAGTGACTGCAAGGTTTGGTATTAACTGGACATGTCCTTGACCTGTCCTTTCCCTCTACAAATGGCGATGGGGATCTCAAAGCCCTTGATCCTCAGCTGTGTCTTCTTTACATAACTGCTTCCTTGTAAAACTTCAGAACCATTTATGACCCTTCTTGGAGGTACCACCTCATCCTCATGTGTGAACACATCATCATAATCCATTTTTAATGAGCATGGTTCTCTCTGCGTATACTTTTTTTGGGGCAGGAGCGGAAGCTGCTGGCTACAGCTCAGCAGATGCTTCAGGACAGCAAGACAAAGATCGAAATAATCCGCATGCACATCGTGAAAGTGTCTCAGTCAGCAGGAGGGATGGAAGATACAGTGGATCCAACAGGTAAGGTGTTTCAAGTAGCTGATACAGCTCAGAATAGATGCGGCCAAAGCCCTGAGATCCGCAATAAATACTCGGTCAACTTTCATCCTCGCCAAATTTTATCTCCCAGTGAGGATGGGGACCACCATCAGCGCTTTGGAGCTGCGGATTGAGGAGTTGAGACATCACCTGCGCATTGAAGCTGCTGTAGCTGCAGGGGCAAAAAATGTGCTGAAGATCCTAGGAGGGAGTCGCGTGCAGGATCGCAAGTTTTTGGCCGAGGTAGGCACTTATTCAGGCCTTCTTGAGAGGGTGGATTCACACCTCGACATTAGAGAATTAGCATGAATGAGTAGAGTTAACTAAGAAATATTAATATGAGAAGTTGCTGCCTCTCTGTGAGGACAAACTGATTGGGTTCACTTTCCATTCTAGCTGTAACATTCCTTGCACTGGTGAAACTTCTCAGCAACATCAGAAGTGACACTGATGGGGTGGTCAGGATGTGTGGGAAAATATTTCCCCTTGTTCCTTTCTTAGTAAGAAGTTATCTAGTCTTTATCTTTTTGAAGTTTACTCTAACAGTTCATAAAAGATAATAGTTCCTGAACTGGGACTGTACACTGAAAATTTCTGCCTGTTTTCTGTTCTGCATCATATTGCTAGGCTCAGGGTCGTTTGCAAGAGTCCTCCCAGAAGATTGACCTGCTGCGCTTGTCCCTGGAACGTCAGCTTAGTGAGCTTTCTCCTGATCACCCAAAAAGAGCACTCATCAAGCAGGAACTAGTAAATACTTCCTCCCTGGGTGCTCAGCATGGAAGCATCCAATCCACTACAGTCATCAAACCTACAGCCCTCACAGGTACATAAATCCCCCCCAGCATGTCGTTGTGAGGAGGACAGAGGGAAAAACGCGGAGTTGCGTTTCTTCTTGCCTCTTGTTATATGGACATTTGGTTTTCTAGAAACTGAACTTTTGTCTTCGAGGCCAGCTAAAGATCTCTGGTCATATGGATCTGCAGTCTATTCATCTAGGGTAGAATTGAGCTATTGACCAAGAAATCACAAATCTGAGAAATTCTTGGATCCCTGTGAGGACAAGCTGACTGAAATCACTTTCTCTTTTACATAATAATAGTCTTTACTCTCCTAAAATTCCTCAGGAACATTGGAAGTGAGACTGATGGGGTGTCAGGATCTATTGGAAAATGTTCCAGGACGTTCTCGAATGACTAGTTCTTCTCCCATCTGTGGCAGTCCAAGCGATTTGAAGTCCTTTTCCCGAGCACGAGTTGGCCTGGGCATCCATGGCCGTAGTGTTGCAGGAAAGTACTTGCGGAGTGAAGAACCGTGTAGTGAGTATGGGGTCCCCTGTTGAATTGTGAGTGGCATATGGGAGAGTGGGGGCTTCTCATCATGGCACCAGGTTAGCCTGGAATGAGTTTAATTATAAGAAACCTCATTTGTAAGAGAGAGAGTGAATTGCATTATACCTGGTTCTCCTCGTTCTCTCTTGGAAATTGTTTGCTTGGGATAATCGCCTTCGACATGAGATTTTCTTTGGTAAAAGATTATAATCCGTGTTTTCTGCTTTGTCCAGATGAGGTCCTTGCTGTGCTCAAAGTAGACAACAAAGTGGTTGGCCAAACAAACTGGGGACCAGTTAATAACCAGGCATGGGACCAGAGCTTTGTCATTGAGCTGGACCGGGTAAGTCTGCCCCAGATTCCCTGCGTTGTATTTGTTTTTCCACTTCACCTTACCTGATTTGTTTATTTAGTGCCATTCCACTTCACTCCACTCTATATTGCTGCTGTGCCCATGTCCTTTTCTGAGCCAGCTCTCTTGGTCTTACCCTCAAGGCAGCACATCTCTGGCAGAGCATCAGCCTGAACAGCATCTGTTGTCCTTCTCTTCTTAGCTGAGCAATTTTATTTCATCCTACCAGCAAAGTGGCCCTCTCAGGCAGTTCTGAAATGGGGAGCCAAGGCAGCCATCTCCAAAAGGCTCTGTAGCTAACAAGATCTGAAAACCTCAGAGAAAGCAAGGAACAGAAAAATTACAGAAGTTTCTTATGCATACTGTTTAGTTTACTGATTTTTCTTATGTGTTTTTTTTTGTGGTTGGTTTGGTTTTGTTTTGTTTTACAACAGCATGTGTGTGCCATTTGCAGAGCATGGGGCAGTACGTAACTCTTCTGCTTTTTTTTTTTTTTTTATTATTTTTTTAATTCTCCCCTACCACTCACTCTTCCCACCAGTCTCGTGAGCTAGAAATTGCAATTTATTGGAGAGACTGGAGAGAACTCTGTGCAGTGAAGTTTTTACGTTTGGATGATTTCCTTGATAACGAACGTCACGGGATGTGCCTCTCGCTGGAACCCCAAGGAGTGCTTTTTGCAGAGGTATAAATGTAAGCTTTGTTTCTTTTTCAGAGAACTCTTGTCTAGTTAGGGTGCCTGCCCTGAAAGCAGTTGTTCGACCCAAGATAGAAGAAAATCTAGAAGGGTAGAATGACACCTGAAATCCTTTTGCATCAGTGTCCCATATAAGAATAAGGAACCACATCGTATAATAGCTGTACACATGCCATAGCCTGGAGTGACTCTTTAGCTGCTCCGCTGTAATTATGTGTGTGTGCTGTGAAATCCGTTGGGGTTTATTTGCTTTCATTATGAGTCATCAATGACACTTTAATTAAACATATGGCTTAATGATCAGAATTGAATCACAGAGACTGTAGAATCAGAGATCCAAATTCCCTCCGGGCGTGCTTATTTTATCATCTTTCTGAGGCTAATAATAGTTTGAAGTACCATCAATGAAGAGATCATCCAGATAATCCCTTAAAAGCCACAGTACTTTCTCCTTCGTGTTGTGAGGAACGTTTCTGTGGTTATCTTTTCAAAAACAGGATCTTGACCTCATGTACCAAAATTTACCTCCCCTCCCCACTGTCTTGACTTTTGTGGATTTGGTTTGTTTGGGTTATTTGGGGTTTTTTTGTTTGTTGTTTTTGTTTTTTTTGTACTTCTGTGCCATAGCCTACCCCTTTTTTACTCTGCAAATGTTTGTATTTATGCATGGCTTTACAAATTAGGCTAATTCTATTTGGGATATGAATTGGTTTTAATTCTGGGGGTTTTCTTTATTTCAGGTAGGAAGAAATTCCAATGTGTAAAACCATAGTTGAAGTAAACAGGTATATAGAAGGTGAAGGTAGAATAACACAGTCTGGAGCCTATGGGAGTGACTCCTCACTTACCAGACAGATGCAGATGGAGAACTGGATGAGAGAGCAGGCACGTGTGGCATTTTTTATTCGCAGTGTAAATGACAGATCCTGACAAATCCCCTTTGCTTCTCTGACAGGTGATGTTCTGTAATCCTGTCATTGAGAGAAAGCCAAAACTGCAGCGACAGAAACGCATTTTCCGCAAACAGAAAGGTAAGCTGTGGGAGAACTGCCTGCTCACTCTCCAGGGTGTGGAGGTGAGGCAGGGGTTTGCACGAGCGGGCTGGCAGGCCTGAGATCTTAAAATGCTTACTAATTACTGTAAGTAGGTCGACTTTACAAGAACGTGAACGTTTATTTAGTCACAGAACGTGCAGGCAGCCTGGCTCCAGCATGGAGTGTGAGGTGGTACTGGTGTGGTGTTTCTATTCACAATTAAGGTTATTAGGAAGATATAATTACTAATTATTTAACAGATTTCTCAGCAATATCCAGGACTCACACTGCACTAATTAACCAGCAGTGCTGTTACTGAGGAAGGGATATTGGAAGGTTTTCTGGAGAACTCTGGATTATAGAAAAGTGTAGCATGAACAGTCTGCTGATGGTCTGTCAGTCTTTAGTGCTGGCATCTCGGATTAGTAGTTTAGGGACTAGGATAACTTGCATACTTTCTTTTTTTTGTCAGCAAATTCTTTCTTGTGTAAGATTTTATATGCTGAGCACTGCTGGCAGTGGGGATAAGTGGGCTTTTATATTTTTATTCTTCAGGAAGTAGTAAAAATAGTAAACATGCTTGAGAGTAAAACATTTGGGATTTTCAGAAACTTATTAACAGGCTGCGTGATTAAAATGCAGTGTTGAACTAGAAGAAAGCCTGACTTCCTTAAAAAAATCAGTTTTTAATGTTTTATGCAATTTCTACTTGAAGATTATTATGATATTATATGGAGCTGTACTTAGGTGAAATACTAGATCTGTTTCATTGTCGTAATCATTAAACCTTCTTCCGTAAAAAAAAAAACCAAACCATTCTCCCTAGAGTGAGTTATTTTTTTGAGTAACCTGTGGGTGTTTGGGTGAAAAAGATAATCTAACAGTACCTGAAATTGTAATTTGTGCATTGTAATCTCACTGGTGATTTGACTCTGACCATTCCAGGGAAGGAATTTCTCCGAGCTCCTCAAATGAACATAAACGTTGCTGCTTGGGGTCGCCTGATGATGAGTCTCCTCCCTCCGTGTAGTTCCATAAGCACTCTGAGTCCCCCGCTTCACGATCCCATTCACACAGACTTCTCTCCAGTTCCCCCCCAAAGTCACGTTGATTCGATGTCCAAATTGAGTAGGTGAGTCACGTTCTGAGTGTTGCTGGGTGACACTCTGGAGTGCGTGTAGGATAGATCTTAAAATTCTGTTGCACCTTACTAACGCGGAGGAAGATACTGATGAGAAAAATGGCCCTGTGGAATTTAATTCAGGCTTCTAAGAAAAGCCAATGCTGCCAGAAATGATGTGGGTTTAGTGGGGTGTTCGATACTCTGTGGCTAGCTCTGATTTATTGTTAGCGGTTGGACCGGTTTCCAGAATTGCTGTCCTAGCAAAGCAGTGTGTTCCGGAGCCGGAGGAACTTCAGCAGCTTGCTTTCCCTCTGCAGTAAGATCTGTGGGCATAAAAGTGGTGATAAGTAAACACTGCAATACAAAAAAAAAAGGAAAAAAGGAATATTTTCAGAAGTTATTTTATGTACACAAAGACGTAGTGTTTCTGTGCTGTAAAGGAAAGAAAATTCCACTCATTAAATGTCTTCACCAGTACAGTAACTGAACTCTGTGCAAGGTCACGGTGTGATTGTTGTGGTAAAAATACACTTTTCTTTCATGAGGTTACACGTACCCCAGCCAGTAGCATAATGTAACACTCAGAAGGTACGTAGCTAAGCTTTTAAATACGATGTAGAAGAAAATTCCCACCAGAATAATTTTTTTTTAAATGTTGGAATGAAGTTTTAGAAAATTAGTCTTAAAGAGGCTGTTCCCACTGATTCGCAAGAGCTAGAAAAGAAAAAAAACGACCAAAACCAAACTACTGCGTTGCTCTTAAAATCGAGACTTCCTTTAAATTCTCGATCATAGTGACTTATTTCTACATATCTGTGTTTCATTAATTTTCCAGCATCAGAGAACTGGTGCTAGAATGTGAGTAACCATCAGCAACTTAATAGCTCATTTTCTTTCTTTTGCTTGGGAGAGCCCCGTGTCTTGTTGATCCTTCACAGATTTGATGTGAATCAGGGAGTCCCGTTGTCCAGTGTATTGAACTGAACTAAACTTTGCTTCTCTAGCAAAGGTGGTGCCAAGGTGTCTGTGTGCAGTGTCCTTCTCTGAGACAATCTCCTTCACTTTTGTCTTACAAACGCAGCGATTTTCCCGTGGCTAAGCTCACATTTGCTGATGAAGCACCAGCCAAGCCTCCACGTGTGTTTCTGATGGCCAACTTCAAAGAATCAACAGCCTCTCCTGCCGATTCTCCGGTAATCTTCTGGGCTAATAGGGAGGCTTTTCTTGGTTGGTTGGTGTTCTTCCAGGGAACAGTTCTTCTTATTTGTTTATTGCTGGAGAAATTAACTAGACCTTAGGCAAGTGCCTTCTCATTAACTGCCTCATCTCCAGGGGTTCAAAATCCAGTGAGATAATTTGGCATGGAGTCTTCACAAAAGTGCTGCACCTCTTCTTTTTCTTTCTTTTTTTCTTCTTTTAATTATTGCTGTAAGTTGCTTTTCTTGGAGAAGCACAATGGGAGGTAGGTGAGCACTGGGAGTTCAGGGCAAGAATACAGAACAAGGTGACTGCCCAGAGAAAGCAGGGAAGGAGGAACAGCAGGCTTTTAGAACCAGATGAAGTTCTTTGTCATTAAAGAAACCAGGCAAAACCAACGAGAGCTCTACTCTTCTGACGGGAAGGAGTAGGAAAGTTGAGTTTTGAGTACAACAGTGGTTAATGACCTATGTTCTACCACATCTTACCCTTTCTCATTTGGCTTTGTGATAGAAGAAACTGCATTCTTTGATCATTGTGACTTTCTGGAATATGAGATGCCTTTTTTTCTGGAAAAGAGATGTTTCATCCTAGACTTCTAAGAGCATTTATTTTAAAGGGTTTGGCCCTATCAAAAAATATTGTACATGGGAATACTTTTGTTTGACCATAGACAATCTGTTTTCTTGCTGCTTCCCTCCAAGCAGAGGCAGTGACCAACTGCAAGAACTTGTCTGTGGTTATGCTGGATCATGACAGAGGAGAAAATTTGACTGTGGGCGTTCAGGTTTGACTTGGTGATTCTGGAGGATGACGCACTGTCATTTTTTTTCTGTTTGTAGTGTCTGAAGAGGCTGCACGTTGAAGAGAAGTCTTGCAGCTCTGCTATAAGAGAATTTCCAATCCCAGCATCTCCAAGGTAACTTTGGACAGCATGGACTGTTTTGGGTCTCAGGTGAAAGAGGCACTGGGCTGAAATTTTGGAGCCTAAAATTCTGCTCCAGGTGTGCTTTGGTTTCTCAGCAGCAGACTGTTAGTGCTGATTGTAGACGATGCCGTGATAAGTCTGCTCTGAACTTTACTTGTGCAAATGTCTGCTGAGCCTGCTCTGCTTATTAACTGCAATCTGTAGCCGATCGATCGTCTGTACTCTACAGCGTCATAGAAAACTTTAGTAGAAGGTAAAGTCACTGAACTGTCTTCAAGTGCTTTCTTGCCTTTGAAGTTTTATGAGGTAGCAAATTTAGATGTGTCTGCATTCTGAGTAATACATTTCACAGACACTTGGCATCCCTCACACTCTTCTGTTGCTATTAATATACAAGATGCACTGTCTTTCATTATGCAGGGAGGCATGAAACAGTAAGTTGTTTGTAGTCTGTGGCAGTTATATATTCACAATTTGTATGTAAGGAGGATACACAGCACTAAATATACCAAAAACAGAACAAGTGAAAAAAAAAATTACGATTGTTGAACAAATACTGACTGAAAAAGCCCAAACAGCAAAATCTATTGAAGCTGATCTTGCAGTTCAGATCATAGAATTATGTCCATAATTTCATCATCACTTTTGAGGGGTCCCATCTACAAAACCATGTAGTCAGGATACAATCAGGCACCTACCAACCTTCTTGCTGAGGAGGGAGTCGAGTCCTTCATGGGTAGATTACTGAGCCCTTCATCTCACTTGCTGGAGGAGTACGGAGTGTCTGCTGCCTTTTAAAGATGATCCTGGACTAAAGTGTTTAGGATGTGGGTTGATGTTTGTTTTTTTAAAATTTCTTTCCAAGCAATTCTGCAGCCTGAGTTTCCTTGGTAACACCTTGTGGCTGCCTTAATGTTCTATAGTATCTCTTTATGCAGCTACTTTTTTTTCCAGCAGCATCTTGTATCTGTTGTCTCACCATGTTTCATTTCCAGTTCCTTTTTGAGAACTTCTGCTCTTGTCCTACTAGCACTTGATATACGTGTTCGTGTCTGCTTAACACAATTGCTGTTGAGCCTGCTGAAAGGAGTGTAGGCAAAATTGAATTTTACTACCCCGAGGATGGGGGTGGAGGGGAACTAATCTTGTTATGGGAAGTAGCAGAGAGAGCAAGCCTTAGAGTCAGAATTGTTGCTCCTGTTGCTGGTAGAAAAGGAAGTCAGACTACTGCCACTGGGAGGAGTATCCTCGCCTTGTGGTTACCTGCTCCTTTCTTCAGTGGCAGAACAGCAGCAGCAAGCGTAAGTTTGCAGGATTTCAGCTTCTTCCCCTAACACAAATACACTCTGCTTTGTTGTCTGTTTCTGCATCTTTTGGGTATTGTCTCAGAGATTCTTCTTTGTTTGTCTGCAGGAAAAGGACAGTTCAGCTTGAGGATTTTCACTGCATTGCCATGCTGGGACGTGGCCACTTTGGGAAGGTAGTGTAGAAGTGCAGACCTTGTGGAGAAAGGCAGTAGGACTGTGGTTATGAAGATGAGCCTCCGCTTCGGGCTTTGGAGAGAAACGTGCAGTACAGAAGAGATTTGTTGCAATGCAGATATACAAACCAAACCCAGCCCAACCACACAAGCAGCTGATAACTGTTGTTAACAGTCAAATCTCCTGAAGATTTGTGGCTTCAGAGCCTGGAGAAAACCATCCTGGGGGTGCTATGTCATTTCATACAACACACCATTACTATTCCTCTTGTTATCGGTGATCAGTAGAGGAATAGCTCTCGTTCCCAATAGCTGTGCGTAGTTGCTTGCTGTGAGAGCTCTGAGGTGCTCGTAAAACGCTGGGCCAGCTGTGATACTACTGTTATTGAAAAGAATATAACTCACACTGACAGCCTTCTGGACTGCTGCAGCACAAGGAGCAGGAAAAAAGTGCTCCATTTTTGGAGTTATTTGAGCTTGATTTTTGAGAGTGAGTGCCTGCAGTGAATGGAAATATTTTGTGTCAATGAGAGTGAAAGGAAATCCAGTAAGGAAATAACAGGTTCGTTTGAAATACAGCTTTTCTGTTGTCTTTCAGGTACTGCTGGCCCAATACAAGGCAACTGGGAAGCTGTACGCTATCAAAGCCTTGAAGAAAAAAGATATTATTAGGAGAGATGAAATCGATAGGTGAGCTTTGTTTAAAGATGGTCCCATTGCCAGAGGCTACACTAACAGATCTGTAATCAAATGTTAGTAGGTATGATGTGTGCTGGTCATGGTACTGTTAAGGTTAAATGTGACCTTAAGGCTTGGGCAACTAACACCAGGAATAAGGAAACTTGGAACAGTGCTGCTTTTTTGCTTCTGGTGGAATAACACCTGAAGAATACTCTAAAAAAGTTTGGAAGTGTGTGAGAGAAATACTGTATTAGTATTCACTTTTTATTTCTCTAACTTAAGAAGTAAAGATTTTCTTCCTCGTCCTGTCTTTCTCTAAACAGGCTTTTCTGCCAGGTTTTAATATTGACATTTTTATTCCTTGAATCCTGGCAGCTTGAACTGTGAGAAGCGAATATTTGAAGTGGTCAATTCTTCTGATCATCCATTCCTTGTGAACATGTTTGCATGTTTCCAGACGCCTCATCATGCTTGTTTTGTCATGGAATATACTCCGGGTGGTGATCTTATGATGCGTATACATGAAGATGTCTTTCCAGAGCACATGGCACAGTGAGTGAGAATTAGTCTAGTTTCCAGCCACTATACATTTTAAATTTTAAATTTAATTTAAATTTCATTTTCATTTTAATTTTACATTTAATTCTCCTATATATTTCCTGATAACTATTTCTCTCTTTTAGGTTTTATACAGCCTGCGTCGTCTTGGGGCTCCAGTTCTTGCATGAGAAGAGAATTGTTTATAGGTAACACAGCAAAGAATCAAGTATAAGACAGTTCAGCAACTTGAAAGTTTATTTTTCCTGTAGCTGTGTGTCTGGAGCTCACTATCTTGCTGGGGTTTCTAAACTGTCTATCTGTCTTGCCCATGGCTGTTGCTATCAGCGTGTTCATCGTGCTTACGGTAAACAAAGTAATCTCAGAGCTATTCGTGTGACATGTTGCAGGTGATTAATCCTCTGAGATGTGTCGGTGCATTTTGGGGAGTGGCATCTTTAAGAAGAAAATATCAATAAATTAAGCAGACTCTTCCAAATAATACATTACTTAAAACAAATGTAGACTTTACTTGATTTTATTATCTTTATCAACATCTAGCTTTTGCCTCTTGCAAAAAAAAAAAATGTTGGAAGGCAATCCCCAGACTTCATACACCATTTCTTTCCTCTCCTTTGCCTGCAGGGACCTGAAATTGGATAATCTCCTTTTAGATGCTGAAGGATTTGTGAAGATCGCAGATTTTGGATTGTGTAAAGAAGGTGAGTGACTTTGAAGCTGAAATTGAACCATCAGAACCAGTTTAGGATCTGGGCTTTAGTAATATGTTGACAAATACAGGTACTGAGGTGATGGTGTGTAATTTGTGTTCATCCCCATCTTAAAACAAAACCCACCAAAAACAAACAAAAAAATAAAAAGCCCAGCAAACCAAACAACAAAAAAACCTCACCTTGTCTGGCCATGATGAACTTGGAAAGAGTTCATTGTCCTTAAATCTTCAGGAAACTTATGAAGGCATTTACAATGTGCTTGTTTGTTCAGAGGAGCCAGAATGTGGGATACTACAAAACGTGTACTTGAGTAAATGAGCAGGAAGTTTCTGGTTTGTTTATTTAAGCTTTGTCTATGTATTTCTTCCTTGGAGTTGTTAGGAACCTCACCTTTCATGCTTCCTTATTGGCATTTACAAGCATTGATGAGAACCCTTGCCCAGTTACCAACGTTAGATTATCAAGTGACAAACTGTGGCTTTCTGAAGGCAAGGCTGCATGTGATCCCTTTAGTCACGTCTGCTGGATTTTACCAAAGTGTGCTTTTCCTACAGGAATAGGTTTTGGAGACCGTACAAACACCTTCTGTGGCACCCCTGAATTTCTGGCTCCCGAAGTCCTGACGGACATCTCCTACACTCGGGCAGTAGACTGGTGGGGATTGGGTGTGCTCATTTACGAGATGCTTGTTGGGGAGGTAAGGCCACCTTTCTCTAAGAGGATCTCACTAAGCGCTCCTGGGGACAGTAGTATCTCAGGAGCACCTGAGATAAAATTTTGCTGATTGTAGCCAACTCTTTATTAGTACTTAAATTACATTTTTCTCATTCATACTGCTTGCCAGACGCTAATTAATCCGTACAACTGGCTGCTATTCTCATCCCTATTTAATAGTGAGGAATGGGTGCTGTGTGGATTAAATAATAAAATGTCACAATTGCAGGCACCGTTCCCCGGAGATGATGAGGAAGAAGTCTTTGACAGTATTGTCAATGATGAAGTCCGGTATCCACGGTTCCTTTCAGCTGAAGCACTTTCTATAATCCGTAAGGTAATGGGCTTGATGGGTCCCTGGGAGCCTGAGGAATTTGCATGTACAGTGGAAGTGGATCCAGAGGGACTCTGTTAGGACCGAGTAGCATTTCTCTGTGTAATCTGGAGCTGCCTACACAGACTAAGGAAACATCTAAAATTTACACGCGTTTTTCCTTTCCTACTCTTTACATAAATGCTACTCTTCCATCTAAGGATGACTAAGCAGGCTTCTTGCTGCCATCTGTTGCTGCGGAGTCTGAAATGGAGAAGTGTTGATTCAAGGGCAGGAATGTCCGAGTCATTCAGTGGGGGTGGCTTGAGTCAGTTGCTGAATGTGACCCAGTAGTCACAGATGCACAACTGAGATGAGATGCTTCCTGCAGTTTATAGCAGGTACCTTACTGATGTTGGCAAGTTGTTTACAAGGAACTAGGTCTGAGCTATTTCTAGGAGATTGTGACCTTGCTGCCAAGTGAGAATGAGGAGATACTGAGGGGTCAGTCCAGCTCCTTCCTTTTGGTTTTCTCTCTGGAACATGTTTTCTGTCTATCCTTTTTCCATTTGCTTAATTTTGACCTGGTATTTCCTGCAGCTTCTTCGGAAATGTCCAGAGCGTAGATTGGGAGCAGGAGAAAGAGATGCAGAAGAGATTAAAATCCAGGCTTTTTTTAAGGTAGGAGCTCACTTTATCCCCCCGCCTCCTCTCTTGTGTTTGAGCTGGGTGTGATTTGCTTGCTGTTGGTATTGAGACCTATTCCCGTTAGTTATCAGAGATCTGATAACTAGTAACTAACTGAAGTGGTAGCTTTTGTTGTACATTATTGCTCTATTCAGAAAGAGGTGTTTCTAGTCATCTTTGAAATGACATCCCCCAAGTGTGTTTCCTGGGATCTGTAAGATTCCAGAGCCCATTCATTATTTCTGGTTGTGCTGTTTCTCTCTTCAAATATCCCTACAATTTGAGCCGTCAATGAGCACCCCTTTTTAAATCAAATTACGGCAGTCAAGGATCCTGTCCTAGTGATGGCAGCGATTCCGGAAAGTCTATTTGATGGCACCTGCATTTGCAGGATATATATGAATCCAAAGAGAACTGAAGTTAAAGACACATTTGCTTTGGGTGAAGGATCTACATCTGTTGAAGGCAGAGATGTTACCGTTCCTCCTTCCCATTACCTGTCTACCAGATGTTATCAGCCTTATAGCCCCTGGCTCGCTTTGCACTGGAGTGAGAAAACTTGGATGTCAGCAGAAATTGCTGGGAAGTTCACAGATCCACTTGGTGACAGCTGCACTTTAGTTCTGTCCCTCCTAAATATAGTTTGAGCTGTAGCTTTGTTTCTGGGCGCTCTGAGGAAGAGCATTAGACTGTGCAGAGTCTCTGTGCTACCTCACCTGCAGCCACTGTGCTGTTTGGTTGGGGGCTTTTTTTCCATTTTTTTTCTCTCTCTTCCTCTTTTTCTTCCTTTCTTTTTATTGATTAGAAGAAATATGTCGCGAATGATCTGGAAGAGAGCCTGCAGTCCTCCATCTTGCTGTCACATTTCATAAATAATCTTCATGTCAAGCTGGCCTGTTTTGCTTCTTCCTTCTCTTACAGGGAATTGATTGGGATGCCTTGTTTGCCAGGACCCTGAAGCCTCCTTTTGTGCCCACTTTAAGAGATGCCACCGACATTAGCAACTTTGATGAAGAGTTTACATCCCAAAAGCCAATCCTCACTCCTCCAGAGGAGGTTGCTCTCCTAACCCGTAAGGAGCAGGCTGCCTTCAAGGACTTTGACTTTGTCTCCAGACATCTTTTTGAAGTTTGATTCCTGTGCTATGAGAAACATGAACGGATTGTTACCACCTTGAGAGAGCGTAGAGAGGACTTGGCATTGGAAATGGAAAAGTCAACAGAACTTCTAGAGCCGGTAGTGCCGATGACCCCAAGGCGGGAGTGCCCTGCAAGCTGAGTTAACCTACTGTGTTTTTTTCGCTCATTTGTTGGAGGGACATTGGATGTAAATTATCTTTAAGAAGTAATTAATGCTTGACTGGATGTATCTTCTGCTGCCATTGAATATAGATGGAAATTTGGCATTTAAGCTGGACTTAATGAAATCAAATCATGTCTGTAACCCAAGTTATTCTTTGCAAAAAGCCTAAGTAAGTAGCACGGCTTTAAGTGGCATGGCAACAGGGGGAATGGCTGCTTCTCAGCTATTTCCTGGAAAAGATAGGCTGCATTCCCTCTTTGTAATGATTTTATGCCTATTTCCACTTGTAATTGTGTGTATGCCAGAGAAGGAATGGATTTTAACGCAACCAAGACAACGATGTTTGGGTTTGATGATGATCCAAGTGATCTATCTGAAGGAAAAGGAGTCTCTTTCTACTTCTTTGAAGATGCTAAATCTTAACTGTTGTTTTTAATGATATAAAAAAGCCACAGCTTTGCACATGGTAATTTTTTTATTATTTTTTTTTTTAACAATAAAGATATCCTTATAATGAAACTTCACCTTTTCATCTCCTTTGTGTTAGCTGAATGTTTCTGATCAGAGCTAACCATGTTCTGCTCAACAGGCAGGGTTTTATTTTTCTCTGTAAATGCCAATAATAATATTTTCTTTCTTCCTTGTGTGGTGTCATCAGGTGTCACATACAAATGACTGCAGTCGAGTTCTCTCTCCACAGATTTTTATCAATGTGTATATCCTGAATCTTTTTGGGGATAGCTAAATAACGACAGTCTTCGTGTTGCAAAATCAGTAAGTTAAAGGTGATTTCATTTGCCTGGTAACAGATCTTGTAACTGTATTTGGTAAGACTCATCTTTTTCTCTTAAATTCATAATGTTAGCTTGTTGAGGGGGGGAAAAAAGGAAGGGTATTTGAAAAAGAAGTATGACACTGACGACAACTAGGGACGCGGAGCTCTTACTGTTCCAGTTTTCTCTCAACAGAGGTTGAACTAACGCAGTTGTGCTATATCTGGAGATAAGGCTCGGGTGCAGCTAGCAAATCATTATTAAATCAAGGCTGGTCTACCTCCTTCAGAATTCAGAGAGGTAAGAGTTATGTTTGTGCAAAACAGAAATAATTCACACCAATCCTACAGTTTCAAACTGCTTCTGAGAATTCCCGCACACCAACATCCTTTCAACCTCCAGCTCTGCCTTGCAGGTAATGGTCCATTTAAAGCAGGATACACATTTTCCTCACCCCTGTGTTTGAATGGTAATGGTTGAGCTGCTGTTGGCCCCTGTGGTGTGTTTTGTGACTTTTCTTAAGGTCAAGGCCTCTGTTAAATGGTAGTAGCACAGCGATTGTTCGTACAGGTGAAATCTAGAACTTGGGTTCAAAGAGAGAGGCACAAAGAAGCAAAAAAGACAAAATAAATATTTTAATTTATAGTAATAAAAAAAAACCAAAACTAAATTGCCATTCTGGTGCATTTTAAAAAGAACTACCCAACAAAGCAAACCTGGGTGTTTCCAGCTGTAGTACCTGCTGATAAATTTTTATTTGACTGATACCTGAAGAAGCAGAGATGGCCGCGTGGCAGATGAGCCGTACGTCAGCAGGCGCCACAGACACACAAACTACAGGATCCCTTCTGGATCGTTTACCATTGTTATGAAAACAATTCTCAGCATTCTGATATCCCTCTGATAGGAGTTTCCACTCTGAACAAACCAGACTGCACATAGATTACAAACTCTGTAGTGAAAAAAAAACAAACAAACCAGGGATCCTTCTGCTCTTTTTAAACTGCTTTTGGATGATTGTTCTATATCAGTGACTACACCATCCTTTCATGAGTGCTCATCCAATCTAAACCCTGAGTGCATCCTGCCAGCTTCCCAGACGTGCTCTTGAGCTGGTGTTAATTCCTGAGCCAAGGCAACTAAGGCACAGAATAACTTTAACTAAAGTTTTGTTGTGGTGCTGTTTTGGTTGGTTTGTTTGTTTGTTTTTATTTTTTTTTTTTTTTTAACAGAAAAGGATCAGGACTAGAATTCACACCACAGCCTTTTCTGGTTTTAAAGCTAAAATAGGTCGTCCCAAACTTCCTTTTAGTTCTTCATGTAAACTCGAAGTATGACCTGTTATTACAATGGAAAACAAGTAAGCTTGCCGTTACTCTAGACAGCTACCAGCAGCCCCCATCGCAATCAAACAGAACCTAGAATCTTTCCTCTTGCATCGAAGCTTTGTATTCTTTTGTTAAAACTTCACTAGTATGTTGAGGTAGTAGCAGTATTACCAACAGCGTTAACCTGAGCTCACCAAGAAGTACCCACCTCTGCTACTGATTCTCTCCCCACCAGCTACAGGGAAGGCCTGAACATGAAGTTATCTGCAGAAATATTTCAGCAGGCAAGTATTACTTTTCTTTCTGAAGTGGGTGGTATCATTCTTTGCTGACCTGATTCAAAATAGACTGTGAATTGTTAACAGCACCATCAGCTTAAAGAAAAATGCTGTTAGGAAACCGTTCGGGGCATCACAAAGTACAGGTTCAGTCTCATCAGCTGAATTTGGTGCCTTACAGCTGTTTCTTAATGCACAGTAAAACTAAGTCTCAAATCTTTGTGCAAAGCATTAAGTTGAGGCATGTGGTCAAAATGAAAATTGCTTTTGACTGTCCAAATATTTACTGAAATATTTCTATTATGTGCCCAACAGTAATGGCAAAAGGCGCTGCAGTTCTCACAGCCAGAACTGTGTTGAGGGAAGGCCGCGGGAATGATACTGCTTCTGGTTTTGTCTGTCACAGCTGCTGTTCCCTAGCAGCAAAAGGAGAGGGAAACTGGGAAAGAGAAGTGGACATGGATGCTCACACTATTCTTGCATCTCTTCTGAAGAGCTGTGGATTCAGTTAACCAAAGGATGTAAGTTTAGAGAGATACCTTTGCTCAGTTCAGAAATCAGCTCTGCTGACCTTCCTGGAACCAGTGTCTCACCTTTAACAGTGTTACTTGTATATAAATAATAACCCTATCCTTGAAATGTAACTTGCAGAATGAACAGGTTGCACAGCTCACGACGGAAAGTTCACGGAGTTCCGGGCAAGGCAAGAGCAGCCATTGCATTAGCAAAGCTTTGCCCAGCAGCCTGCAGCTGTGTTGGCACTCGACCGGGTAGGTACTACAGTGACTAGACAGGCTCGTTGTTGCTGTGAAAGTAGATTTTCTCCCATGCAGTGCGGTGACATGAACAGAAAAATCTCCAGAGATTGAGGACTACCCCTTGGTCAAAGGGATTCTCCAACTCAGAGTGTCGCAGGTAGGAGATGCGATGATGCGACATGAACTCCCAGGTGGTGGTGTTGGATGAGATCAGATAGAGGTGTGAAATGAGCAGCAGCAGGACAATAATGGTAAATATGACTATCAGGAGGAAGGACGTGAGGAGGACGATGTTGTGCTGCAGCCAGTCCCAGGATTGTTCAAAGTGGAGTCCTGACCTTTCAATTCAAAGAGAAACACATTCATGGGTTAAAGATGTAGAACTACTTACATGAGCCAAGCAAAGTCGATGGCACATTTAAGTTTGAGTCATAATTAGTGAGCTTCGGATAATCATGTACTACAGAAAGTTAACATACTAGGAACTCTTTAGAGACTGCACCAGTAGTGACTTAGAATCTAAGTAGTTTAAAATAGGCTGGTTCCCCTGACAGCTGAGACACACCGTCCTCTTCAGGTAACTCCTCTCCTGAAACCCCACTGGAGTTTCCAGCACTTGGATTTGTAAACAAAAAACATTACAGTAACTGAGGCAAAATTAGTTAACTTGTGTACTGTTGTTCACTCTGTTAATTTAAGCTTAAAACAAAGATGAACAATGAAACAATCTGAAATTATCAGCCTCTACTCAACTACATTGTCCCGGAGCAGATTCGGGAGCTCAGAAGAGCTGATCAGGATGCAAAAGGGAGTGAAGATAAAAAAGCCAATCTAAAACCAAGCCAGTCGCTGCTATAATCCTTCAGTGGGGCTCTAGGAGCACCAGAACTTTTATCAGAGGTCAAAGTGTCATCTCCAGACCTTACCAAGCAACCTGCCCTCCCCACAGCAGAACTACAAGCTGCACGCTCAGGTAGACTATGAAGAGGGGGTGATTCCTCTCTCCTACGCAGTTCCCAATCCAGGGACAGTGGTGGTCGTAACGCCGTACGCAGTGCTGGCACAGCTGGCAGTGCTTGGCTCGCATTGGTTGCTGCAAAATAAAAAAAAAGAAAAAAATAAAAGAGCTGTTAGCAATAATCTACTGCTGCTCAACTCCTTGTTTAGTAGAAGATCACACAGCGTTATGTTCTTCCACAGCAGTACTGTCCCAAAAGCGCTCCATTGGCAGAGGAGAGCTCAACATAAACATTGCTAAGATGACTTAAGAGGATCGTGATTCCCAAGGTACAGATCCAAATGAGATTCAAATTAAAAGACTCTCTCACACTCCTCCTATCTAGACCTTTTCTTTATTATCTATCTACTTATAGGAAATCCGGCGTGCGAAGGAAAGAGAACCCATCAGTCTCTTCAGGGAAGCAGGAGCAGAGTGGTGAGGTGAAAAACTAGCACCACTGTTGTTGATTGAAGTGCACAGGGATGGGGTGTTTTTACAGGGACTGTGCTGAGGAGGGAAGTGTCTCTGCGTGAATCCAAGACACTTGCACAGCAAAGCAGCTCGAGTACCAGGAATAGGGAAGATGAAAGATCTGGCAGAGAAAAGTAGCGCCTTCTAAGATTTGTTCCCCAAAGTGTAGATCTGTTTTGCCAGCTTCTCCTCTTGCAATAAGCTGGCTTCTCCTGGCAGATGTTCTTCAGGAATTTATGGAAGCTGGGATACTGCTTGATTCTAATAAGCTGGTAAGGATCGCTCTGAAAACAGGCACTTCTAGGCTCTAGGCAAACTATTTTAAGAGCTAATTCAGTTGCTCCAATTTTTCCTTTATGCTATCTTTTACAACTCAGGATAAGGTTTTACTGGTTTCAGGCCTTCAAACAAGTTCACAGCTACCAGCAGTTCTATGTCACGCTTAACTGCTTTTCTGACTATCAGGATATCTTCAGAACAACCTTTTTGACACTACTGGGAGGTCTGACTGAGGTGGCAGTAAGGATGCAGAATATGGTTTTCCCATGGCAAAAGAAGATCCTTTTTTCTGTGAGCCAGCAGAGATTTGTTTCAGCCCTGGAAAACCAGCATACATGCCAATGTCCATCACTGCTACACCTTTAGCTACACAATTCATTTTCAGTTCAGCAATGGATCTGAATTCAATTTGCTGGTTGTGTTTACTTTTTTTGTGAGGTTTTTCAGCAGAAAGGTGACCCTGGGACAGAATTAATCACATCTGCCAAGGCTCCAAAACACTGAGCATTGAGCAGCAGTGATAGAGCAAAAACAAAACCAAACCACCAGCAGGAACAGCTGAACAAAGATGTTGCCAAAAAATGTAAGCTTGCGAATCGCTCTCCCTATCCTCTTCTAGCGTGCTAGGAATGCCTACCTTCAGCATGCAGTAACCGCAGCGCCGCATCTTAATATTGCTTGGAACTTGGGCTGTCACCCAGCTGTGCTCTTCACTCTTGCCTGCCTACAAAATAAGTGAAAGGGAGTGACTAAGGAGGTTTTGTGTGATGTTGTCTGAAGCACAGCAACGTGACTGAGCTCTCTGGACCGTTTACTGAACGGTTACACAGTGCTGGTTACCTCTATCATGAGGAAAGCTAAATTAATTCCTTAGAATTCCTACAGAAGTTGCTCTGTAAGTACTGTGGAATGTAATTCCACTGTAGATGGTTAAAGTACAGTGAGAGAGAACAGGCTCCTGTAACCACCAAAAGAACATTTTATACAGCACAAGAAATAACTGCGGGCGCGATGCCACGTCAGTCCCACCCCTGTGCTTTGCGACACAAATAAACAAAGTTAGACTTCATTTCCAGACACGGTAACAGTCTCTTCAAAATAAGCAGTGCTACTTATTCATAACACAACCAACATTTACATCAATGATGGATGATTAACGTTGATAATGCCTTTGCCCTACACAATCTGTAGGGCAGTGAACCTGGAGCTGACTCTCTCTCAGTTACTTTGCATCTCCATCTACTTCACTGTAACCTGTTTTTGTACGTGTCCTCTGAGAGGGCAACAAATCTATAAGCAGTTTGATAACTACAGCGGCAGGGGCTGCTTTCTTCCAAGCTCGCCATTCAGTTTGGGGGTTTTTGTGCCACTCAGCGGTGGTGAGCATGACACGGGTCATGTATACGTTCCATAGGGTACAAGAGAGCACTTATGCTCAAATGGCACAGTGCACTCACAGCGGGAGCGTGGTGTAAAGGACGGGCTTAAAGTCTGTGAACGCTACTGCTGTTAGAGAATGTGAATTGGAGACTGTCTGGCCTGATCTCCAATGGTCTGTGTTATGTTTCCTTTAGGCCAAGTACAACAAACTGTTTCAGATTGTTGTTATCCAGCAGAGTGGAGAATAAGAAAGTAAGCCTATAGATTTTATAGCCTCACTCATTCACGAAGTGATATACCTCTGCTTCCTCGTCAGACTTAACAAAACCTGGATCCATGAGAGACACCTTAAAGTACAGCAGGACAGAGCCCGAAACCAGCAGGATGAAGATCAGTGGCTGCAGCAGCTCTCCATGCTCCACTTCCCTTTGCAGATCTGAAAGGTACCCCCCCAAAAAAAAGAGTGCAGTAGTTCTTTGTGAAGCGTTTAAGATTTTTCTCTCTGGCTTTAACAAAGTGGTCCTGCACCTACGGGGAGAAATCAGGCAGTGAGAGGGTCTGGGGTGAGAAGGGGAGAAGCAGGCAACGGAATGGTCCCCCGAGTGCCGCCCAGTCCCCTTTGCCCTCAGGGCACCCCCCGAGGGCCCGGAGGCCGAGGAACACCGACGCTCTCCCGNCGGGCCGGGCCGGGCCTCTCCAGCTCGCCCTGCCCTGCGGGGAAGCTCCTTCTCTTCCTTAGTGCAGCCCCCTGAGGCGGCCCGGGGACTGAACGCCCGCAGTAGGAGCCGGCAGGGTGCTGATACCTCAGGCTCGGCACCCCCCCTGAGTGGGAATCGGGGTCTTTATCCTCCCCGCCCCGCATGCGTAGGGGGAGGCCTGGCTGCGGCTCCGGTCTTTCCCTCACACCACCCGCCTGTGGTTTGCCTTCCGCCTTGGGGGCCTTTCCCAGCAGAAAGGCGCTTTCCTTCAGCCCCCTTCCTGCTTGTTCGGACCCACGGGCTCTGCGCGGCCCCTCGGCCCTCAGCCCGCTTTGCTTTAGGGAGCGCAGGGCCAGGGTCCTCAGGGCAGCATCGCTGGGGAAAGAAACTCCTCAGCACCCGAGGCCAATGGCCAATTGAGCTCCATGTGGTGTGAGCCAAAGAAGGAGGCTCGCTGAGGTGCTTCTGGGAGGTGAGGGCTGCAGGCGCGATGCTGCAGCACAGGCGGTGCGTCCGCTCTCGCCAATTTGATTATTTCATCGGTCGGTTTCCATCCTCTAAGGAGAAGCGCAGAGGTTGCACCTGGCTGAACGCATTTAGACAGCCCCTATTAATGCAAACGGGGCTTGTCAAGTGTCTGATCTAACTCTGGTAGGAGGCCACTGGGGTGGGATTTGATCTAACTTATTCTGTCTGCTGTGAAGACGTTTGTGCCTGAGCGTGGTCGTTCGACTCCCTCGGCAGCAGCGGAGGAAAGCAGGCGTGTCTGGAGAATGGTCCTGCTCATTGGAAAGCAGACATTTAAAAGTGGTTGAATTGCACCCTAGATGTGTTTTTATCTCTTGCTATCAATAAAAAAAAAAGCCAAGATGACTCACTTAGATGTACACATTTACACTTGGAGTGTCTGTCTATTTAGGGGAGATCCATCTCACCCCGGGCCTGTAAAAGTTCAGAAATCAGTGTTTTCTCTTTAAACTCTTTTCAGTTTTAACATAAATGTATCCTGCTGCTTTTTTTACACTCTTTCCCAGTAAAAAATTGGAAAGAAAAGTCACATTCTTGGCAATTTTATCCTCCAGCACCTGAAAAGTAGCTGATTCCTTGGTATTTGACCACAAATGAGGTGTTCTTGATTATTTTAGTCTCTTTATGTGAGTCAGTGGCCACCTGCTGATTCCAGGAAGGCACCTGGCTGCCCAGGCACTTAAATGGTTGACCTGAGACAGCTGTGTTGAAATGCTAATAAAAAATTGTAGGCTAAATTTACAACAATCATTCAAATCCTTTTGCTTTTTATTTATTCTAGGAAATGCAAAACGTCCAGAAATCATCCCTCAGACTGCATCGACGCTTGTCGAACCTCACAGAGAGCATGTGAGATGGCCCTGCTACTCTCTGCCTGCTTTAAATATCCAGAAAATCCTTTTGTTCCTTGAGCTGCAAAGGAAGCCTTTCAGAACAGCAGGAAGATCAGAACAGCTCTGTCTACAAACAGGAAGGAAAGGTGGGTAGCATCTTTCCCCACTTTGCAGAGACATGTAAATGTTAAAGCTTAATGAAGGCAATTTGAGTAGTAACAATATTACCCACTTGGAAGTAGAAACGTTTTGATATTCTAGAATAGTCTGTCCTAAGGAATGTATCCTCGTTCTGTGATTAGAATAATTGGGTGCATGTTCCGCTTTTTATCTTTTCTTACAGCTTTGAAAGCTGTCTTGCAGAGATCAGAGCTTCTCTCTGTCTCAAGGGTTTCAACCTAAATGACTGGTTGTAATTAGGCTTAGTTCCAGAAAGCCTCTACTAGCAAGTTTCTGAGCAGACAACTCGGATTCTTAGGGCATTCCAGCTCAGAATTTCAGGCTGCTGGAAGCCCAAGGTAACTAACTCTCTGTACTCTTACAACAAGGTACATTTTCAGCTTCCTAGAGGCAGCTCAGTTTCACGATTCCTCCTCCTATTTCAGCCACCCAGAGTCTGACCTTTGAGAGTTTACAATGACTGCTGAATTAACTGGCAGTTGAACCCTTGCAGGATCCGGGTCTTAAGAAGAAAGTCATGCTGGCCTTAAAGCAGATTGACTGTTTCCAGCTAGAGTCTTAAGCACTCAGCTTCTGCCCACTTACAAAGCTTAGGCTGTGGAACACAAGCCACAGATCTGTGACAGAGTTTAGAGGCAATCTGTACAGTCAGATATTGTTCTGATTTTTTTTCTTTTTTTTTTTCCTCCTCTCACATAATTTCGCAACAATACGCTCTTCCTCCACGCCTCTCTTCTGTTGACAAACAGTACTGTCTCCCTTGGAGCAATGAAAGGAAAAGCCACTGAACTGCAGCATCAGTTCAGTTCCTTTCATTTTTTAATGAAATTTATGACAGCAAATGGACTAGTAATGTACCTAAATAAACCACATTCATAGACCAAAGGAAGAAGACGTTGTTAAGCACTAGGTTTAATACACAGCGGGTATCCAATGGATACAACAGAAAAGTTAATTCATTCAGAATTGTAAGGAAGCAACAGTTGTGCATTATTATTTTTTTGCTTGGTTTCACCATGTACAAACATTCGAACCAGGCCTCTCGACATTAGGCAGGTCAATGGACAGACTAAAAGCAGATGCTTGCTCATTATAACTGAGGTTATTGAAGCAAAACAAGGAAATACATATTTGGTTAGCTTAAAAACTTTTTTTTTAAAAACAAGAATAGAATTACAGACAGAGAATCAGTGACAATTATATGAAATCAAAATACAGTCTGCTAAAGCAGAAGTGTTTCAGTTCAGCAGGAAATCTCCCTCATTCCTTTCTTAAGTGCTGTCTTCTCATCCAGCCCCCACATTCCTTTTCATCCATGCCTGATGACCATTACCCTCTGTGCTTCATACACACGGTTGTCGTGGAGACCAGCTGTTTCCCTACTTTTAATTCTCTTTTTTTTCCAGCACAAGCTACCCTCTAACACCTGAGCTGCTCCCTAAACAATCTCCAGAAAACATCTTTTCTGTGGAGTAGGGTCTGAATGCAGTGCCCCTGTAGCTCCTGCTCCACAGGTAATTAACTGCCGCCTTCAACTGCTGACAGGGCAACAGACACCCAGCTCCAAGACTTTTCTCCTCACTCATCTTTTGCAGAGACAAGAGCGACTGCAGCAGAAGCCCAGCTAAGGTGACAAGCAGAGTGGGATTCAGTGCTGAACAGATACTGTTTCAGCCAGCAGGTAGGTGCAGGGTAATAGCAGCCACGATGCAGGCGGGGCAGAAGAATGATCTATAATGTTATTAATTGCCACAGATATCAGTGCTAAACTTTCTTAGCTTGGTTTAGCTGAGAAAGTCTGGTGCTGCTGGGTGTTAAGCATCATACAAGTAGATGCCCATCTTGTAAAATGGAAGCACTTGTGGAAAGCTGCCCACTAATTTTGCTCTTACCTATTTCAGAGAAAATGGCAGACACTCGACACCCGGCACGCTGAGAACTGCTGTGACTTGGGCCACTGAACGACGAGGCATCTCCAGCCAGGAAGGAAACCACACACAGTCAAGGTAGAGGGTTCCTTTATTGGCAAAGTCTCTGCAGAGAACCACCGAGTTGTGTGCTCTGTTCGCCAAGCTTTTGAATATTGGAGGAAATGTAGGAGTGAAAACATAAATAAGAATCTTCACGGGACAACAGCTACAGAGCACAAAGATCCCCTCTGCCGTATCTTTACCTACTATGAACTTTTCTCCAGCTGGATTTTCATTTGACAGATAGAACCCCGTTCTAGTTTCCCAGGCAGAGTTGGTCGTTGGCTTTGTAATTGTGTGGAGTTGAAGTCTTTTGGTTCATTCCTTTGATCCAGCAAAGCTGGGAGGCCTGAGAGGCTGCTCTGTAAGTCAAGCATTTCAGGGTATCCAAGTTCCCCTTTTAGACCGACTTCCCCCATTAGAATCAGCCCCTTTGCCCTCTCCTTCTTTGCAGAATATCGGTATGATGGCTGCAGAGAACTACCCTGTTCTGTCCCGAGTGCTGGATCTACAGCAACAATTCATTCATTTTGCCTCCAAAAAGTGCTCTCAGGTCACGGCACATGCGTTGTGCCGAGGGGGCAACAGCTCCTGTTGTTTCAGTTCAGGACGGCCCAGTTTCAGACTCTGAATTGCAGGAGTTCCTGGATTATGGTCAGGTCTTCGGGAGATACCTTTCTCTATTTGCTCCCTACTGGAAGAGTTCTTTTTCGACTCTCTGAGTCTGTTGGCTTGAGGACACTGAAGCTTGTAGCCAAAGCTCATGTTACTCTAACAGGGATGCTGTTTCTTTTAAAACAGGAATTTACCTTGCTGGTGGCCTGACTCAAAATCTTATGTGTAGCTGTAACAGACCAGTTACAGCTCCCCCTTCCCCTGGGATCAGTGGCAAATTTCAGAAAGCGAAGCTTTTCTGGCAGGCTGTCCTGATTCCGTTAATCTCCATATTGCTGGGAATTTGCAATCTTTCTATGCTGGTTTAGGCTCAGGCGCAGCTTGGTGCGGATACGTGAGCAGCGAGGGCAGAGGTGAAACAAAGGTTTGACGCAGCTTGGATCTCGGTAGTTTGGGATACCACGGTCCTGTTTGCAGCAGGTGAGACTTCAGTGACAGCTGAACTTCTAGGGACACTGGTTTGAAAATCCCAAACCTTTGGGGTCTTGAGGCAGATGGAACCAAGCCATAGGTTGTCCATTGACCTTGATGGAATCGCACCAAAATCTCAGCGTAAAGCCTGGTTGTTTGGCTCCGATTACAACGCAAGGCTGAGCTCTGCTTTAGCTGAGATGGGAGCTGCTGAGCTCCAGCTCTCTCCCCAGCGTGGCACCTGCGTTCTGGGGACGTGGGTTTCCAACACCTCTCACATTTGCAACATGTCCCCATTCTGCTCCGCTCCCACCTTGCCAACAGAGTCAGAATCTTGAGTGCTCTTTGTCACGTGACAGAAGATTTTAGTGGTGGGAGCTTTCACTTTATGGGCATTAGAAGGGAAAAAATCCTAGTGGCTGGCACCATCACGAGAAACAACTTCCTAAGGACAGCAGCACTAAACGGAGAATTAAAGAAGCAAAGCCTGACTCCCCGAACGCACCGAGGCTGCCTGGCAGTATTTGCAGCCTCTTTTAGTTTTGCATCTAGAAGGAAGATTAGCCAATGTTACACAGAAAACAGATCTTGAAATAAGCTTCCCTGTCTCAAAGCTCACAGGGACACAAATTCTTGGGGAACAGGAATAAGAGGGAGAAAAACGCATTTCAATCAAACAACGGCAAAAAAAAAGTATAATTCATCAAGTTTTGCAAACCGTATGAAAACAATTCAAAAGTGACACAAAAATATATATAAGTTTGAAAAATACTTAAAAGAAAAAAGTACAGATCTCACAATACCGAAACAAATGACGTATGGTTAAAAAGGAA
>VWZK01008340.1:222092-239651 GCA_013396935.1 Baryphthengus martii | reverse complement strand
TATCTGAAAAAAAAAAAAAAAAAAAAAAGACATTGAATAACACCATATTGGCAGAAAAAGTAAACCTCTCCAGGGCAGCTGTGTTCGGTCATTTAAAGTGTCAGTTTGTGTATCTAGGATCTGTCTATAGTGTGCTCAGCAATGACAACATCAACTCTGAGCATTAGAAGAACCTCATAGCAGCGAGTCAAATGGGAGAGCAACGTATACAAGGGAAGAGAGCAGCGAGGGTTACTGTGCTCAGAGGCCTGAATGTCCCAACTCACACGGCCACGGCCTCCTCTTACTGCTACCAGCCATCAAATGTCTTCTAAATCCCTTCTAAAGGAAGATTTGTGAGTTGTGAAAAGAACTGTGGCAAGCAGAGGGCTCCACGCATGGACTGCACAGTGTTACGAGCGCCTGGTTGTGAGGCAAGCCTTGGCCTTTGGCTTCTTGAGCCTTTACAGGGTTCTAGAGTCTTACAGGTCAAGAGCTCCTTAGTGGGACTCTCCTCTCACCTACATCATGTAAATTGGAGTAATGCTGCTCATGAGAGCACTGGCAAGTGCTAGGGGGAGTCGGATAAGAATAGGACCTTCTGCTTCCCAGAAAAAGGGGAAGATGTTGGGGTGGAACAAGAGGTGCTATTTGATGGCATTGCCCTTCAAAGGGGGCCTGGAGACTCCCGAGTCTCAAGAGAGGACTTCAGCACCTCCAGTGACAGCCTCTGTGCTGCAGTGAGCTTCCTACAAAGGGAGCTTGCTTTGCCACTCAGCGTGGCTCGCGCTGGCGCAGACGCAAGAAGAGCAGAACAGCTCCAGTCTGTCACTGGGACTTGCACGAGTGGTAGGAGCTACTCTGGACTGGGGCCTGGTAGAGCTTAGGATGCAGAGAGGAAACACCCTGCCTGGCATTTGCAGCCCTTCAGAACACAACAAGTGGCGAAGGACTGGAATGAAGATGTGTAGCCCTTTGTGAACAAACTTTGTTCCTTGTTGCACAGGCTCTCTTAGCGAGAAAAGCTCTGTGTTGCCAAGGATGTATAACTGGTTTGACTGGTCATCCCTGACCTTATGAGGCTGGGAGGCGCTGGCAGATCCTACTGTACCACCAAAGGGGACAAAACAGACCTCTTGACCTTGATGGGAGTGTCTTACTTCCAAACGACTCACATACAGTCAGCAACACTTCCGTTAATGTGAGTCTTCTATAAAAAAACCCTTACGGGAGTGAATTGGCTTGAAAGATCTTTCTTCTCCATTTCTCCTATTTACAAATAGCACTAAAAAGGTCAGTCCTGTTGGTCTAACCCTCTGGTATTGTGTCCCCCAACCTCCTGAACCAAATAAATAACTCATTGCTGCCTGTAACCCCGTTGAGCAGCCAATACCGATTCAGGACCGGTGTTCTTGCAGACACGACAGGACCTCATGCAATACAGCAAAAGGGAATTTTCTAAAAAGGGGGAAATAAAAACGTCACGCTAGCGATCACACAACTAGGTCTTCAAGCTCATGATCATTTGAGGCTCTCTGTGTGGTCTAAAATAAAAAGGTTAAAAGATACATAATGTAGTTGTCTTTGCTTTTTGTTTTCTTTTTATACAGAAATCATACACACAGAACTTCAACCTGAAACTTCATAACAAAAAAAAGTCCACTAGTTTAAGGAAAGCATTTTGTTGTGCAAAAAGTCCCTCCCCCCTCCCCTGTTCACCTTCATCCACTGAGGGTCTCACACACACACATAAAGTTTCCTTCCAACAGTCGAGTTGGTAAGAAAGAGTCCTCCCTATATACAGTGAGTTAGAGAGAAGCTGGATACAGTGCTGGCAAGAGGCATTAGGTGATTGCCTCTATCTGGAAGTGTCCATGTTCTCCTCCTTAAAGTTACTGCAGTGCTCTATAACTTTCCTATGGATAAAACAAGGACAAGGAGAGAGGGTTTAGTTTAAAGCTTATCGTACGGCAGTTGGGGGACAGTAAGACAAGGACTGTCTGACAGCTTGATCTCTGTGTAACTCTCTAGTATTTGCAGCAGGCAGTCTGAGATACGCAGCAACCGGTATTTGTGCTAAACCCAGTACACTCCACAAAAACCACCTCTTTGATATTTGCCCTGCAGGTATGAAATCATAGCTCTCAGTTTGCCAAGGATAAGAAACTGCAGCTGGCTTCTAAATCTCCAGGATGACTCCAAAGGAAGGTCGCCTAACCAAGTAAGTTGGGGAAGCTCACAAAGGTGATGGACTCTCTCCTCTTTTTGAAAACTCTTCATTGTAACTGTGCAGGCAGCAATTTTACTGTTTTTATCTCTTGCTATCAATAACAGGGGCCCAGTATGATTCTGAGGACAGGGAGCCCACACAACTAAGGAGAAGAGTGATGACAGGAGACTCTCAGTGTATGAGATACAATTAATTGTGTGGCTCCCCTGTCCAACAAGCCACTTCTATAACCAGTTTGCCCAGAGTCCATCAACCCTGACTGATCTGTGTGTCCTGCCCACCTATAAACACCCCTCTAGTTTTCAGGTTTCACCCTCTTTTTCCTGCTCTTCTCCCATGTTTGCTTCTTATCCCCTGTACACATTTTTGGACACTCTTTCTTTGGTCTTACATCTTTGATCACCTCACTTGATGCAGAAGAATAAAAACTAAGCTAAAGCTGAACAACAATGTTTGATGATAGTGCAGTGGTTTCCTACCAGGCCATTTCCTTGGTCTCTTGCCGTGCTGAGGCCATTTTAATCATGTCCTTCAGAAGGGGAATCCCACCTTCTTTGATCAGCAGTGGGCAGTACTTGTCAGCTGCAGAGAAAAGAACAGAACAGGTCCTTGTGAACCTTCACAGGAGTGCTAGAAAGGATGGCAGGAGGGGAAGGAGAAACCTGTGGCCTGAGAAGCCACAAAACTTTCTTTTTTTTTTTATGGAGCCTGCCTGCTAGGGGTGCCCTGGCTGTGAAAACAACAGACACAACATGGCTGAGAATGTAAGAGCATGACCAGAAGGGTCAAAACATTGAAGGAATTTCCTACACACCAAGTGTCTGTTTGTTGTTTAGCTGTAGTTCCTGGACATTCCTGCATCATTCAAAGAAGGTTCTCGCCACCTATACGCAAGGTGGGAAGGCTTTTTCAGTTAACACTCTCAGATCCACACCCTCAACTTTTACAGTGCAGTGGATGTGAATTCAAAAAGGGAACTTACGGTAGACAGAGACCAGGTTATAGAGTGCCCAGGTGGCCCAGTGCTGGCTGACTGGGGAGATCCCTTGTGGAAGAAGTCGCAGGATTGGTTCAAACGACCTGCACAGAAATATTGCAAAAGTTGTTAAACATTCAAGAGCTGCTTCTTGCAGCACCTTTCCCACTCAAAGGAATACAAACCCTGTGCTGATGGATATCACAGCAGTAAATCCATTGGCACGTGAACGATTCTGGCATCGACGACTCAGCCTGTGTCACACGGCAGCACTGGCAGCATTACAGGCCCCACCACTTCAGCATAAACACCCTGCCCAGATAAAGAGCTGCAACAAATGCAGCTGAGTCCGAGAACTGATTCCCATCCCCTCTGTCAGTCGTTTCCTCATGACGGCCGAAACCCACAGCACTGAGCCTTCTGTAGAAGGGCCAAGGCAAAATTACGCTCAGCCAAAGTTGGCTGCTGGTGTGTTTCTTCTGACAACAGCCCTGTGTCTACACTGTAGCTGAGGCACTGGAATGCCATTTGTTCTGGATCCCTGCCAGGCACTATGGGAATACACAGAACCCGATACTCTCTTACAGAAAGGGCTCTGGAGGATTCCACCAGTTGTATTAACCCTTGAAGGGATTTCAAGGAGCTGTGTTTAAATATCCCCCAGAGGACAGTGAAAGCTACAGCAATCCACGTGACTTTCAGAAGCAAGGAGGCTTAAGGAAGTGCCTTAAGCAGTCTCAGAGGAGAACAACACTTAGGCAGGCCCAGGTAGTCAGACCACGGCTTTCCTGAATTACTCAATCTCACCAGAACCACGCGTGAGAAGTCCTGTTGGGCTCCCACACTCCTCCCACAGGAATTGCCAGGGAAGGTGTCTAATTGCAGCAGCCTGTGTACACATTTCCAAGGAAGATGTAAAACCCTCGCTAAAGAATACGTCCCTGAGGATGTTTCTCCTTCACTCTGAACAGCCTCTGCGCTGGGCTACGTGTCTTCCCTACTCTCTGCTGGTGTTTGTTTCCTGTGACACTCCCGGCTCCTCGGGGAGGGGGGTAAATTTTTCTATTCCTCACCTGTAATTGATATTTCTCCTGGAGTTGATATCCCAGCTCTGGATGGCTGCCCACATCCTCTTTACAACTTCCTCTCGGTGGGGCTCACATATACCCCAAGCCTCTGGACCATCAAACATGATATGGGAGAGCACACCACAGGCGTTATAGGATACCTCAATCCCATCTGCTTTGCTCTCCAGCAGGTTGCTGCCAAGAGAGAAGAGATCAGTGAGAGGTATTGAGGCACCCAAGGCTCAAAAGCCTCCAGGTGATTCAGGAGCAGAGCTCCCAGAGCATTGCCCCAGCCCCAGTCGTTCATTAGCCAGGCGCTCACCTGAACACACTGATGAACTGGGAGGTCATGAGCTGTGGGCGGAGCTCCTTCACCTCTGCTACGTTGCCCAGGAGGCCCAGCATGTTGCGATGCAGCTCCTGCTTCTCTGGGAACTCCTAAACGAGCAAAGAAGGGGGATTATACAGAAGTAGGGGCTATGGTGATGCTGCAGCCCTCCAGAAAGACTCTACGGCACACCTGGACAGGCTAAGTAGTTTTGGGTAGTCAGCGATGGCTCTTTAGCAGATGCCGAAGGGGATCTCTAGTGATAAAGATACATGTGAAATGAGAGAATTGAGGTCAGGGTCCACTATTCTCTGCTGCTCTACTTAAGGAGGACTGTGTACAAGATGGAGGAAGAGAAGAATGCGCTGTTCTACTGGTTGGGTGGATGGATGTCAGAAAGAAAAAAATAGGTGAGTTTTTTCCTTTCTGTTTGAACGACATAGAAAGTCCTGCTTCTGGATTAGTGTAGCCGGGGATCCTGCCCAGGCACCTGCACCTCCCTCTAGAGCAAAGCAGATGTACTTACTTTCAAGCACTCCAAGAACAGTTTCATGCCGCTGTAGTTAAGGAACATCTCACAGTTATCAGGGGTCTCATCAGTGATGTTCCAGAGGGCACTCCAGGAGAACTCCATCACCTGGTCACACTACAGAGCCCAAGAGAAAGGGACAGAAACAGAGCTTTGCTAATGTGGGAGCCCAGTGCAAACCAACCGCTTGTGTTTCCTCCCTTCTATCACCCTAGATGGCTCCAGAGGTAAGAAAACCTTGTTACTCTCTTTCAGTTTGTCACCAAGTGGGTTTTTTGGTTAATTTTTTCATCTCATTCCCCTGTTCTGCAACTGGGAATTCTGCAGCATCAGCTGAGATGGCTTGTGTTTGTTAAAGAAGCTGAGCTGGCACTTTGGATTCATAACTATGCCTAAGTCAGACTGAAGAGAAAATACTCTGTGTATATGTTTTGGGGGGGAAACACTCACCGTTTTATCAGCCAGCTTCTTCTGAATCAACTTTAGCATTGTCTGTGGGCAAAGGAAAGAGGAGAGTGAGAGACAGTTCAAGAGTGGCAGAGTTAAAACTAACTGCTGTAGTCCTGCAGGGCTGGCTACAGCCAATTTGTCGACATATAAAATGTTGAGCCTTTGCAGAGAACCTGCTTGGTATCTTTTTCTCTAAACCAGTGGGACTGGGTTATGGTCAAATAGTGACAGAGCTGATCTGTGTCACAGTCCCTGAGCTGTCGAGTTTGCAGCCAAGAGAGTTTTGATCTGTATGACAAAAATCTGGAAGGTGACATAACTGCACCTCTTGGAAAAGGTGAGGGATGTGGGTTGATATGAGTTGGGAAGCCGACGCAAACTCGGGGGGCTAATCACAAGGTGATACCAGTTCTGGAAATGCTTTGATGTGGTGAAGGTGGGAGGGGTAAGGTCCCACTGCTTCCCTGCTTTCCCAGCCAGCCTGTCAATGAGATCATGACTTCCAGCAAATAACTGCTGTTGTGTGAGGGGTAAGTTCCAGAAAGAGTTTGTGTTGCTGGGACACGAGTTCCCTCCTGTGGTGTTGTGAGGCTGGATCACCGGCTGGATGCATTTGGTGGACGGCTGCGAGGGAACTGGGCTGGCCTGCATTAAGGATAAGGAGACACCTTGGGACCATACCAACCATGACAAACCCCATCTTGCCCACAGCTTCTTTGTGGTCGTTGTCCACCTGGCAGACCAGAGCGTTACAGAGGTGCACAGCGATGCGCTGGATAGACTCGTCCTGCCGGCTCTGGTTGAGGATGTTCAGCAGCAGCTCGTTGACTCGGCGGTACTGGAACTCCAGCTCCTCAGGAATGCTGAAGTTACACAGTGTCAGGCAGCAGTTTCGCTGTACCTGGGTCAAAAGGAAGCAAACACTGGGCCAGCTGGCTAAGAAAAGATGAACCCCGTCTCCTTTCTTGCTCCTTGGATATTGAAACTATCTTCTTGCTTGACCACGACAACTAAAATTTCTGTTACCCTCCTATTTAGCACTGCTTTAGCCATGCTTTGTGGGTACCCTCCTCTGTCTCCCTGTCACTCTGGTTTCACAGGGCCACACAATCACCAAACACCCATCGCTTCCCAAGCTCTCTACACAGCAGTCGCCATCCTGCAACCCCGCGGCATCATAATGTCAGCTGGCTTCCAGCTGGATAACGTATGTTGTATACACCCTTTGACCACTACCATCGGATCAGAAGGAGCCTTGCGATCATCACTTTCTTTCCCTTGAGCTGGAGAATACTGTGTGGATGAGGGGCACCCTGTGTATAATCGCCATCGCTGAGTGAAGGCAAGGAGCAGATCTGGGCAATAGCTTTTCTGATGTCTGCCTGGCCTCACATCCTGGAAGCTTAGAAGACCCAGATGCTAACACCAGGCTAAAGACTTAATACAGGGAAGGAAAACTATGGGATCTGAAGGAGACTGGGCTGCTCTTACTGTGACCTCCTGGTAGGACTCCATGCCATTCAGCACCACCTGGATGACCTGGCGCCGCAGCTTCACACTCTGCTCCATGCGGTACTCGGAGTTGGTCAAGTAGAAGAGCGCCGCGCTGCCTGTCACCTGGATGTTTTTGTCATCCTTGTGGCACTTGAGGGCTGTGATCACCAGCTGTAGAGAAGCAACATGAAGTTTCAGCGCCACTGACTTGCTGTTGAGCCTTAGAGCAAACTCTTACAAGCCCGTAAGGAATGCGTGGCCCAGGCACCGCGGGAACGTGTTTATGAAATGAAGGCACCCAGTTCCACTGCACTGCTGGAACTTTCTCCAGAACGGCCCGGTACGCTGTTCCAGGGCGGAAAGAAAACAGGGACTGCAAAATTTCCCATGTCAGGATGAGGTAAATGCTGGCGTGGGGCTTACCTGGAGGGCTCGCAGCAGCTGGCTGCAGCGTTCGATACGGGCGATGTCAAACAGCAGGTTGATGGCCCGGGAAGTGATTTCTGGGCGGTGTTCTGTGTAAGCCTCGATCGCGTTCAGGACTTGCTCTTCATTCTTGTCTCCGCTCACCTGGCAGGGAGGAACCAAAGCAGTCAGGAAAGAAAAGATGGAGGAAGGAAACCAACGTGAAAAGGGAACTCTGAAAGCTCGAAGGGTACGACTTCCCTCTGCCCTGCTATCAGGATTATTAGGCCCAGGATAAGAGCAAAGAGGTTGAGTCACTTCTTGGCCCTGAGGAGGAGAAATGGCACCTCTGGGGTGCTAGTCACAAGTAAGATTCCTATTGTCTTAAATGCTTTTCTTGTCACAGCCATCCTGGTCCTTCAGGCAGGACGACTTCTTCTCTAAGGGGCATGGTTTTTAACCCTTGTTAAAAAAAAAAAAAAAAGTGGCATACAGGTCTTGCCTTCTGGCAGTTTTCCCACATTATCAAGTAGCTATTGAAAGATCAGAACTCAGTTGTCACACCTTAGACTCCAAGAAACTCCACTCCACTGGCAGGCAGTAATTTTCATGTTTTTTTCAACTTCTACCAAGTACCTGCTGCCAATATTCTTGCGGCCTCGTTACCTTGTAGGCTGGAATATGCATCAGGCGGCAGAGGGATGTTTCAAAAAGGCCCAAGAACTGGAGCGGTCGTTTCAGGCCTCGGAAGGGAGCGATGCTGCTCTTTGCTGGCTCAATACTGAGGGGAGGGGGGGGAGAAAAAAAGAAAGAGATGACTCATGTTGGTACTGGTGTCTCCTGCCCCAGAGACAGCTATCAGCTTTCCACTCGCCCTGACTGTACTGGTTCCGAACTGGAGTGGTAACAGCTGCACTGCAGTTGTACACCAGCCAGCTTCTCTTAAACTAGACCTGCATCTCAGGTAATCCTGAGCGAAGGGCTAAATGTGTTCAACAGGAAGAGCAGTGAGAGTCCACGCAGCCAGAACGCAGCTTTCCCAGGTAGGATTTGTCTTGGAAACCTGCTAGCTGGGGCGAACATTTCCCCTTAGAAAAGGGCTGTGGATTTCACTGATCCAAAGAATCTGCAAACTGGACTTGGTGTCATCTGACGGACACGCTGGTCTGCTTCTGTGATCATGCAAGACCACTAGTTTTACTGCCGTGTTCCTTATTGACCAAGAGGCAGTATTTTCTCACCAGCTCTGGTGGAAAGGAGCCAGTACTGTCCCACTTGTTTGCTTGTGTTCAGTAAGTGCTCGGGGAATAGGAGGGGAGAGTTCTTGGCCGACCTGGAAAACCAGACCTGTAGGTTATACCCCTGCTGAGGTGCACCAGGATCTTCAAAGGTTGATCCATCCAGTATCCAAGTCAAATCTGAAAATATGCCTTTAGCATCTGAGTTCCTAAACCACTCAGCCCTCCTATGAACACTGTATTGACTCGGTGTAGAAATGTTCTGTCTTGGTAGAGCGTGGATTTCAGGCAAGGTAAAAATGTTCTGTGTAGAAAATACATAAGGGGCTCTGGAGTCCTTTCAGAAGAAACACCTCCCTCGCAAGAGATCCCTGGAAATGTGTGCATGGAAAAGAACTGAAATATTACTTCAGCTATGCCTGGGAGGCAGATAGGATGAATTTCTTATTACTCTTCAAAGTCCTCACATGAGTCACACCCAGGAATCACAGCTGATTCCCATACCTGCCTTCGGTGTCAGGAGAAACTAGCAACTGTTTTATCTTGCTTTTTAATATTAATTTGGAAAGTCAGAAGAATGAACTGTTCTTAATTCCTCTTTGACTGATCTACCCATCCAAGCAGACCTCAGTCTTTTCCCTTACCTTGTCTGGCCCATCTTCTCCTCCATGCTTGGGATGGTGCAGTTCTCCAGCATGGTGTGCCCTGAGATATCGAGCGAAGTGAGGTTTACCAGGTTTTCCACAAACAGGTTTAGAACCCGCCGGGTCAGCTTGAATTTGTAATAACTGGACAGATGGTCTCGGGAGATATCCAGGTGCCTGCAAATGAGAGAGAGGAGCTCAGAGCCTGGAAAGCATCAGCTGAGGCTTCTGCTTCTCCACCAGAGGAAGATAATAAGCCAGGTGTGATTATTAGTTTCTATTTATTTATTGTTATTTCCTTCACAAGATCCAGGAATGTGGTTGTGTAGGATCTGGCAGCAGGATCTGGCCGTGTGTCTAACCGAAGCACGCAGGTATCTGGTAGAGGTCTACTTAGAACGGAACACAGTAAATCATTTGGCCACACAGCACAAAGAAAATCGCTCCAGGGTCAGGAACTGCCTTTCCCAAGCTCCATCACAGCAGCCACCTGAGCATTTCTGCCTGAGGATTAGGATGCACTAGAGAATCTTTGCACCCCACAAACCTATGTTGCCTCATCCCACAAATTAAGTTTTTGTCTGCTTCCTCAATCTGCTGGTTTTTCCACCCCAGGCTATTAGGCTGCTCTGAATTTTTTTTTCCCCGGGTATTTAAATGCGTAAGTTTTGGGGAAAGCCTGATGCTAAGGGAGTGGTGGGACAAAGCCACCAGTCATCATGTGCAGGTGGGGTCCCTGACAAGACAGGGACTGCTCTTGTCTGCCAAGCAGTAGCTGAGGCTCTTGAGAGAGACTTTTCTAAAACAGGAGCCAACATCCCGCTGTCAGAAGCATCTTCTACCTGTTGAAGACCAAGGTTCATTGCAAGTCAACTGAGAGTTAAATTACTTGGATTTAGCAAGCGGTATGCAGGATGTTCCCAGAGTCTTCAGGTCCTGTTAACATGGTACCCACCCCCCAGGGTCCGCTGTCAGCAGAGAGGATACTAAAGCCACTGCAAAGCATCTTTCATGTGACTAGTGAGACCTTTTTTTTCGGCTGGGAAAGTCTCGGATCCCTTTCCTGATAGCACGGTGCACTTTGAATAGCAATTGTCTCAACTCTGTTTTAGGAAGTGATTTCACTGTCAACACTTAGCTGAGGAGCGCCTATTTATTTGCGCCGCTCGTTCCCTTGGTTGCACCACCCGTGCGCAGGGCGCTCACAGCGAGCGAGCTCCGAGCTCAGGGATTTTCCGAGTTTTATCTGAGTCAGGCTTTACACTTTGGACATTCCTGTTTGATAAGCTGTTTGGAGTTTCATAGTGTGATTATTGCTCTATTAGTTTCTGTACACATCTGCAGTAATTTTTATTTTTTTTTTGCCATCTAGGTAGTCAGCTGTTCTTTTTTGTTTGTCTGGGGAGGTTGTTTTGATTTTTGTTGGGGGGGATTTTGCCCCCATTTTTTTTTGATGTTGGTTTTTTTTGGGGAGGTGCATGTTGTGTTTTGTTTTTCCAAGAGGGAGTGTGTGCTAAGTGGTGTCCTTTTGGCAGCAAAACGCCGGCTGGCTTTAGACATGTCAGCTGTACAGTGAGTTGATGAGTGAGCCTGTTCATGGGAAGGTTTATAACTTGAAACCAGCCATGGGTGGCTTTCTGTCAGCAGGCAAGTAGACCATTCCTACCTAAAAGACTTTCCCTATCAGTGGGAAAAGGATGAACAAGGAAGAACAGATCTGCTGACCTGAGCTTGTGAAGCTGTGCGATCACGTGGATGTGCTCTTCTGAAAGGTCCATGTTGTAAAGCACTAAGGAAACCAGACTGTCCTTCCACTGGGTCAGAAATCCCACATCGTTCAGCTGGATCCCAGAGAGATCAAGAGCTGCAAGGGAGGCCAAAGGCCGAAGCAACGTCTCCACATTTACCCCTTCGATCAAGCGGCCCAGGTTCAGGAAGCGCAAGCGGCTAAAGCCTTCAAATGTAAAGTCCTTGACCAAGACCTGGCGAGTGGGGTTCACCAAACAGTCATCTTCACAGCCTCCTGGGTTCTCCTCCTCATAGAAGATATTACAGCAGCCAAAGAGGCTAAGGGAGATCAGTGTGTGGCTGAAGCTCACCAAGGTCTGCAGGCTCTTGGCTGTCAGCTTCTCACAGTTAGTCAGGTAGAGCTCAACAAGATCCTGGAAGACGGGAAATCAAAATTAGAAATATTTCACAGGTAGAGGGCTCACCCTGTTTGCTACGACACCTCCCACCACTGGGAGAGCCCGAGACCACGGATCACTGAACTTGACCAGTGTCCCCATCCCATTCCCTACAGTGGCTCTGGGAGATGAGAAGGGAGAAGCTGAGTTTCTCCTGAAGAAAATCTGGACAGTGAAGGATGGAATCTTGGGAATGCCTGGGTTCTAGCTGGTTCCCATGCAGCAGTGCTGCGCCGTGAAGTGGCAGCTGGAGGCTGCCAGTGCAATACCACCTGCTTCCTGATGGCCTCCAGGTCCTGGTCCTGCACAATCTGTTCCCGCAAGTGGATCCGAGCCAGCCGGGTGCTCCGGGGATCTGAGAACAGGGTGAAGAAGCTTTCATGGGGTTCAAAGATGCTGTCTGTCTTCACCAACTCCACGTACCTGCATTGGGGCAAGGGCGTTAGCACAGCACGACACTGAGGTCCAGCTCCAGCACCTTTCCTGGTTACAAGAACCCGTGGCCGAGCGCGGAAGCACACGCAGGCCCCCCCCCCGGTCATCCAGGATAGCCCCTGGGGTAACGGGAGCTGGCCTATTGCCTCTTCTTGCGCAGGTCCTTCGGAAAATGTCAGGCAAAGATTTGTGCAAGGTCATGTGCGTGTGAGCAAACTGTATTGTGGCAAGGAGAGACTCCAGGATTTTTTTTTTTCCCCTAGCTGATTAAAGCTAGTCATTTGATGATTTTTATTTTTTTTTTTCTTTTTTTCAGAAACTTAGCTGGTGAAAGTTCTCTGCCAGACTTTGCGGGCAGGAGTTCAGCCAAGAGAAACCGTGATAGCCAAATTATACAAATCCCTGGAAACGGGTTGTTTTGGAAAGCTATGGGAGCCACAGCCTTCACCTTGAACATCTGTTAGCACTTTGCACTCTTAGCTCTCTGGTTCGAGCGAGAGTTGTAAGGCTTCCGTGGTGGGAAATGGGAAGGCTCCTTTGTTGCTTACTGATGTTCTTGGAAGTAGTGACTGCTTGTTTCACTCTGGGTTTACCTACGTGGAAATGGTGATTTCCACAGAAACTAGAATGATATGTAACAGTAAAATAATCCCTAGGAACATTTCCTTCTGAAGTTAATGCAAATCCTTATTTCCAATGTAAGGATCAATTGGAAAAAAAACCAGCCCTATGATTCTCCCCATTTCCCCCCATCCCTTTTTTTAGAGAACTGTATTCCCTGTTCCCTGAGCTCCTCGCTCCTTCCCAAACCAGACAACAGCTTCTCTGCAGGCCTGAAACGTACTCATTGACAAGTTTGTCACAAATCTCGCTTGGCAAGAAGATATCAGGATGGAGCCGGAGAGTTTCATTGTCCAGTAGGTAGCAGAGAGTCCCCTCCAAGTTGCGAAGGCAGTAATCTGTGCACAGGGTCATCAGGGACTCGGGGCTATCGGATGCCATCTTGAGGGAAGTTATGGGAAGGAGAAGAGCAGAAGGAAGCTTTTGATCCTTTAGATCCTTTCCTCAAATGAAGTTCCAGGATGAATTTACAAGGACATCAGGACACCTGTAAGCAGAGGGGGGGAGGAAAAAGATGCATTGAGAAAGGCACAACTGGCGAGCGGCCTGCAAAGCTGTGGCACCGGCAGGATGTTGACAGTTGTATTTACAGCCCATCACTTGCTGACCTCAATAGAACCTGCAGCATTTTGGCCTCTCTGGCAGGATGCCCTTAATTCCTGGGTATCTCCACCCCCAGAGGACACTGCGGGAAGGAGCTGACATGAAACATGTTTGGAAATGAAGCTCCAGAGCAAGAAAACGCTTCCCCATAGCAGGAGTTATCTGGCTGACAAAGGCCCTCTGAAAGGGAAGTGGCAGAAACCACATTGCTCAGTTTCCTTCGGAGCAGGTTGGATAAACCACCCGAGGATGTCCTGTTGGGACTGTCCTCTGTATCCCCCAGAGGACCTGGTGGCCCCGTTATCTTGTGCCTGTAACTCTGTCTCACGTTCAAGCAGAATGAACATTTCTCTGTAGTGCCAAGAACAGAAGCTTCATAGAAGTCCTTGAACTAGACCGTGAAGCGGATCAGAAGCCAGAGGGAATGACACAGGCTGGTTTGGCTTCCCTCTGAGTGCAGCGCAGAGCAAGGTTTATGCACGTGCTGGACATCTACACGTCCAGCTCCTGGGACACGCTGACGCAAACCATTGCAAATCTGTCCCAGGAAAGTCTGCGGGACTGCCCTGGAACAAGGCAAGTTGGTTTTGCCTTTCTTCATATTTAGAACAGGCTAAAGGAGGCTGGGTGAGGCAGACAGCTGGGGGAAGCTATTCCTGCCTGTTTTCTTATTTGAAACTCTCTCAGGGCTCTGCTATTAGGACCGGCTTGTGGACTGGAGGAGGGCCTGATGGAGCCTCGGGGGGGTGTTCAGCAGAAGCGGCTGAAGACCATCAATGTCACTTCACTTTCAAAGGCTCAGATCACATTGGAAGCAACTCTAAGGTGAACTCTTCTGTGTGTTTTGACGGACGCACAAAAATTGTGTTGAAATGTTTATTTTTTGATATAAAACCTGTGTCTCATCACAAAGTTTGTCCCTGCTGGCAGTGAGGACATCACTGCTGCGGAGTCAGGTGTGGTTCTCGGTGTCACAGCTGAGCAGCCGTTGCTGCAGAAGTTGTTGCAAATCATCCTTAACTAGATCCCATTTCTGATCCTTATCGGGCAGCTGGGAACATCTTGGCTGTGTCTCCAGCTCTCTGCTTCTCTGAAGCTTCCAGTGCAGTATGGAAGAGTTGAATTCCCTTTCCTCATCTTCATCACTATCCCCAAAGGTACCCTGGGTGGATCAGGCACCTTCCCTCCTCCCCTTTCAGTCGCTCTGCTCAGCCACTGCCTGGGTGACGACACCCCTACGAAGGATCAGCTCAGGCTGCAGACGAGGTCACCTTTCAAATTCAGGCACCAAATGGACTCTGAGGGTGACGGAAGCAGAGCTCTGTCTGAGCCTACCCAGCAGTTCGGGCTCCCGGCGTTCCGATCCCTCCTCCCCCGTGCTGCAGGATGGATTTCCAGGCAAACATGAAGGCAGCACATGCTGGAAATCAAAGCTCTTCCCTCCCTTCCTTCTGTGTTTCATGAATTCTTTTTCTGAGGGCGTGTTTCAGCGCCAGGGACGAAGAGCTGGCCAGGGAATGAACCCAACAGAGAAAGGAGCCTCTCAAAAAGCGAGCAGAGATCGGCAGAACCGCTCCTCGCTCGGCTCGGCCGCGCTGGGTCCCTCCTGCGGTAGGGCCACCCCAGGCCTCCTCCCCCTGGGCCACGTCTCGCTCTGGTGGAAGTGGACAAAACCTTCCGGGCAGAAGCAGGTGCTGATGCCAAACTGGATTTGTCTTTTGGCTTTACCTGAGTTTGATCAACAGTTTCTCCTTCTTCTAAGCATCTTTGGGAACTGTATCTGGAGGCAACTGGCAGGACCATGTGCTATTCCCAAACTCCTTCTGACCCACTGACCTACAACCTCAACGGCCTTTCCAGTGGGGATCTCAGACAGGTTCTCTGCTGGTTTTGGCTCAAGAGGCAAAAGGTCTCCAAGCAAAAGCAGATGTTGAGGAAAAAAACAAGCCCCAAAACTTGGCAGTCACAAAAACGGCACTTGTCATCCTGATCCAGAGACAGTTTAAAGGGTGTAACATGCCCTTCTGGGTCACTGAGTCCTGAGATGGGGCCACAATAAGATAAAATTATGACTCCTCAAGGGTGCCACAATAGCTCAGAGACCTCTGAGATGCGTGTGGTGCAAGCAGCAAATATGACCGAAACGGCAGGTCTTCAATGTTGAAAAAGAAGGTAATCCATAACGCACGGCCCTCTCCTTCGCAGAGAAGTCCAGGATGAAATGGGCCATTGGGTGCAGAGCATTGTCTCCCTGGCCATGAGGTCCCAGTGAAGGGAATGCAGGTGGGAGGAAGCTGTCCTGCTTTGGAAACCCGTCTGCTTCGCCTCCAGAACAGGTCCCTCTCGCAGATTTTGCCTGAAGCTGGCTCGAGAGAATCCTTCCAGAAAGGCAAGATCGACAGGAAGATCCCAACCAGTCGGGAAACGTGTTCTGCTCTCCCTACCAGTTCCCCTGCGCCACCAGGCAGGAGGTCCCTGCAGCCAGTGTTCTTCCACTGTTTACTACCCAGGGCCAGAGAACTCGAAAACAAATTCCCATTGACAATCCAATATCACGTGCGGCTGGAAACGGCCAGTGCTTGGGACTTGTCCAAGCAGCTTAGAGCACTAAAGGGCAAGGACTGCCTTCCTGTGGCTCTGACAATCCTCTGTCCCCCCTCTGCTGAGACCAGCATAATGTAGCCAGTTGATCCCAGCCCTGGAGAAATCAGCTGCTCTTTAACTTCTGAGCTCCGTGCTTCACCCACAAAATCCCATTGGGAAGGGTAACGTAGGGGGAAGTGGTTAAACCACCCCAGTGAAGTAACAGCGAAGCAAAGCTTTCATCCTCAGGATTTACTAGGGATATCAGTGTGGTGCCCAGAGCTGCTGCTGTCGCCTTTTTGCCCAGGACACGACCCAAGCTCCTCTCTCCCTCCTCAGTCAGACTCAAGCCATGACATGTGGGCGGGGGGAGCTGGGAGTGGGAGTGTCGCCAGCTGCCCCGAGCGGTAGCGTCTCTAGTTAGGAGCTCAGCCCGTACATCAACTAGAGGTGTGGACAAGTCCTGAACATTTGCTACTCCTTATCCTCAAGCACTAGCTCAGCAAGCTCCCTGCCCAGCAGACTGTCCCAGCGCTTCCAACGATGGGCCATGAGCTGTCTGGTGCACATGTGGCTTTGAAGGGTCAAGGACAGATGTGAGAGATGCTGAAAATTCGAGGGCAGGAACTGAAAAGTGACTAGAACCCCGGCTGCCGAGATTTTTTCCAATTTATTTCTCTAATCATTTGCTTCCATCTTAATGCACGAAGGAATCGAGTCCCTTGGAGACACAGGAGCCGGGACACAAAAGCCTCTACACCCAACTACCCCCAGAAGCAACCCTCTCTGTGGAGTAACAGCACAATCCTACCATCCACGGACCCAACAGAAACCAGTCGGTGCGGCTTTGCTCCCCTCCTCTGCCAGCCTTCCGGGCCCTGCCAGCCTCTTTGGCACATAGTGATTATTTGCAGGCTACGTCCGTATCATTACGGCATTTCAGGCTGCGCCGGCTTGGGACCGCTCTTGGCGCTCCTGGGGCCGCCCGTGCCAATATTCTCCACCTCGGACTTCAGACCGATCTCCTCTCGCAGTCTCTCTCTCTCCAGGCAGCTGCCCAACACCAAGCCTGACTCACCGTGGCTCCAGGCCAACCACATAACGTTTACACTACAAAAATGATTGGCAAAGCTGATTTTTCCAGCGTCAGGGGCTTGTCCAAGGAGAGGGCAAACAACAGGCCCCGATGTGAACCGATCGCGACGACTTTAGAGTAACAAACGTAACGGAAACGCGGAGCTTGGCACAATTACGTTCTGAAGGGAAAGCGCTCGGTCATTTTAGCTGGCATCTTGCAGCTGCAAAGCACTGCGATTTTATTAATTGACGGGTCCTTGGAGCTCGTGTGAGGAAACACCATCCCCTCCTTACAGCAGGGAAACTGAGGGAGGAGTAGATTGAACTATCCCGTGGCCCAGCAAAGTCTGCAGCTCCTGAACTTGTTGGCCTGCCCGAGACCGATATCACAAATGCAATGACTCGTGGGAGCCGGGAAACACGTTGATCTTTGTACCCGTCTACAGCAAAAGCGCTCCTTTGGATCACTGAATTACCTCACGGATTTTCTTTCCCAAAGGTTCCCTGCCCAAAAGCACAGCCCCGGGAGCCCCCGGGTTACGGCTCCCTGGGCACTGGGGATCTGCCACCGCCGGACCGCGCTGGTCTCGGAGCCCTGCGAGCCTCTGGCCAGCCCGCAGGCAGCTCTCCTCGCAAACCCGAACTCTGCCTGGCTCCCCCGACACGGGGCGCCGGCCCCGCTCCGCCAGGAGACTTTTCGTCCCCGAGGCGCTC
>VWZK01008340.1:200499-221851 GCA_013396935.1 Baryphthengus martii | reverse complement strand
GTCCCCGCGCCCACAGCCCCCCGGCCGAGGGACACCACAGCCGCGGGCTTCGCTCCCGCCTGTCACCGGCACAGGCCGTAGGCACCAGAGCTCGCCCGGCAGAGCGCGGCCGCTTCGGGGGTTCCCTGAGTGCCGTGAGCGCCTGCGGGGCCCTGCCCGCACTGGGTGATTAGGGAGCTGGCTCCCGCCCGACGGGGTCTTTTTGTTGTCCAAAAAAGCGGGTGTGCAAAGCGCCGAAGCACACACAGGGTCGGGGTGTTTCTTTATGTCGCGTTTGCGCAAAGCCAGGCGAGGTTTCCCGAAGGCAGCTCGGCTCTGAACGCAAACTACGGTTTATCGATCCCGTTACACGAGTAACAACAAGCCGCCCAAGTGTACGCTCGGGGGTTACTCCTTAATCCTACATTTGTTATTGGCCGGGCGTGTGTTAAGTCGGCACCCGAGCTCCCTGAAGGCGTGAGAGGGTAAATCTCTTGGTCTCCAATGGAGTCGGTGGGCACCATCTCCTCCTGTTTCTTTTACTTTTCCCCCAGTTTTGCTCTTTGGCCGAGGCTGGTTCCTCCTGGCACCCTTCTCACCTCGTGGCCTTTGCTCGCACGGGATGTTCTTCCATAGTTCCTTCTTATCTCATCTCCCGGGGTTTAGCAGCTGAAAGAGAATCATCCTACGCAAGCCAAGCTTCTACCACCAGGAATTATTTACACCATTTATCGTCGTCTGCTCGATTTTCCCTCCCTTTCCAGACATCATTGTCCGAGACGAGCGGTGCGGGGAGCGCACGGGGTGCGGGCAGCCCGGGTAGGAGTGCGGAGCGGGCACCGAGCGCCGGGGTGGGATGANCTCGGGCCGCCTGAAGGCGCAGGAAGGGCGGGGGTCAGGCCCCACGGTGGCCGGCGGCTGGAGGCCGCCTCGGCTACCGCGGAGTAACCGCCGCTAGAGCTGTTGCGAAGCGTCGGGTGTGTTATCAATCCCAAGCTCCATCGGGCCGCGGAGGTCCTCACCCGGCCTGTGAGCACAACCACAAACTTCCAGGCAAAACCTTCCTGCCCGCCTCTCCAAGGTGCTTTGTGGGTTTCTTTGCTTCTGCTGTGCCCTGGCCATCCCCTGCACGCTCCTCAGCTTTCGACTTCCAACGCCTGCCGCGGGCACCGTCCTCCGTGGGAGGCACCGGCAGGTTTGGCATGGGGTGTAACCCTTGGACCATCCCTGCGAAAACTTCTTGCCCATCGGGGTTGAAAAGTGCTGCTGTGCCTGGTTGTGTGGTGACAAGGTGAGGAAACCGGGGCTAACGTGGTTATTTCTCTGCCTGCTGTTCCACAGGAATTCCCTTTGATGGTGGGCTGCGCTGCCTGTGCTGGAAGGTGGGTTTGGCTTGGGGTGCTTTTGTTTCTTGCGAGGGATGCTTTGGGTTGCTTAAGTACACAGAGTATTTTTATGTGGGCACTTAAAATCGTAAACAAACACACATCCAGAGTTTAAAAGCTACTAATTTGTGGAATTCAGCCCTGGCACAATTGCAATAGCATTTCCTGATAGATGATAGAAAGTGGCTGTCTGCTCATTACCTGAGAGCAGCCCTCGGTATCAACTGAGGAGTGCATTTTAGTCCTGTCTGCTGTTGATCAATCCTACAAATACACCTCTGTTGAAAACCAGGCCCTGAAATATTCCTGACTCTTGCTTGACAAACTAGCAGGCTTTCTGGAGAAAGCACCCGGTATTTTCAGAGAGCCACTTCGAGCCGCTGTGTTTGGTTTGCTCATCTCACAGATACAACAGCTCATTCTCCAAATACTAATTTGTGTACAACTCTGTCTTCTGTACAGATACTCCTGAACTACCTCCCTTTAGAGAAAGCCTTATGGAGCTCTTTGCTGAAGAAACAGAGGTGAGGACATCGGTACTTGCCCTTTTATTTCTAATGGTATCTGCAGAGAAGGAGAACAGTTCCTTAAATAATTAAGTACCTTCGTAAAACAAATTGTTCTGGTGTGGAATGCACTGTGCTGTAGACTGTCTGGTGGCTTGACCTCTGCAGCTAAACTCGACCGAAGGGAAAATCAAATGTCTTCTGGCTGAGCAGGGTGGTACAGAGAGATCTGTCTGAACTCAGCCTGGGTGCTTACGGTGACTTAACCCTCTGCTTCATTGCCAATTCCTCTTTTCTTCTGTAAGGGATCTGTATTCCCAGTTCCTAAAGGAAATGATTATCCAGCCTGGGATCGCCAAAGCCAACCTGGGTGTTTCAAGGGAAGATGTGACCTTAGAAGATCATGTAAGTGCTGTTGAGCCTTTGTGTTGCAAAAAATTCCTCAGAGCTATAAACCATTGTTTTGAAGTCTGGAGCTCTGGGCTGCTCTTGGCTCTGTCCTTGGACCGAGAGAACTTTGCCCTGCCAGCAGGAGGGACGGTTCCTAAGTACCGGCCTGGTGCTTGCAGCTTAGTAGCCATCAGAGTGAATTATTGGCAAAGCCCCGGTAGTTCTGAAGAGAGCTGTTTTCAGCTATGCAAATCCCTTCTCCCCTCCTTTGGGACTAGCTGCCCAGGCTACGGGTCTCCTAGGGAAATGGAGAGGCTCACAAGAGGTACCTCTAAGAAAGAGATGCTCTCCTGGGAAGTTGAGTCCATGGGTGGACTCGGAGCAGGCTGAACTGAACGGAGGATGTAAAAGAGGCAGGAGAGTCGAGTTGGACCGTGACATGAAAGGCAAGAGACTCACCTATTTCTTTTTCTGCTGCTGAGTTGTTTTTTTTTTTCATTGACTACTTCCTGCATCTCTTGGCTTTTTCCTTCTCTGAAAGTGCTGTTAAGAGTGTATGTGTTGGGGGAGAGAATGAAGTAACCGATCAGAAGAGACTGTAAAATGATACCACTGCTTCCATGACTTCTCCTGAACATGAACTTCTCTGCTGGCGCAGAGTCAGCCGTGCTGCTGCTGCCATCTCTGGGGCCTTGGTGCTGTAAAACTGACATGTTTGTAACGTTCCAGATGTTGGCAGGTTACAGTGATCTTTGAGTCTCTTGGAACATTGTGGGTTTGTTTTGTTTTTTCTCTGGGTTAGTTGTTAACTTTGCGTGGATCTTGATCTGGAGAGAGGGAAGTGTGTGAGGAGGGGTAGTTAAGTTTGTCATACTGGAAAACTGGTTAGATACAGGGTAGGCTGTTCATCTTCTTATCTATTTCCTTTTTACTGGGATGTAAAAAGGATGGTGACGGTGTTAATCAGCATTCTCAGAGCTGAGAGAGAGAGGGATACTTGTAACTAGTAACCACAACGCCTGAGTACTGGGTGAGTAACTCACCTCGAGTACAAAAACCGTCTCCGTTGTACAGTTTGCAGCTTCAATTGGGAATCTTATTGACACAGGACAGCTGATTTTGGGACAGAGGCGTGAAGAGGCAGCAGAAAAGGGATTGGAAATGTTGGCTTCTGCCTCTCTCTAGGTGAACCTGCACGCTCACTTGTTTCAGAAGCTCTGCTCTCCTTCCTGCACACCGTGTGAAGACACGGCACTAAATGTGTCGAGTGAGATCAAACCCGACCCCCGATGTGCTAGGAGCGCGCTGGGACGAGATGGCAGAGGAACAGCGCGAGTGTTAAATCGGTGCGAGGACTTGGATGTGTGTGAAACGGGCTTGTTCTGTTCTTTTATTTCTCTAGCCCCTCAATCCTAATCCAGACAGCCGGTGGAATACTTACTTCAAGGATAACGAAGTGCTTCTCCAGATAGACAAAGACGTCAGGTGCGTGAGGCAGAATGGCTCCGGTTTCTGAGCCCGAGGGCTTTGGTTAACATGTTGTACTCCCAAAACGTATTAAACCGAGCCTCCCATTCAACGGGGGGCGTGTACTTCCTCCTCCTTATGCCTGATTTCTTCCCGTGTCCATCCTAGGAGGCTGTACCCCGACATGGCATTCTTCCAGCGCCCAACGGACTACCCCTGCCTCTTAATCCTGGACCCCCAAAACGAGTTCGAGACGCTGCGCAAGCGGGTGGAGCAGACCACGCTCAAGTCGCAGACGGTGGCGCGAAACCGCAGCGGGGTTACAAATGTGCGCTCTAGGTGGGGGCTGTCTGTGGGGCAAGGCGTCCTGGCTCGTAAGGGGAAGGGTGTTTCTTGGGCTTTTTTTCTCTTTCTCTCTCCTCTTGTGCAGCGGAATTGAGCAAATACCCCGGCAGGTTGGTATTCTAGTGTATTCTGGTGGTTCGTCGGCTTTGTAGAACCAGTTGATGTGCCTGGTGGTCAGTAGTTAGTGCCCTGTTCTTCAGGGACAGCCAGCGTTAGGACTTCACTGCCTTTATGCTTCCTTCGTTACTCATCTTGGTGTCTCTGAACACCTGCCTGCTTGGTAGAAGCTGCCCAAATCTTTTAGGGGCCTGTGTGTATTTAGCTGAGCTTGTCACCTGTACAAAACTCTCTGTGCTTGTTGGTTATCCTGAATCAGCCCGAGTCTTGCCTTGCTTTTCAGGTGAGCTCTCCTCTTAAAACCACACCGAACTCTCTGAGCGAGTACGAAGTTCTGCCCAACGGCTGTGAAGCGCACTGGGAAGTGGTGGAGCGAATCCTGTTCATCTATGCCAAGCTGAACCCCGGGATAGCGTACGTGCAGGGGATGAACGAGATCGTGGGGCCTCTTTACTACACCTTTGCTACAGACCCTAACAGTGAATGGAAAGGTGAGAGAGAGATTTTGGCCGCTCAGTAACAGCTCCTGTACTGCACGCTCGCTGCATAAAGAACTGTTGTGGGAATGAGGCTCTTTTTAAACAGCTCTGGAGTGATCAGGCCCAAAAGCAAATATAACAGGAGGTGAGGAGTTTTGGGGACCATAGCAACTGAAATGCTGTGAGTGGTGAGGACGTGGGAAGTGAGGATTTTCGAGGGTTTATTGTTTGTTTGGCTTGGATCTGAGTTATACTTTGTGAAAATTAAAATCCCTTTAGAAGCTCTTGTTTGCTTATACTCTATATACCTGGTAAGAAAAGAATGGAATGGAAGTACTGTGCCCGTTGCTTCTGCTTCACGGGAGCTCCAAGAGTGTGTGCTGATGGTGGGGAGAGCAGATGTTCTTGGGCATAGATAACTGGTTTGTGACCCAATGTCATGAAGACCTTGGGCTGCACACAGGGGCTGTATCTACAGTGGCTCCGTAGACACTTCTAGTGGTGGGGGGAAAAAAATGTGTCTAGTCCTTGTCGCAGTCCATGCAAGCCCAGATCTTGTGGAATCCACCACTTGAATCCAGTGCAGCAACCAGAATTATGGAGCAAAACCGGTTCTAAGTCTGTGGGCCTCTGTGGGTGATGCTTCCTTTATTCCCCCATCTCTTTTATTTTCTTTTTTTTTTTCAGAACACGCCGAAGCAGACACGTTTTTCTGCTTCACCAATCTCATGGCTGAAATTCGGGACAACTTCATTAAGAGCCTGGATGATTCTCAGTGCGGTATTACCTACAAAATGGAGAAGGTCTACTCCACCCTGAAGGAAAAAGATGTGGAGCTGTATTTGAAGCTGGTGAGGAGCTGAGTGTTTCTCTTGAGTCTCGGGCGGAATGCGAGGAGTGGAGCTTAATAGTGCGTTTAAATGTCAACCGATGTTGTTGAACTGTTACTGTGCCCAACAGAAAGGTTGAGGGAGTGTATGAAGGGCTTTGTCTGTAGGGCACAGAGGCTCCCTTATCTTTGAGGTGAAACAACATCTTGGAGTGAGCCTAGAGCGAGCTGACACAGCAAGGCTTTCCTCCCCTGCCTGACTGAGAAAGCAAACAATAGTTGCTGCAAAGCTGCCAGCTGTGAGTCCGAAGCGACTTGGCCTCGATCCCTGGTCACCTGGCTTGAGGTGTAGTTGGAGATGGAGTCCTTACACTCTTCTAGGAGCTGGAGGCTTTACCCTCTTCTAGTGATCAGGCAAAACATGAGCTCTGCTGTAGAGTTCCTTGGAATTTGTTGTTAACAGGAACTGTGCGTCTGTGTTTAAAAACAAAACAAAAAAACCCCACTCCTCAACGCTTCTGTTGCTGCTGGATACCCTGACAGCACTGACTTGGACTGCAGGGAGGTTGTTCCAGAAGTAAATTTAAGTTGAGCAAATTCCATCCCACTCATCTACTTCTATCGTTCTCCTTCGTGCAGAGGTCTCGGAGTGCCTTGGGTTGGTGTGCGGTTTGGAGAACGCAAAGGCAGCTTTTGCTGAAAACATCTTCAGGTCTTAAAGGCCATTTAGTGTGAAAGTCCAAGGAGAATTTGGAAGGGGAAGCTGTTCTTGTTACTCCAGCCTTCACCAAGTCACTCTGATGGGGGTGGGGTTTGTGTTTAGTGAAGTCAGGATCTGTTTCCTTTATAATCCCAAAGATGATTTGTCAGCACAGTGACACAACCCACAGTGTTGGCCGGTGGCTGATTCAGTGGGGAGAATAAACTGCGTACGGTTTGGCTGGCAGGAAATGGTCTTGGCCATGCAGCAGCTGCTCCTAAAGAATTTATCAGCAGGATCCTGAACTTGTTTGACCTTGATTAAACTTACAGTCCCTTGGATTTAACAGCAGAAAACAAGGCAGCTTTGGGCTAGAAATGCTTACGGTATGATTTACTGATCATCAGCGTGAACTCTGTCCCATCTTTGTTTCTTTTTGTGAATAGTAAACCCTTTGATAAATACAAGGCTTCTGGAACGGAGAGGAAATCCTGACGATACGGTGCCTCTGCTAGAGGGGGAGGGCTGCAGCTTTGCAGATAAAGTGCTGTTCAAATGGGAACATGAGAGCTGCTTGGTGTGTTTAACGGAACTAACACAAATAGGGCCTTTAGGAAGAAAAGCTTCCTTTACTCCGTGTTGTAGACCGAGGAGCGTTTTGTGGCTTGTGTGTAGCTGTGGAGCACGGCTGCATTGAGAGTCTCTCTGCTTAGCCTGAGTGTGAGAGTCTTTGGAGCAGGCGGTGGCTTTGCCGCTGTCACGGCGTGAGCTGGCAGCTTCGAGCAGCATCAGGGTGGAGATGGGGGTGGAAAGGTGGGATGAGTCTCTTACTCGTAGGGAAGGGGCCGAGAGTGCGTATTCATTCTTTGCCTGGTGCCTGTCTGACAGCAAGAACAGAACATCAAACCCCAGTTCTTTGCCTTCCGCTGGCTGACGCTGCTCTTGTCCCAAGAGTTCCTGCTGCCGGATGTCATCCGAATCTGGGACTCCCTCTTTGCTGACGATAAGCGCTTCGACTTTCTCCTGCTCGTCTGTTGTGCCATGTTGACGTAAGTACGGAGGCAGCCTCCCTGCTTTGCTTTTCTTTCCTTCCTTCACCTAAACCAGCAGATCCAGGAGCATTTTGCAGGTATCTGACTAGGATGTAGTCCCTGTTCACAGTGGCAGCAGAAGTGTTTTCAAAAGCCTCTTTAAGGGCAGGGTAGTCTGCTTTTAAAGTCCCTCTGTAAAGTGTCAAAAGTAGCTACAATAACTTCTGTCTTTCAGACTAATCCGGGATCAGTTGCTGGAAGGAGACTTCACACTGAACATGAGGCTGCTACAAGTAAGGATTAAGTAGGGTGGGCAAAGGGAACGATTTGAAGAGTCGAGATACTGTGAGAGGGTGATGGTAGGAGAGGGGATGGGCCTGGCTGAATTGAAGTACCAGGTTTCTGATGTTTGCACACAGAAAAATCTCCAGGGATCTTACAACATAGCTTATTCCTGGCAGGGTGAATCTCTGCCTTGCGCACCCATCCTCGCCTACAGAGAAATCATCATGGACTAGTGGTTTCTAATGTCCCTTTGGTTTGCAAAAAAATGGAATTATTTCGAGCAAAGGTGTGAAACTCTATGTAACAGTGTTATATTTGTTGGCCAGAGGCTTTTATTTGATTCTGAGATCTGAGAGCCTGAGATTGAAAACACCTGCACTGCACAGTGGGATGTTTCTGATTTTGCCAGTTCCTGCCTTGGGCTGTGCAAGATGCTGGCTTTGAGGAGGGTTTCTGGCATGGAGATAGCTCCTGTAGCAGGCCAGCTTACTGTACCCTTGGAGGACAAATGAAAAAAAAACAAAACACGCCCTTCTAGAAGAGCATTGAGACTCGATCAGTTACAAAACAAGAAACTGTTAGAGCTGGGAAGGGAGTAACTGAGTAGTAGCCCGAGAACACTCTGGTCTGGGTTTGCTCTGCTGAAGTGAAACAGTGTGTAGGAGAGCTGTAGGTAGTCACTTACATTGCTTTGTTTCTTTCACACCAGGATTATCCCATCTCTGATGTTCATCTGATTTTGAAGAAGGCAAAGGAACTTCAAGATTCCAAATAGTCCATGAGCCTAACTAAAAGGTGTCAGAATAACTGTAAAGGCAGCAGATCCCAGGAGATGCCCCCAACGCAGTGTGATGCATTTAAAGCTCCTAGAGGTCTCTGCAGGACTTCAAGTTTTGTTGTTGGGCTACTGGCCTCCTTGGAGACTTCCTTCTACTCTATTTATTAGGTCAAGGACTGATTACTTCCCCGTCTACTTGGGTCCTGCACTCCAGATTTTTTTCAAATCTCAAATGCCTCTGTGCTGCCAAAAGCAGTTCTTTGTATCTTTTTTTTTAAATGACTTGAAGTCTGGGGAGAAAGAAAACATCTGTCTGCATATCCCTGAAGGGATGGACTCCTGTGTCATGGAAGTAACACCTGGAGTAACTCCTGAGGGGGAGAGGACAAGCTGAGTCCAGTGGATTTTGGTGGGTGAGTACAGAAGGCTCTTCCTCCCACAAATAGAATGTATTCCAACAAAGTCACACATCCTGCCATTCAAGTAGCTTCTGGATTCTTCTCCCTCGTGTCTGCACTTGGCCATCCTTGGGGTGTGCAGAGAAGGTTGCATCACTTTCTGGTGATTGTCAGCTGACCTCCAGCACTTTGGACCCCTTTGCCTGGGAAAGAGAGGTGGAGAAGCTGAGATGGGAGGACACAATTGCAGCTGGTGGCTCTGTGCACTGGAACTGCCTGAATCCAGAATCGCCTTATCAACAAGGGGTCCTTGAAAACAAGACTCTGGGGATTTTAATCAGTGAATGAAGCGTAGAAGTCGAGCCTTATTACGCACAGCCTTAGGGCGGGAGCTTGTTGCTGCAGGAAGGCCTCAGGCTGCTTTCCTGGCTCTGAACTGGAGCGTATCCAGCTACAATCAGGATTCTGAGCTACAAGAAGCGGGCGTCTGGTCACGTGCAATGAAGACGGTCGTATTTGGGAGCTTACGCAGGCCTGGCACTGGGGGTTTCTGCCTCGGGGCTTGTGTAGTATTACCCTGCGTAAGCTCTGGTCACAGAAACCTTGGTATTGTCTCCTAGTACTTCTTGCCGGGAAGAGACATGGTACAGGTCTGACCCCCAGGTAAGGGTAATCCAGCGGGCACGCAAACATCGGTCCTGAGCTGACTAATGGGGCTGATCTGCTTTTCTATGTATCGGTTCTGTTGGAGTCACAGTCCTGAGTGGGACGCTTGCTCCTCCCAAGTGAGAAACTACTCATTTCAAACACAGCGGAGCGGGCTCAAGTGGACATCGACAAGCTACGGAGAGAGCTGCTCACCTGCCGGCAGCGTCGAACTGCTCAGAAACCACACTCCTCAGAGGGAGGAACTGCCAGCACCCAGGTGCTTGGGTGGTTCAGAAGCTCTTGAGTGAACACTAACCCAGCGTGCTCTTCGCTTCCTCTCTGCGCTGTGCCGGCTCATCCCCGCACAGCTCTTTGACACTGCGGTTTTCCATATTTATGGGTATTGATTTGTTAAAGGGTCAGTCGTCTTTCTAAGATCTGCTGAAGCTGCTGATGGCCTAGAATTGCCCTGGCAGGAGGGATATTCTCAGCCTTCAGCTTTTTTTTTTTTTTTTTTTTCCCTAGTGTCATTTCCTTCACCTAAGGCCAGTTCTTTACAGGCTACTGTCATTCTCACTAAGGTGGGTGCAGGGACCGGAGGACAGGCTGATGCACGTATCCGTGTTCTTATCGGCAATCTCTGCCTCTTCAGGAGGTGCTCGAGTAACACTGGTGCAGCCAAGTGGTGCTGCTGTGGTGGAGCAAGAGCAACTGAAGACTTAAAACAATCTGTAATTAATACCTGTGGCTAACAGCATCCCTCTCTGCTGCGACCCTTTCTAGAGGGTAAAGTTTTCCTCCAAGAAATATGGAACTGACAGACCAGGAGGGTGCTGTGTGGTGAAGCATCCTGTCTGCTCTAACTGCTGGATGGATGTTCTTCCTGCTTTGTCTTGCTGAGCTATTCCAGGTGGTCTCAGCTCTTGGGTACCTGCACTAGAGAGGCCAGTGGTCAGTCCTCATATGGCCAGATGGTTTGAGTGCCGGGAGGCACAGATTTAGAACCGGAGGGTCAAACTCTTAGGCATAATGGGACCTCCTCCAAACAGTTGCGCCTCGGAACTGCTCTGAATCCAGCTGGGGCTCTCTCACATTCCATGTAGAAGCTCTGCTCTCACCTCTCTGAGTACCTGGGCTGCCTGTTTCAGGTCCCCCCTGGCCAGTGCAGGGTTCCCTTACACTGTATCTTCTCACTGCCAGCAGGAACATCTCTGAGGGTTCCCGCTCTGAGCAGCTAGAAGTCTCCTTAAAATAACCTGAGAAGGCAGCAGGCAAATGAGCCTTAAAGCCTTACTTGGAGATGAACCTCTGCTCGGCTTCAGAGTAGTTTTGGGACCTGAGGTGGATCTCCTGCAGTGGCATTGCCCGGCTCTGAGCCAGGTACTGGTCTGTAGCCTGACAAACACCTGAGGAAGTTGACAGTGGAGATGGTTCCCCAAGTAGTGGTGCAGCTGCGGGTGTTGTGCTGTCTTCTCCCTTCCCAGGTGTTGAAGGGCTTACATGATGCCATTTTACTTCTCTTTGGGGGTGGTGATAAAGGCTTTTAGAAGGAGTCTGCAGTGGTTTGATGGGATGCAATGAGAGCTTTGGCTGCTGGAAAGGTTTCGTGGGATAAATTCTACAGCTTTATCCAGACTATGGCTGCTCAAACTGATTGAGTTGTTCTTTGGGGAGAACTTCTAACAACTTTGATATACCCAGAGAGGCTGCTTCCTACATGAAAGGCTGTTTTAGATTCTTCCTTATCCCCTCCTGTGTGGTAGGACTTCTGTCGTGCCGTTGAAGGCAGTTGTACTTTTCCATGGCTTGGAACATCCATTTCTTTATTCCAAGACTTTCTCCTTTCTTTAGAAAATCTGGGTTTGCTTTTAAGGGGAGAAAAGGAAGTTTCGGTAGCAGCTTTTGAATCTCCTCAAGAGTTTCCTTGGCTTCATTCCTCAAAGGCTTTTGGTGATGTGTTGTTGTGGAGGTCAGATGGTATTTAACTAGTGGTGCCTGGTTTGTGTGGCCAAGTAACAACTGCTCCACCCTTCAGCTGCTTCTGCCTCTGATTTTTTTTTTTCCAATCCTAATCTGCAGGAGCAGTGAGGTCGGCTGAAGCAGCAGTTCTTTAGGTTGGGAGGTGTTAGTCTGGGGTGTCTTGGGGACCCCATGTTCTATAGGGGCCTGAAGAGAGGATGTTTAAATAGCTTTTCAACACATTCCACACAGACAGGACTACTGCCAGGCAGGGGAAGGAAGGGGGACCCATCTTAACTGGGAGGAGAAAGAGGATTCTGTGCTGGATGTAGGGAGAGATGAGCCTTCCCTGGGAGGAAGAGGTCCACTCTACCTGCTCCTGACTGTAAGTCAGGCTTCAGGAAACTTTGTGGCTTTGCCAGTGAGGTGGAAGCAGCAGGACACTAGAGATGAAGGTGCTGATGGTGGTCACTTAGAACACCGGTTTCAAGTTTGAATTTTGTGACCTAACCTAGGAATTATTCACACTTTGGCTGTGAGCAGAACAAAGGCCAGATGTTGCTTTGGGGGAGTCTGGGGCATTTGGGAAAGCAGAGGCTGTTTTCCCTTCATGAGCGTCAGTGACTTTGAGCTGTTTGGAGCACTCTTCTAAAATGCCCTTTCCTTGAAAGAGAACAAATAACACTTTTTTTTTTTAACCTTATCTGGAAAGAATTGCCAGAACAGGGTATGGAGAACACTTCCTCGTCACTCTAAAACTCCTTTTATGCTTCTTTTTAAACACTATTTTTTTATAACGCTTCCTTGAACTAAACGGGTGGCTTCGTGCAAACATCTGTTGGTGACGTGACTCGTGTTGAGCTTGGAGTTCCTGCCGCTGCAGGCGGTGACCACTGTCCTTCTGCCACCGCGGCTGGGGGGCAGGAGCCGACTGCCCGCGGCCACCAGAGCCCGGGGGCCGGCGGCTACGAGCGCGTCTGGCTCTATCGCCGTCTCCTCTGCGGGGAGATGGTTTTTGCTCGACGGTGGAGGCTGGAGTGGGGCAGCCGGGGGATCGAGGNCCGGCTTTGCCGGGCTCGGGCCGGGCCGAGCTGACCAAGTACGGGCTGCCCGGGCTGGCGCAGCTGCGGAGCCGCGAGTCCTACGTGTTGTGCTACGACCCGCGGAGCCGCAGCGCGCTCTGGGTCATCGAGCAGCTCAACCGGGAGACCCTGAGCGGCTCCTCCGAGCGCGCCGCCTGCGATTTCCAGGAGGACGATTCGGTGCACGAGTACCACCGGGCCACCAACGCCGACTACCGCGGCAGCGGCTTCGACCGCGGGCACTTGGCCGCCGCCGCCAACCACAAGTGGAGTCAGAAAGCCATGCGGGACACCTTCTACCTCAGCAACATCGCCCCGCAGGTAGGATCCGCCACAGGGAGCGGGGCGGGGGGAGGCGGGAAGGCCCGGGCTGCCCGTGTTCAAGGGCAGGCGCTGCTCCCTGCTGGGAACCGCCTCGGAGCGGCTCCGCCTCCTCCGGCCGTTCCTCCCTCTAGGGTTCAGGTAGAGAGGATGCAAAGGTGTTCGTCCCTGTAGGGTTCAGGCCTGGAGGAGAGAAGTCTGAAGGGGATCTTACCAGTATATAAGGGGTGGGTGTGAANCCTAGGAATTATTCACACTTTGGCTGTGAGCAGAACAAAGGCCAGATGTTGCTTTGGGGGAGTCTGGGGCATTTGGGAAAGCAGAGGCTGTTTTCCCTTCATGAGCGTCAGTGACTTTGAGCTGTTTGGAGCACTCTTCTAAAATGCCCTTTCCTTGAAAGAGAACAAATAACACTTTTTTTTTTTAACCTTATCTGGAAAGAATTGCCAGAACAGGGTATGGAGAACACTTCCTCGTCACTCTAAAACTCCTTTTATGCTTCTTTTTAAACACTATTTTTTTATAACGCTTCCTTGAACTAAACGGGTGGCTTCGTGCAAACATCTGTTGGTGACGTGACTCGTGTTGAGCTTGGAGTTCCTGCCGCTGCAGGCGGTGACCACTGTCCTTCTGCCACCGCGGCTGGGGGGCAGGAGCCGACTGCCCGCGGCCACCAGAGCCCGGGGGCCGGCGGCTACGAGCGCGTCTGGCTCTATCGCCGTCTCCTCTGCGGGGAGATGGTTTTTGCTCGACGGTGGAGGCTGGAGTGGGGCAGCCGGGGGATCGAGGGAAACGCTGCGAAGGTAAAACGCTCCCGGGGTGAGAGGGCGGGGCCGGGGTCGCGCCGGAGGGAGCTGCGGGGGGAGTCTCCCCCGCCCCGGTGACCGCTCCGCTGTTTTTGTACTTCCGAGCCCTTCTCGCGGCCCCTGGGACTCCGGTTTAACGCTGTTCTCTTCTTTGTCCGAATAAAGTGGTTTCTTCGCACGGCGCTGCCGCAGCCGCTTCTTTCGCCGCGGCGGGTTCCGGGCGATGGCGGGGTCGTTCCGCACGCCGCCCCGTCGCCCTTAAAGCGGCGATGGCTCCGTCGGCGGGCCCAGGCCGCTTCCGGAGAACCNTAGGGTTCAGGCCTGGAGGAGAGAAGTCTGAAGGGGATCTTACCAGTATATAAGGGGTGGGTGTGAAGAGGATGGGGTCAGACTCTTGTCAGTGGTGCCCAGTGACAGGATGAGGAGCAACGGGCACCAACTGGAACCCAGCAGGTTCTGCATATGAGGAAAAATTCTTAACTTTGATGGTGATAGAACCTCGGAACAGGCTGCCCAGAGAGGTTATAGAGTCTGCTCAGAATCTGTGGAGAGATTCCAAACCCGCCTGGATGTGATTCTGGGCAGCCTGCTCTGAGTGCCCATGCTTTAGCAGGGGGGTTGGACAAGATCATCTCCAGAGGTCCCTTCCAACACCCACTAGTCTGTGATTCTGTGGAAGTGGCCAAAGTCACTTGGGGCTGCTCTGTTGTTGCCTTCTAAGTTTAACGGCAGCAATCCTGCGCGCACACCTGCCTGTGTGCTGCTCTCCAGCCCTGAGAGACGCCGCTCAGCGCAGCTCCTTGCAGGAGCAGAGTTAAACAGGCAGATGCTTGCAAAAGCCATGGGCGGAGGCGAGTGGGTTGTTTCCTGGTGTGCAAACCAGGACCTGGCTGTACAGAGTGTCTGAAGCAGAGCTTCTTAATGGGAATCTCTTCTGCAAAGTGCCCAGGGCCCTGTCAGATGTGTTACAGAAAAGGCTGGTGGTTATTACAAGAAAAACTGTACAATGAGGAAATTCCCCGGTGACTGACTTTGCCTGTGTCACCCTGGGTGCGTTTCTAGAATCCTCATTTAAACCAGAATGCCTGGAATAACCTGGAGAAGTACAGCAGGAGCTTGGCAAGGAACAACAAGAACGTCTACGTCTGCACAGGACCTCTCTACCTGCCCAGGTAAACGCGAGGGCCAAGCCAGGACCGCGCTCAAAAGCTGCATCGTGCTGGGCAAGGAAAGCAGGCTGAGGGCTGCAGCCTCCCAGCTCCCCCAGACAGGAGGGATCTGCTAAGGCCCCGCTCAGTAGCTGTGCAGAGGTTCTGTGGAAAGGTCTTTTTAAGGATTAGTTTGTGTAGTTCCCATTCAATTGATTATTTCATGAGTAAGGCTGGGTTTTGTCAGCTCCAACACAACCAAGTCGCTTTGGTTTGCTGTCCTGAACAATCTAGTGGTGGTAGATCACTAGATCACTAGCTTAACAGATGAGACTGCAGACCCCTCCTCTGCAGAATAAAGCTCCTAGGTTTTATTTCATGGACTATTTCTCCACTTCAGAGCATGACTTGATTTGCAGAGATCTTCCTGTAGGGCTAAAGAGCAGCTGTCTCATGTTGAGATCTCTTCAGCAGCAGGAAAGAGCTTGGGAAGTCTCAGGGAAGGGATTTAGGGGGAGCAGACCCAATACACAGCTCAGCTGCCATTTCAGCACTGTTTTTACACCCCTAGTGCAGAAGTTGAGCTGTTCCCTGCCGTGCTGTGGGGTGGGGGCTCACTGGGGGGGTGTGGAGGAGGGCTGAGGAGGCAGATAGGGCACCAGACTAGGAGGTAACACGGGATGTTGCTGTTGGTGCAGGATGGAGGCTGATGGGAAGATGTACGTGAAGTACCAGGTGATTGGGAAGAACAACGTGGCCGTGCCCACCCACTTCTTCAAGGTGCTCATCCTGGAAAAGGAGAGTGGGGAGATTGAGTTACGCTCATATGTGATGCCCAACAGCCCTGTGGATGAGAAAATTCCCCTGGAACGGTTCCTGGTTCCCATTGAGAGCATTGAGCGAGCCTCAGGGCTGCTCTTTGTCCCAAACATCTTGAAGAGAACGAGTAACTTGAAAGCCATCACAGCTGGAAACAAGTGTTGAGCCTCACATAGACAAATCCAGGTGTCTCCTGGGAAGGGACTCGCAGCAGTCAGCTGCAGGATACTGGCTCTTTGAGCAATTTTAAATGTGAGAAACAAGAATCAAACCAATTCTTCTGCTCTTCCCTTCATCTAACAGTGAAACACACACACGGCAGGTCTCGAGGGCAGGTCCTGCAGAAGGCTCCCGAGCATCTGACACCATCATAGGTCTTTAGAATGTGTCCCTAATCTGCAGTATGGAGCACCCCCCTGTAATTGCTCCCTTTGAGTTGTGTGCAGCTCGTTAAGACACAGAGGGAAGTTATTTAATTTCTGCTATTCAGTAGGGAAGGACGGGAGCAAGATGGGTGCAGAGGGAGGAGAGGTTCCTGCCTTTTTGTGGCCAAAGGATTCTATGATTGTTTTCTTTCAGAAGATGGTTTTAGCAGTAAAGCTTTGAACACCCACAGTATTGGTTGTTTCTTATCTGCTCTAACCAAAGCTCTGAGTATCTCAGCAGGAGCCGGGGAGGACAGAGCCAACTTTTCCAGCTGCTTTCCTGTTTGAGGCCCCTGTAGGCAGAGCTTAAAGCATCACAGTCGGAGCCAAACTGTAAGGAGCTGTATTGGGGTGCTTTAGGCAACAGAAAGCTCCAGCCCTTCCTGCTGTTGGGAAGGACGAAGCCTTGGAGTTGAAGGGGGGCTGGGGGAAGCCAGGATATTTGAAACAGGAACAGCTTCCTCCTAGGATTGAGTTTTGACTTCGTTTACCTCGAAGGCCGCGTGGCTCCAGCAGCACTGCATGTGCAGGACCCCTGGACGTTAAGCGTCCATCCTCTACACCAAAACACTTGCACATGGATTTCAAGGCAGCCGAGGTTCCGTACTCCTTTATTGCCCACCCCAGACATCTGAATTGCTGAGCCCCAGTCTGCTGCCAGGCTTGTCCCAGCTGCTGAGAGGCAGCGACCGGCGCTTGGCCGGACGGACCAGGCAGGAGGCCGCAGACCGGCTGCTCCCAACAGCAGCTGGACACTCGGTGGAGCAGCGTTGCCAGATTGAGTCGCATTGTGTCCCGGCCCCGCCAGGCTCCTGGAGCCACCTGCCCAGCACCCCGCGTTTGAACAGCCGCTTCCCCGAGGCAGTCCTCAGCTGATGGCAAGGTCAGTGGTTTTTGTTCCTTCAGCTGTCACCGGGCGTCTTCACGGCCTCGTGGATGCGGGGTCTCAGGGCAGACAGAGAGATGAGCAGTGCCTCCTGCAACAGAGGCAGGCGGCGGTCGGAGCCGTTCGGAACCGCCGCTCCCCGAGGAGTGCCGGGCAAGCCGGCCGCTCTTTGCCCAGATGTCACCGTGGGGAACACCATGTGAGCCACGCGTGTCACGGCCAGAGGCAGGAACGCAGCACTGCTCTGTGCGCAGAGGCCTCGTACCCCCGACTGCCACCGGCCCTACCTCTGTCCGGATGGTTCTGCTGCCTTGGCCGGGACAAGTGTTGAGGTAAAAGTCAAACAAGACGCTTGGATCGGTGACCTCCAGGTTTTGGTCGACATCAACCCCAGCTTCCAAGCCCTCGAGGCCTCCAAAGACAACAAGGGCATGCCTAGGGGAGAGGACAGGGACAAGGGGAGAGGGGACACTGGCTCTTACCCCTGCACCAAGGCAGATGCCAGAAGCTTTACGTGGGACAACTGCTCATGTGTCTTCAACCTTCAAGTGGATGAAGAATTAGCTTCACAGAAACACTTCTTTTAACCTGATCTGCGAGAAGCAGCCTCGTTTTGTTTGTTCAGGTATGTAGGTCTGTGTTAAAGCTCCTCTGTGCCGCTGAAGCAGGGAGCTGTGCCCCTTGCTGGAACTGCCCAGTGCGGCTGCCTCCCTAACAAAGCCCCACAGCACTTGCCCAATGTGACCAACTCCAGAGAAACAGGAAAATTGGCCGTGTCCTGGGGTACTTCCCCCAGCTTCTGTCACACGGAGGAACGTGCCTTGGTGCAAAGGGGAGCAGCAGAGCACAGGAGGGAGCCTGCAGGCAAGTCTTACACTTGTATCTAGCGGCATTCCTGCCTGGGAGAACACCAAGGGCACCCTGCAGCTCTGCAGCCTGCACCAGGCCTCCCAGCAGGCTCGGAGGGGGCCAAGCAGGTGGGACACAAACCTGAAGGAGGGGAGAGTGGCCTGGTCCACGGAGCTGCCTCGCTCTGAGGTCCCAATAGAGAGGTCGTAGCCTTCCTTGAAGGGGCACTCTGAAAAAACAGCACCTAGGAAGCAAACAGAAGATGGGGTTATCCAGGCGGTGCACCTCCTGGACAGGCTGAAACGCTCCACAGCTCAGGGGCAGCAGCAGGAGGAACTGCTTTTCAGGGTCACTGATGCATCAGAACGATTTCTCATTCCTACATAATTCCCTTGCTGGAGGAGTCTCTGGCACCCTTCTAGCTGTGGCACCTTGTCCTCAAAGCTCCAGTAGGTGTCAGGAGCCATTTCTTGACTAAGGGTTTACAATTTTCTTAGGAGATCCAATTATCAGAAGACAGCAAAAGGCTTCTGCAGGGCTCTTCAGCTCAATGTCACTGCTGGCTTTGATGTGAGTGGCAGGTAGTTATCATGGAAATGGAGATGTACCAGCTGGAGATGGAAAGCCCCAACTCATCCCCTGCTGCAGCATGGACATTTGGCGCAACGGCGAGTGGAGGCAGAGGGCAAAGTGCTGGTGAGTGACTGGGGTGATTCACGCCCTGAGCTTTAGCCCGCGTGGCTGTGAGCTGCCTTTGGGACAAGAGAGCTTTCTATGGAAGTGATGTTACCTGGTGCTGCGGGTGTGCAGCCAGGCGGCCTGGAATCGGTGTGGAAGGCCCGGGAGAGAGGTGGCAGGGAGCAGAAGCCCTGCAGATACTCACTGAGGCAGGAGGCAAGGCGGACGCTGTAACCCCAGTACAAGCCCGAGACCGTCCGAGGGTGGTGCGAGGACACCACGGTGCCTTTCTGCGCTTTCGTTTCTGGAAGGGAAGCAAAGAGATGAACAAACCCTGTGATCTCCTGGGGGAGAGCTGGGTTTGACCAGCTACATAGGGCAGTTTCTCCTGGGGCAGGGCACTGGTTTGGTGTAAAACCAAGAAGGGCCCTTTGGAGCATCTTTGGGCTGTTTTTTATCAAAGAGCTGACGGTTCTTTCCAGCTAACTAGGGAGGTACGGTAAAGGTGTTACTGAAATAGCGTGAAGGGAACGTGCAGGGCTCTTGGGTACCTTCAAACATCAGCGACCTGAGGGCTGTCAGAGGGATGGACCAACTCCTGCAGGACTGAAGGTTACAGATGTGAACGGAGCAGGGGATTTACCTGGGTTCTGGGGCTCCTCCAGGCGCACAGTGACTCGCAGGCCGGGGTTCAGCTGCCTGTCGATCTGCACCTCCTGCAGGGACAGTCACCATCAGCCTCAGACATTCTGGAAGGACTGGGGAAGGTGGGGAAGGAAGGGAACCCTCTGAGGGATTGGGGGTCTGTTGTGGGAGGGGGAGCTCTGTGATCAGGGCCCGTGTGGTGCATGCAGTGCAGAGCAGGCTCAGGGTGGCAGGGTCAGCAGTCTGAGATTTATTTTACTGCTCAAACATTCCTCTCCAGCAGCAGAGCTGTACCCTGCTGGAATGGGCAGGCCCACCAGGACTCGGGAAGCTACAAACATTGCCAAGCCAGAGGGGACAAGGCAGCAACAGCGGTAAAGCCCGTGCCAGCCTGCTGTGGCCTTCAGAAGCCAGCAGTACCCACCCTGCCTGCTTCAAATCCATCAGAGACTGGGAAAACTGCTTTGGAATCTGCGGGTGATGGACATACCTTCCTCATGCCGCAGTTAACAAAAGAGCCTCTGCCTGGCTTGGTTGGCCGGTCCAGCACTACACCTTCTCGGTACTCTGACTCCTCATCCACTCGCATGTGGTGGGGGCTGTCCAGGGGGTTGAGGAGCCCTGGAACAGCACAGATGAAAGGAACTATTACGGAGAGGACAGAAATGGTGGGAACGCAGGTGTAAGTACAACTGCTCCCCTGCCCCCTCCCTCTCTGGCCAGCACACCACAGCCGCTCCAAAGCGGGCGAGAGTTACTTGGTTCTGCGCATCCCGTGCAAAGCAAGAGCCAGAGCTCGGGCAGGGGAAGCCAACAGCTTGGGATAGAGACCGCTGAATCGTTACCTGCAAACTGCAGGTCCTCGTGTTTTGGAAAAAAGGATTTCCTCAAGTACCTGGTTACAGAGAAGGTTGAAATGTGAGAACAGTTGTTTCTATGGAATCTAACCCTGTTCTGACTCAAAGGTTCTCAAAGCAGCTCTTCCAAGTCCCTGATCTACCTCTAACGTAGCTTGCAGGCTGTATCCTGCATTCACTGCCGTTCTTTCAGTTAAACTCCTGGAAACAATGGAACAATTGTGCAGCACAAACAGAGTTTGGCTCCTGCTCCCACAGCAATACCCATGGTAGTCCAGTTCTGATGCACAGTCTGACCACGGTGGACTTACTGAGGGCACTCCAAGTACTGCAGGATCCGAGCCAGCTGCACACAAGCCTTGCCTCTCCTCCCAATGCCTTCAAAGTCTCCCTCCACAGTCCTGGAAGAGAAAGAGAGAGAGCAGCCTGTCAACTCAGCAGGAGGCTGCACAGCCCCAAATGGCCAGGTCTCCAGAAGACCCAAGTCTTGCGCTTTAATCTGAGAGCAGCAGCACGAACCCCTCCACTCCCAAGAAACAAAGGGGTCAAATCCTGGCACCTGAGAGAGGCTCAAACATTTCTTTGAGGTACATGCAGCTCTTTACAGGCCTTAGCTTGATAAAAGACTGAAGAAGCAGAAAGCAGAGAGGAAACACTTTCTTGGAGAACAAGATGGCTCTTCCTTACTTTACATCTTCTCCATGATCATCAAACACGATGATCTCGTCCACACAGAAGATGGCACAGGCCCGAGCAATCTGTCCAGCCAGGTACGTCCGCAGCTCCAGCGACTGGGCGTTGTTCAAGATCGAGCCTGGCAGGGCTACGCTCAGCGTGTAGCGACGCCCTGGGGAAGAGAGGGCGATCAGAAGAGAGCCAGCGTGCACCGTGCAGCGTTTTATCTGCTACTTAAGCTGCAGGCACTGGGGAGGAGGAAAACAACCCCTTTCTTAGATTTGCATCCCAGGTTTTCTCTTAGGAAAGGTCTCCCGTGCAGCGCTCGCTGCATCGTGTTCAGGCCTCTTCACGCAGGCGGATCCATGAACAACAGATCCATGAAGCAGCGGCCCCAGAAGAGTTAGACAGTGGTTGGACTTGGTGATTTTAAAGGTCTCTTCCAACCATCGTGCTTCTGTGACTCATTCCTTCAAGCTGAGCAGCACCTTTCCCCTCCACACGTAAAACGGACTGACTCTTAAGCTCCAGCTCTCCCTGCTCTCCCACCCAGGCTGTCCCACCGCCTCACAGCAGCATCACCTTTATCTTCCTTCTGCTCCTCTCGCTTCTCAGCTTGTTTTTCGGCCAGCTCCCGCACCCGCTGCTTTTCCAGTTTCTTCAGCAGCTTCATTTCCTTCCATTTCTTCTTCTCCGCTTTCCCTGCCCGGGGAACAGCACCGCGCTTTGCAGGACGAGCCCTCAGCGCTCAGAGCAGAGCGGCTGCGGGGGACGGCGTGAGGGCCTCGGGCCTGGACCCCGCGGTGCGGGTCGCGCCGGGGGCTCGGAGCCCTCGGGGACGGCTCCTCCCGGTCCCGGGGACCCC
>VWZK01008340.1:91033-200461 GCA_013396935.1 Baryphthengus martii | reverse complement strand
CCCGCGCCCCGCTCCGCTCGCACCGCCTTGGGCCGCTTGGCCGCGCCGCTCTCCGCCATCTTGGGCGCACGCTGCCCGGCCACGACCCCCGCCGCGCTGATTGGCCGAGAGGCGCCCGTTCCCGCCCACAGGGGGGCGGAGTCTGGCGTCACCGGAACCAATGGCCAGGCAGGGGGCCGGGGAGAGACAGTGTTTAAGTCGCCGGCGCGGGTTAGGAAGCTAAGCAGGAGGTGCTTCGTTCTACCGAAGGATGGGTTCAGTTGTGGAGAGGCGCTCAGACTCTTCAGGGCGTTTGGAGGCGGTCTTGGGGCCAGTAAAATCCCGACACTCGTGTCTGGGTGTCTTTGCACAAGCACTACCTGCGTGTTGGAGGGTGGAGGGATGCACCCTGACCCTTGTGGGATGCGTCATGGCCTGGAGCGAGAGCCCACATGCCTGAGGATATTGCAATTAATTTTTATGTTAATAATCTAACCTCTTGGCTATTTTCTCTGGTTTTTGTGATTGCAGCTCTGCCAGCACTTGGCACGTGTTGTGGGTGCAAAAGGGCTTTCAGCAGCCCCCTTGCCCACCTGAGCCGTGCAGGTGGGTGAGGCGGGATCTCCCATGGGGTGTTCACCTCCCTCGTTTCCACCGGTGGCTGCAGCTCTGGCTCCGTGGGGATCGGTACCACCCGCTACAGCCCAGCACAAACCCTGCAGAGCCACTGCCCCCTGGCCTGGGTGGGATGAGCAGCCACCATCACGGGATGCGAAGCAGATGTGGCACCGGCGACAACAGCAGCTCTCTAGGAGAGTTGCGTCAGCCCTATCATCCTTACAGAGCCATTTACTCTTTAGTAATTGCAGTAATTAATCTTTAATAATTTAACTGCCACAAATAATTATTGCATAGTCTGTTGCGCGTAACTCCTGCGTGGTTGATGATGCTGGTTTACATTCTTTTCCAGGTTGAAACCAAGAATGACGCAAGAGCTATCTTTCAAAACACTGTCCACGTTATCCCTGCCAGCTCAGCAAGTGGGAGGTCATGAGGTCCACCAGCAGCAGAAGCAGCCCCAGGCCGCTGTGCTTGTCCTTCCTGGCCAGGGCCTGCGCTTGTCAAAGGCCCGAAGGTTTTGCTTTGCAGCCTGGAGGATGCTGCCGTGCCCTGCCAAAGTGCCACGGGGTGTCTGGGGAGCACATAGGGGAGGTTTGGCAATAGCCGGCCATTTACAAAAGCCTGCTTCCTGGGGGATGCTAATTACTGGTTCTGTGGTCATAAAATTGTTGATTATGGGAATCAGCATTTCACTGGGTTTGTAACTTTCGGAACTATAGGGATCAACCTTCTGAAGGGCAGCGAAACTGCGCAGTCCCACGTGGATCGTGGATGCCGGCAGAAACGCTTTCCTGAGCACCAGGGTATCTGAGAGGGGATGTGGAGCAAGACAAGCCACGCTAACCCCCCAGCATGGCCTTAACGGTGGGTCCTGAAACACCTTTTCAGAATTTGGTGGTGGAAAAGATCCCAGGAACCATCCTTATCTTGTGTCTTGCTGGACACAACCCAGAACTGATTATCAAAGTCTTTAAAAGAAACACTGAATCCTGGCAGCATGCCCAAAGATTCACTTCTTGCAAGTAACAGTACAATCATTTCATAGTGACAGAAAGTGTTACCCTGGGCCTGGAAAACTTCTTACCCCCTTGTCTGACAGAAAATGTGGTTTGAAAGCACAAAAATAAGGACAGATCAAAGTTTGGAGCCAAGCAAAGGCAGAGGAAGAAGAGCGGTCATGGCAGGTGAGAATGGTGTCCTCAGGGACTGGTTTTCTCACGTTTCCATTTCTGCAATATGTCGTTTGCTGCCTTCAGCGTAGCTTCCTCCTAAAAAAATAACACAGGTTTGGTCACCTGCAACTAGAGCAGGTTGCTCAGAGACCCGGCCAACCTCCCCTGGAATGGTTCCAGGGATGGGGCAGCGACCACCTCTCTGGGGAACTTGGGCCAGGGTCTCACCACCCTCAGCGTAAAACATTCTTCCTTCTCTTCAGTATAAATCTCTCTCTTTCAGTTTAAAACCATCGCCCCTTGTCCTGTCCCAACAGGCCCTGCTCAAAAGTCTGTCCCCACCTTTCTGACAGGCCCCTCTAAGTACTGAGAGGCCATAAGAAGGTCTTCCTGGAGCCTTCTCTCCAGGCTGAACAAGCCCAACTCTCTCAGCCTGACCTCCCAGCAGAGGGGTTCCAGCCCTCTAAGAATTTTTGTGGCTTCCTCGGAACCCTCTCCAACAGGTTTACGTCTTTCTTGTTACTTCCAACCTTGCCTCCCTTCGTGCTGCCACGCATCTCACCTTTGCGAAGCAGAACCGGATGAAATTGTTGTAGTTGTCCTTGTGGGCCCCACAGGAGAAAGTGGAGAGCGGGATGGCAGCAAGGCCCTGGGAAGGGGAAGCACGTGGAGCTGGGGTTACTCCTCTGGGGCCAGCGCACAGCCTGCCGAGTCCCAGCGTGGCTGAAGCCGTCCGCTCCAGGCAACCCCTGCCAGAAGCTGCCAGCCCTGGCCGTGGTGCCGTGCCGCTGGCTCCCACGAGTGCAGCCAGCAGGGGGGCCGTGAGCACACCCAGGGAAAACGCAGAAGAAAGGGCCAGATCCATTTACCTTGTTCTTGACCATCCACTTTGCAAATCTGGAGTCGTAGGGCTCATCGGAGTCGGGGACATCGGGGACGTCAGATTCTGCAGGAGAAGCGTGGCAGCGTGAAGGTCGGGGCTGCTGCCGGGTGCCTCACACAAGACCCAAACCTATGATCTCTGGGAGCTGGGATGGAGAACACGCTATTGTCCCTCTCCAGTGTGGTGGTTTATGCAGGTTCCCATCTCCGCTGGTGACACCGCTCTGAGCAGCCTCCACACACTCAGCCCGGCCTGAGCGAAACCGCAGCCGCGTTACTCACTGAACTGGGAGATGTCTGCCACCAAGAAGTAGGTGCCCTCAGGGACAATGGGTTTCATCCCCACAGCATCCAGGCTCTGGACCAGGCAGTCTCTCTTCTGCTGCAGCTCCTTGGGCAGTTGGACGAAGTAGCTCTCTGGTTTCCCGTAGAGCTCAAGCTCTCTCTGGAAACCCTGAGCCACAGCCTCCTGCAAGGAGAGAGGTGGGGAGGTGGTCAAGGCTTGCTTGAGAACTGCTCCAATGCAGTTTACAGGTGACTGGGGAGCAGGGGCTGGTTTTAAACTGCACCAAGCTGAGTTCTCTGCCTCCAGCCCCTCCAAATGATTGCTGAGATTTGTCAATGCAAAACAAGGACTATACCCCAAATGGGCTGGACTCTCCCCTTCCTCTCAGGTGTGGAGTGACTGCTAGGAAGGGGGAAGGAGCCTCTCCAGAGCACCACATCACCCTGTCTGTGCCCTTCAGGTCAGCCATGGGCAGAAGGACCCTCTCTCACCTCTGCTTCAGGGGCTTGGGGGTTGCAAGGCCAGTTGCAGGGAGCTGCTTTACCTGGGCAACTGTGGCACAGTGGTACACGGAGTTTTGGTGCACGGTACGGAGGTGCTGCAGCAGCCGGTCGGGTCCCACGGTCCAGCCCACCTGCAGCCAGGAGAGGAGGAGGAAAGCAGTAAGTCTCTGGGTACCTATTTGGGCTCCCCTGTATTTGCTTGTGCTGGCTAACGAAGTATGTTCCAGCCAGGGCTGTCATAACGCAGCTTTGGTACGTTCAGATCCTCAGGCTCAAAGCTGAGCGTGCGGCGGCAGCACCCCCAGTGCCGTGCCGTACGATTGGACTCACACCTTGGAGCAAAGGGCTGGGGATGAGGAGAGGACACGAGGAACTCACCTTCCATCCAGTGACACTGAAGGTTTTCCCAGCGCTCCCGATGGTCACCGTACGGTCCCACATCCCTTGCAAGCTGGCTGGCAAGGAAACGAGAGACAAACGCTGACGGCAGAGCTCAGCACGCTCACTTCTGGCTGCGTTAATGACGTCGTGGGGGCTCTTTGCACACCTATGGTTGCCTCTTGTGTTCAGAGCACATCTTTCAGCTGGATGAGCCCCCAGGCACATCCCGAGCAGGCAGCCAGATTTCTCAAGAGCATCTCTTTATAATGAAGCGTTTTCATACGCACGTACCCAGCCCCAGGGATCCCCAGCGAGGCCAAGCACCATGCAACAAGGCAATTGCACGTTACTGCAACAGGAAGAACAAGCCTCTCAAATCATGTTGAAATGGATGTCCCAAAACTAGAGACACTGAGAAAACTGTGGTTTTCCAAAGCATGGGAAAAAAAACATTATTTTGTCTAGAGCCAAAGAGCTCTTCGTTTTGGATCTCATACTGTGAAGCCAACTCTCTGAGTGGCTCTGGAAGTCAAGGCTCCGGTTTAAGACCTGGTTTGGAGGCTGAGATTGAAGTGCAGCAAAACACCTCTAACGAGGATACACGCCCAGTGGACCTGTGTTGGCCTGTGCCATTTCTGGAGTCCCCCAATTAAATCACCGGTTCCTTCCCTGAAGACACTGTACCCAGAGAAGACACCCAAGCTCAACCAAGCCGTTCTCCGTACCGATGCGGACGTGCTCCTTGCCGTCGTAGACCAGCCACTCGTACACTTCATCGCTGATGCACAGGACGTCGTGCTTCACGCACAGGTCTGCGATGAGCTCCAGCTCCCCTCGGCTGAACACCTGCAGCAGGCGGGGTGTGGAGCAGGGATGCAGCAGGAGCGTTTCCGAGCCCTGCCTGTCCCTGCCCTACCTGCACCATCTCCCGCACCAGGGTGGGCAGGAGCTGGCTGCAATGGTCTAACAGGGCAAAGGCCGCTGCTGACACAAAAAAACCCAACCAACCAGGCTTAAAAACATCAGGTGAGCGAGCGCAGCGTGTGGTGCTCCCACAACACCCAGCTCCCTCGGGTGCAAGGAAGGTCGAGTCACTGCTACCCCGCAGACGGGGCTGGGTGAGCTGGAGCACCCCAGCTGCTTTCAGGGTTGGCCACAGCAAGGCCAGAGGCGTTACCTTGCCCAGAGGGTTGTTGGGTGAGTTGAGGACGATGGCTTTTGTCCGGTTGCTGAATTTAGAAGCCAGTTCAGCCGGGTCAAGCTGCCAATCTGCACTAGACATCAATTTTCCATCTTTTGGAGCTTTCTGGAGAGAACAGAGGGGAATCTGGGCTTGCTTTGCTACCTTTGCACTTAGTTTACCACTCACTGCTTCACTCCCTTTGTTAAGACTCTTCCCTCCTCGCCAGCTTTGCTCCGACCCACTCACCAGTCTCAGCGGGACAAACACAGGCGTCCCTCCAGCCATTTTCACCATCGACTCGTAGCAGTCGAAGAAGGGCTCGATGATGATCACCTGGAAGGAAAGGACACGTCAGCACCCTCCTGGCTCTGATCAGACCTTCCCTGATGGGAGCAGAGAGCAATGGAAGGAACAGGAAATTGTAATCCCTTAATTACTGTAATGGAGAATCTGTATTGCCAGCAGGCAGGGACACAGAAGAACACGACCGCTCTGGGCAAAAGGATCCTTTTGCCTTCTGCAGAAATGAGACTGTGCCCTGAAGCAGAGAATTTTTTTTCCTTTGGAAGTTCAAATACCGGAGAACAGGGATAAAACCTTTTCTGCTTTGCAAAAGGGTTACAAAAACCTGCCCCTGGCAGGCGCACAGCCAGGAAGGGCTCTCCTGGGGGAAGGCTGCCTGTGCAACAAGCTCCCAGATCTTGAGTTACCTCATCGCCTTCATCAACAAAAGCCTGGAAGCAGTAGAAAAGGGCCTGGTATGCTCCCACCGTCACCATCACATTGGTCATAGGATCCAGGTCTCGTCCAAGCAGCTTCCCAAAAAACTGGGCTAGGATCTTCACGAGAGGTGGGTGACCCTGTGGGGTGAGACAAGGGGTAGGAATTGGGTTGCAGAAGCCTCCTAAAATACGGATGAGCCCTTGGAAGGGGCCTGGGCCAGTGACAGAATGTGTGAGGCACCTTCCAGCCCAGTTGCTCCAAATGTCCCAGTAAAGCAGAGCGTTAGAGCTCTGGGCACGGGGAGTCTGGGCTGAGGCTGGATGTGTGCTTTGCCTCACGTGGCTGGATGAAAACCACATGGTTTGTGGTGCTGGAAACCACCAGCAGTGGTTCCAACAGAGTGAGGGGGGCATTGCCGAGGAGGAAGGTCTGTCCACGTACGAAGGCACGGGTGTACTGGTGCAGCATGTGGTTCTTCCCGCTGACGGTTTTCACAAACGCCTCCTTCAGAAAGTCTGGTGGGGGGAAGTCAGGGAAGCCCTGGCCCAGGTTCACCTTAGAGTAGGTGGCAGCCAGTTTTACAAACTCCACCCTGGAGAGAAGAAAGACAAGCATTTGCAGAGGGTCCAGGCAGCGTGCGGTGTTGGTTCTGCTTGCCAGCATCCCTTTGGAAGTGAGCAAGGTCGGTGTTCCTCCTCCAGAACCACCCTGCTGCTTACAGGTGGACGGAACTGAGCGCAGGTCATTTCAGAGCCATTTCAATTAAAAGAAGGGTGAGGCACTATTGCACTGGGGGGTGGTTTTCATTTGGTCCCAAAGGAAACAGCCACTGTGCTGTCTGGATGTGCAGTCCCAGCTGAAGCCGTGCAGACAGAGTAGGAGTAGGAGAGGTTTTCAAGCTCATACCAACCCTGCAAAATATAGCAGCTAGACACCACGAAGGCCTGAACTCCACACTCGTCTCAAACAAGAGCCAGCTCACTGGCAGCGTGCAGCTTGAAAACAGGCACAGCAAGACTTTGGGAAAGCCCATTTAAATCTCTCTTCAAGCAAGCAGCTTTCCCAGTGCCTGTGCCTGTGCCTGGCAGCCTGGGAGCGGCACTTGCGGCCTCCCTCCACCTGCCTCTCTGCTTACTCTGCCCCAGGCTGGGCTTGAAGTGAGTGCTAGGCTGAAGCTGGTGTGATGTGACAACCTGGCTCAGATTTGGGTGCTGCTGGGAGCACTGGGGTGCACGGGTCAGATGGAGAACGGCGCGTTACCACGTGTTCCCACCTGCCCTCCCGCAGGACGGCGCGGGACACCCGGTACGGCATCAAGTGTGAGCAGCAGGTACAGCGCTGAGCCAGCATAAAGTCTTCTCGGACAAACCCGCCCTGATGTGCTTCCTAAAGAAACGTAAAGTAACCGAGGGAGCCTGTGCTGCTCCGTGCTGCGTGGCTGCGGCGGTCGCTCTCTGGTGTTAGGCTGCCTAAACCCACCTATTCTCTCAACCAGATATTCTGGTTAACCAGATGCCCCCTGAACTCACCAGATATTCTTATCTATTCCCTCCAGCCTCCGAGCTCGCACTGGCCTTGACATTTTTGCCTGCAAAGACAGAAACAGAAAGTGAGTTTGAAGCTTTTACTAACGACCGTAGGGCCGGGCGCGCAGGAGCCGTGGCCTGCCCAGGTATGTTTTTCCCAAGAGAAGGTGTGCCCTTCAGTATTGCTTCATGGGTTGTTGCTGACTAACCTCACAGCAGTACTGCTGATGCAGTGACTTCTGGAAGCGGTTTCACACAGTTTTTATGAAAGATCAGACAAGAGCTGGCAGAGAAGGATGTTTCATTTACAAGTTTCAACAAGAACTGAGACAACAGAGGAACAAAAGAAGTGTGTGTACACACACTAGGGAGCTGGCGAGGCCTTAAACCGCATTTTCTGTTGGAATAAATCAAGGGGTCAAGTTGTTCCTGCTGGTTTTTGCACTTAAAAGTTCATGACAAAACCAAGCAGCAACTGGGCATGGGCAAGAGGGGAGCAGAGCACACAGGTCAGGCTGGTGTATGGAGACACCACAGTACTGTCTGCCTGACTGGTATATAATTTCCATGTGCGTCATGGCTGGGGGTGGGAAAGAAGGACAGTAGGAAACACTGAGAGCTGAATCCTCCTTCCAGTTGCATAAGCACAGTGGGAGAAAGTCAGACGTGCTTGATGGGGAATTTATCACAAGGGTGATGAAAAGTGGTAGAGGCAGAATTTAATAACTCAACAGTGCAGGGAAAAGGTGACCAGACAGTAAAGGGACTGGGAACCAGAGACAAACAATGCTCGATGCACCGAGAAAAGCCAGCATAGGGGTGGGAGGAGGGAGGAAATTGCTTATTTCTGAAGCAATAAGCCAAGAAAATCACCATCACCATGGCAAATAGAATACATCTGAACAGGGATGAGGAGGACAAGTGAGAGCAGCTGAGATGTGAGATGCAGAACTGGGATGTGAGGGGACAGGGCCTGTGCTCTGCTGTGCCATGATGGAGGAGGTGATACCAGGTCAGCCCCCCCTCCCCAGGCTTGGCTGCACTGGTAACTCCCCACTTACCTGCTCAGCTCTGCCCTTCCCAGAGGGCTGCACCAGAATTTGAAAAGTGCCTCGAGGATATTTTCTGATAAGGTCTTTAGATTTTGATACAGCTTCAGCCCTCTCCAGGGATCTTTGCAAGTACCTTGCCGTGGAGCCCTGTGTTTCAGAGGGCAGTGGGTGGACTCTGCTCCACCGTGGTGCCAGGCAGGCAGCCAAGGGTGAGCAGAAGTCGCTGCCTCCCTGGGTCTAAAGGAGCCCCACCTCCCTCCCCCAGCCCCTGCTTTGCTCTTTCGGCACAAGTCATGGATACTATGGCCAGTAAGATCTGGGGCCTCAGCTGATTGTGGTGGGAGTAGAGGGATTCATGTCCTGGGAAGTAAAGGATAGTGGGAGGTGAAATTTTAACAGCTCCAGCACTGTTCTCTTGTGGTGGGGCTGCTGGTGGTCACAGTTCCAGCCTTTTAACTGTGTGATGGAGGTCAGTGGGAAGCAGGTGCTTTAAGCCTCCAGAGAATTGAAATTCCCAGTTCTGAGGAAAGGTCTTGCCCGCTCCAGTCCTTTCAGGAAAGGAAATGACAAGTAGTTTCTTCTTTTGACATTCCCCCCATCCCATCCCATCCCCAGCCTGCATGGTGCTGCCATGGGCAGCTGCCCATCGGGCTGGAGAGCAGCGCAGGTTTGGGGCCACGCAGCTCCCAAATTCGTTTCAGCCTGTTCCGCTTCCCAGACCCAACGATGTGTTTCTCCAGTTGGAATTTGCCTGGATGCCAGCCAGGATAGCTGAGTGAAAATATAAAAAATTTAGCAGCCACAACCTTCTACCACCTGATTCCCTCCTGCGCATGATTTCCCTGCTCTGTGCATTTATGTCGCCAGCAGAGAAGCTGGTATTTCCCAAGTACTTTGCAACCCGAGAGGCTTTAGTAGAAGAAACCATCAGATGAGCCAACCCCACAAGGAGCTTTCTTTGGTATGAATATCCTCTTGCTTATGAGATGCTCCCTTTAATCAGGCTTCCTGGAAGTAAGTGGGTACAGAGGAGATTGCACCCATGTGGCTCTTCCTGATGTGCCCTAGCTGCCATCACTGCCAAGGCTGGCTCCTGGGCAGCGAGCTCGGCAGGCTCCACAGCTCTGCAGCCTGAGCCAGGGACCAGACAGCCAGAAACAGTCAAGCTGGGCATTCAGTACCTCGCTGGAGTAAGAGCTGTATCCGGAGCTGCTCTTCCGCTGCAGCAAGAAGAGGTGCAGAGACGATCCCGCTCTCCTGAGCATGCCACAGCTCCTGCTGCCTCACGCCCGTAGCCACGGACCTGCATTGCACAAAGCAGAGAGGTGAGAATCGCTCTGTGGCTACAGGAGTAAAGGAAACACTCCATGTACCTGGGGATGAGGCAAACCCAGAACCAAAGCCGTGGTTATTCTGCCACAAAAACAGGGAACGAGTTGCTTTGTGTGTTGTGGCTGCCACATCAAACGGCGCCGGGGCTGTACTTAGTGCCCATGGCACACGCAAAGTCAGGCTCAAAAGGACAACCGTGGCTTCTGTGTCCTCTCTCCCCAATTCCAGGCTCCCCCTCATTCTCTTCTGCACTGAGGCAAGTGGTACAGACACCAGTGAGAGCGTATCCCTTGGGAATTCAACATTCAACATCAGCTTCCCATCCAATTTCACTGATCCCAGGTATCTCTGACCTTCTTCCCCTGCAGCACCTCCACCTTCCTTACTTCTTCCAGCTGGCAAGTGAAAGAAGGGGTCTTAGGGATATATGTTGGGAAAACCTACTCCACATAACCCCCACCCTCCCCTTTTTTCATGTTCTTAAGGGTTCACTAAAAAGCCAAAGCAAGAGTGCTGCTATTTTTGAGAAGCTCTGGCCTCTCAGCTGCTGCAGCACCAGGCTGTTTAGTCAGAAGTTTTATTCTGATGAACGTGATGTCAGCTTTCATCTCCGAAGTGAAACCTTCAAGGCCCCAAACAAATTAATTTCTGTGCCTGATGCAGCTTGTTCTTTAACCTCGGGACCCCTCAGCTGTTATACGGCATTGCTTAAACATGTGGTATTTAAGCTAAAATAAGTTAATGGTTTGCTGTGATAAAAGCGGTGAGTTTGGAGAATGCGTGCACCTTTATTTTGACTAACCACGGATTAATTTACCCAGCTGCCAAAAAAGAAATTAAACCAGGTTTAAAGGTGGCCAGCTCACAGGTAAGTTCTCAGTACTGTTAGATGCACCTTCCAGCCTTACACGCAGGATGTGAGTCCCCATCATGTGCATTTCGCGTTTTTTCCAACACAAGTGCAAAGGGGCTGCCAGTTGAGACCAGGGGGATTTTACATCTCTCTGCCCAGGTGGGAAAAACCAGTACAATTTATGGAAAACCACAGAGCTACGGCATAATATTGCTCGTGAATGGAATATCCAGCTTGTTCCCTGCACACGGGACAGCAGTGTGGTGGGGACGGGTGCCACGATGTGAGGGGATGCTGCTTTCGGATGCAAAGCAAATGAGGACTGGACTGAGGTGACAAATGAGAGGTGGATGTAAAAAGGGCTTCAACAGTTTATAGAAAACTCCAGAGCTGGTGTCAGAGCCATGCACAAGGCTCCTGCAAAGAGCTGGAGGCAGTCCCGGGGTCAGGGTGGTGCTCCCAGTGGGAACAGCCGACCTGGGCTAGAGCAGAGGGCTCTGCCTCAACCTCCCCAGCTTTGGACGACGTTCTGGAGCGGGGTCAGCCCCCAGGGAGTGACAAAGCCTGGGAAAAGCTCCGGGAGCCTCTCACTCGGTGGGGCATTTCAGGCTGTGCCGTGCCCTGCAAGGCAGCCGGGCAGCTCTGGGTGCACGGCCAGGAGCGCACCAAGGCTTTGGGAGGTGACAGCTGAAAGGTCACCGCGATGACCGGTCCCTCCAGCTCACGGGCACCGGCCATCTCCTCTGTCCCAGCGCTCCCCGAGCCCCTCTGCGGTGCCGGCCGGCCTGGCCACCGGCAGATACACCGAAAAAGCTTTGGGGACAAGGGCGCCCCCGAAGCCGTCAGACCGCTGGGCGCGATGCCGCAGCGAGAGCCCCGGTGACGGCGGCGGCAACAGCCGGCGAGCGCAGCCGCAGGGCAGCTCCCAGAAGGGGGACGGGTGATGGGAGGGGAGGGTGTAAAACCGACTTACATCAAGCTGGGCCCCGCTGCCTTGCGCTGCGAAAGTCGGGCAGAGGCAGGCGGGCTGCCCGGGCACACATGCTGCCCTCGCCCGGCCTCCCAAAAGCTTCAGCTGCTGCCGGGACTTCCTGGGAGGAGTCGGAGAAGCTGCAGGAAGGGCGGGAGTCGAGCTCCAACACCACGACGAGGGGGGGACAAAAAAAAGTACCGGGGAAAAGGAGGAGGAGTCGGGTTGTTCACGCTCAAAATCACCAGGGTGAGGGATGAGAGGGGTTTTGGGAGCGGGTCGCTTCGTCCCGGGGGCTTGGAGTCGGAGCTGCCGCAGATTTTGGCTGCTGGGAAAGTATTTCAACGTGTTGTTCAGATGGAGGTTCATACCGGTATAATTATAGCGGGACCATTTTTTTGTGGTATGGCTATAATTACATTGGCATGGCAATGACAGAGAATTTCCCTTGGAGTGAAGCCTGCAGGCATTTTGAAAAATGAATTTTTAAGTCAGTCAGACAGTCTCAAAAATTCCACCCTGCAGCCTTAGAGAAGAGAAGGGACCACAGGTACAGAGGGGGAAAGCAACAGCATTAGGTTCCTCAGAGGATAATGGCCAACTGTCAACGATACAACCTAAAGCAGGACCCCGCAGCAGCATCCAAACCCTGGGCTGTGGCTGGGCAGGGAGATGGACAGCAGCTCAGAGGGGGATTGCAGTGTACGGAGCCAGGAGCTGAACTCTCCATCAGTCTTTTGAGGGGTGACAGTGGCTGCAGAGAGCGAATCATCCTCTCTCAGCTTCCCTCTTCCTTTTGTGACCAGGCTTTCCACGCACCAAGGAATCAACTGGAGCAGGTCTCCCGAGTGGGTCATTGCTGACTCTCTTTCACAGCAGGAAAAAGTGAGCCACGGGGAAAGGAAGTGGCTGACGTCTGCTGTGCCAGAGGTTCCCCAATCCTGACCTGACCAACGGCCGTCTGTCCGGCCATCTGTCCGGCCGCTGGGCTCACAGCACCCCTGCCATGACTAAGCGGGAGGGAATGTCTGTGCAGGCAGATGCAAAACCTTTGTTTTCTAAACTTCTCTTTAACTCAAACACTGAAACAAACAGATGGCAGGAAAACTTGTGTTTGGTTCCGTAAGAATGTCCAGGGCACATCCTGAACCATGGAAGGGGTCAGTGCGGTTTGACCCTCTCCCTCCTGCTGCCCTCGCTGTGTTTGCTTCGCCCTCTCCGCTCTCAGCACTGCACCTTCCCTGGTTGTCCTTTGCCCCTGAGCTGGGCTCAGTTGACTTGCTAAATGAGCAAGAAGCCGACCTGGCAGACAAGTGGGCAGTTTTCTATAAAGTCCATGAGTTGAACTGCCTGAGGGCAAGGTGGATGTGAGTGCTAAAGGAAATAGAGGTCTGGGCAGGGACCAGAGCAGAGAGGAGTGGGGAGAAGAAGGGATGGACAGGGGCACAAGCCCCCACCTTCTTTGGCAGGATTTGGCTTTTATATTCATTCAACAGTAACATGTCACTTCGCCTTAATGTCATCTTGAAATTCAGCAGAAATTGCTGGTTAATGTGTGTGTGGCCAGCGAGGAAAAGGAGACATTTAACCTTCTCGGAGTTTGTATTGTAAAATTCAAGGAAAATTAGGACCATCTCTCTCCTCAGGTCATTTTAATTTAACAAGTGCATCTAGACATGAGAAATTCTTCTCAGTGATTTATTTTTATTTTTAAAATCTAGCTATTGCACTGGGCTGGTGAGTGTCTAAAACACTGTCCCCTGGCTGGTGGGATCATAGCTTCTCTGGTACAGGTCCCATGCCTTTGGCTCCAGGAGGATGCTAAGACCTACACTGTTCCTAGAAAGCCATAGATATGCTTGTTTTACTCTAACAGTGACCACTGGTGTATAGGAGTTAAATTGGCTGCACTTAACCACTCAGAAACTGCCTCTTCTGCACTAATGAAATTATAATGAATGACTTTGAACTATCCTTTATGAATTTTTAAAAAAAATGATGCTGCCCAGTGTCCTCCAATGAGTCAGCCAAACGAAAATACCCTTTAGTGAATCAGGCTGCTTTTTTCAGGTACCACAAAATTGCTGTTGCGTATACCCTTGTAACACACCAGGCTTACTATTCCTGCTGCGAGGAAACACACGCTGTAGTTTTCCGTGGCCTTAGTGTGGTGAACTGTTGTTAAAGAACAGGGTTTTCAAAATATTCCACTTTAGAAACGTCACATAGGTTGGCTCTTAAGGAAAAACTGGTACAAGCGGCAATTTTAATGGTTTTCATTCTTTTTGTTTTCTGGCCTTAATGTTGATATGAGTTGTACCCGCTGTTTTTTATTTGAGGCATCCAGTGAGATGGTCACCAGATTTTCTCCACCGATCGGGACCATGTGCTGCTGGTCCCTAAATAGGGATGTTTCCTGTGACCTTGGTTATTGCTCGGTGATTTGAAGGACGGAAACCAGGCGTGCATCAGAGTTTTTTATGCTGTTGTGAGGGTGTGAGAGGAAGACTAGGTGGTCCTTGGCTATGACCAACCCTCCTCCTGCACAGGGCATGACCACAGACTGATGCTGATGAAGTTGATTTTAACCGTGTAGGAGCTAAGGAAAAGATTTAATGTCCCTTAAGAAAAGGTAGGGCCCTGACAATGAAAGAGGCAGCCTTTTCAGGGAGGTGATGCACACCAGGTGCAGAGAGATGGGTGGCCGCTCTTCTCAGGTTTCCACGTGGCTTGAACCACACCGTTGTTTAACTGAAATAACATGATGTCCAGGCACGGCAGCTGTAATTTTTAAGCTTTCTGTGTTTTCACAGCACTGGCGCCAGCCTGAAGGTGTCCTTAGCAGGCCTGTCTTTCCTCCCTTCTTCCCCAGGGACAGTGACTGCCATCCCTCAGTGCTCCAGGCTGTGGGACAGCATTGCTGTACATGGCTTTAAATTAAATCATGACAGAAGGCTTGGTTGTGATTGGGTGATAAACCTTAATAAAGAGGGATTTTTTTATTTTTCTTTTTTTACAAAAAGAATAAATTCAGGAGTCCCAAAGCGGCTCAGATCAGGTGAAGGCACTCGGCTCCCCACCTTCTCCTTCGCCCTCCCTGAGGCTGGACTTGCGGCGGCCCCTTTAAGGCTTTCACCATTTTGCGCTCTGCCCTGCTCCAAGATGGCGCCCCGNCCTCCTCCCGTGTCCCCGCTGTCCCTGCCCCGTCAGGCGATGGGGCGAGCCGGGGTTGGGGGCGAGGGGGTCCCCGCCGCGTCCGTTGGGGCGAGGCAGGGCCGCCCCGGGTACGNGCCTTCACTGTCCCCTCCCTGCTTCTCCTCGCCTCATTACCCTCCCGCCACCGCGTCCTGAACAAAGATGGCGCCGTGCTTCTTGTCGTCATGCCCGCTCCCAAGATGGCGGCGCCCTCCTTNCTCCGTGTCCCCTCGAGGGGGACCTCCCTTCGCCGGCAAGGGGGAGAAGTCCCGGGGGCTCCCGGCAGCGGGGCCGGGAGCCGGCTGGGGGTTATTTCTGTCTTAGGGAGGATCTTTTCCGTTTCTGGAGGCGGCGGTGGCGGGGCAGGTGTGCGGGCAGGTGGGGCTGGGTGCGGGTTCCGAGGGGCTCTGGCGTTGGGCTGGTGCCGAGGCCGCCGCCTGAGAGGAGCCGAGGGGGGAGAGAAGGTCACAGAGTCCTCTCCTTTCAACATTCACTTTGCAGCAGCCTGTCCCAGCTCACAGGGGGTGCTTTGGTTACTAGGGTGTTGCTTCAAAATCTGTCAGCCCTCAGCCTAACTTTGGGATCAGGAGGAGTGTGTTCTCGGAGCATTTTCATTATAATGGAGTTATTTTTTTGTTTTGTTATTTTTTTCTTTCAGTGACGTATCTTCCTTTTCACTGTTGACAAAATGCTTTCTGATGTTCTGCAGCCCTCTCCTGTGTAGCTGGGAGGCTGGACGCTGGAGAGATCCCTTAAAGCTTCTGTCTCTTTTTTCCCATACCCCACGCTGACAGGCAGGAAGCATGAAAAAAAACCCCTTGTAATTCTTGCCAACGGTGCTAAACTCTTGCCACTTTTAAAGATAGATGCTGGTGGGTGCGTGGTGTGAGGAAAGGGGACAGTTGCCTGAACCCATAGTAGTTAGGAACACGTTCTACTTTTTCAGGTACTTCTGACAGTAACATTAAAAAAAAAGGCTTTTCAGACTAGAAAGTTGGTAGGAAAGCTATTAATCATTTTTTTCCTTTCTGTAAAAAAAAAAAAAATAATAAAAATTGTTCTCCAGGAGGTTAATCTGTCCCTACCAGTTTAGGCTTCGTTATAATGTTCAGTGTTTCCTTTGGCTGGGTCTGCAGCACCTGCTTTGTGCTAATTTCTGTTGGAATGACAGGTGGTGGAGATTCCTTCTTCCGAAGAGTTTTGCCGAGCTCTTAGAGCTCTTACCGTCTTTCTATCGTCTCTCTCATTCTGGTCCCCAGCGACCCTCTGAATGATTCCTCATTTCTCAGATACCCTCTACCAAACTTTTACGTGACAGAGTCCCCCTGTGAGCTTGACTCCCTCTTCTTGGCCGTTAATCTGCGTTGTGTTTCAGGGAAGCTGTTCCCATGGCGTGTGGGGAATGCAACGCTTCAGCACCCGCTCAGGATCCAGCACGCAGGAATATCAGCCACTTCCAGCACAGAGAACTGAAGTGTAGATAGCAGAACCCAGCGGCAAGGTAAGGGCTACGGAGTCAGATCCTGGATGGTAAAACAAAGCGAAATAAATAAATAACGTTACTAGGATATTACTTAAACACGGTTGGAAAGCGCAGGGCAGCGGTGAGGTGACTGGTAAGGAACAAGAAGGAAAGGTGGTTGATCAGAGGGTGATATGGGCAGAGTCGTGGTATGCTAATGAAATTCTCTAGCCCTTAGTCAGCTTGAAGGTGGAAAAAAAAATAAAGGAGCATTGTCCAAAGCAGAACATGACTGTTATATATGACTCAGACATCGAACTCCTGGTCGCATAGACCCTGACTTCTCAGGACACTAAACGGTAAATGCATGAAGGCTGCCCAGGAAATGATTTGGTGGCTGCTGCCTAAAAAAACCCCACGCAGCTGAGAAGCGGTAAGAACTGTTCTGTTTGGCCGGTGCTCTTCCACTCCCCGTGGGGTAACGGCCGTGTTGCTCTCCAGCCATCTCCTGCCAGTATTTCCCAGTGAACTCTTCGGAGAAATCTGACTTGTCACCCGTGTGGGTGTCGTGTCAGTTAGGCAATGACAGAAACTAATTGCACGAAACTCCCTGCTTCCTTGGTTCTTCACTGGGATAGTGATGAAAGGCATTGTGGAATTCTGCGTTTATCCACAAGGTGAGGAACGGCCAGATGGGCCGTGTCCTGAGCAGCGAGGTGCGCGGTACGTTACCTCCCGAATACAAGCATCCCTAAGACTTGTCTGGTGTTCTGGCCGGTGTTGTGGCAGTTCACCGATTTGTTTTCCATTCTGATCCTCTCTCGGTATTTGGAAACCCTAACTTTATGCACGTTGGCTTTGACCTCCGTGAATAAATATTTCCTTAAAGTCTGCCCGGAGCCATGCGTTAAAAGCTAGCGTTTCCACGTTTGAAATGTGGAGCGCCCGAAGCCTTCCAGTGATGACTTTACTGAGGGCTTCGAGTTGATTACATTCTCGTCAGTGCTGCAGGCATTCAGAAGGATGGGCTGTGGTTTTCTGAGACTATTTTTATTTTCTTAAATAAGCACTGGAGGTCAAATGTGTAAGTTACTGTGTTACTGCTGTGTGATTGGAGCAGGCTTATTAGAGGCTTTCCTGTAGTTCCTCCACATGCTACAGAAGGATTTTGTTCATTAGACTTCTTACAGAAGGGAGTGAAACTCACTTCTGGTGTTGAGCCCTGACTGGTGTCTAGGAAAACAGAGGTGCAGTGTCAGGTGAGTGGGGGTGGAACACAGAGGAGGAAGGTTCAGGAGGGTTGCGTAGGGCTCCCTCCTATAAGAAGGAAGGGCTGTATAGATGTTTTGATAATGATTAAAAAGTAACTTATTCAGCTGCAATGTCTTGAGCCTCCTTTGCCCATTTTTTTTTTCCCCCAGTGTTTTCAAACCCAGCCTCAGTTTAGGATATGCACACTAATACTGAACGAGTGTTTAACAGTATGTGCTTTGAAGAGCATGTCTTGAATGCTTCCAAGCAGCTTTTTCCTTAAACTGTTGATGTGGTGCATGTATTTTGTATTGCAGTTTGAAATCCAGTTGATATGGCTGGATTATTGATGCTCCTGCTATGGAACCACATTTGAAACTAAAAGCTCTTCGGCCACGATGTCTGTGCTGAAATAACAGCGCTTCTTTCTCCTTGTGTACTAAGCATTGTTAACATTTGTTGTAAAGTTACCTGGGCAATTCACAAAGCTCCTCTTGTGACAGATTTGCAAGCTGCTTCTTCAGCTACAGCCCACCTTTGTGTACGGTGAAGGTGTGTACTGGGCTAGTTAAAAGGCTTTCCTTTAGCGTCTTGGTTTTCTCAGATCTTGGGGATGAAAGGTCAGGTGGCCTGGCCCTAATTAATCATCTCATGCAGCCAGAAGGTGTTCTGAGCTGAAAGTCACAGGCACTGGTTTGGAGCTCGTAGCGGGATAGGTGAATATGTACTTACTCCTCCTCTTCCCGCAGGCTGAGCCTTGTGCTGATAGCTGATGTTTTGCTTTACTCTCATCTGTATCTTCTTTCATCTTAACTGGCTTGTCTCTTTGAGCTTGAAATCAGCTGTGGCAACACCCACGGATTTATGCATCTTATGATGGTCTGTCAACAACCAAGTACGATTGTCCTTGCTGAAAAGTTTTTGCTCACTTTGAATCTAGTGTCTGAATTTCCTGATCTGTTGTTAGATGTGTGAGAGCTCTACTGTCCACCACTTCTGTCTTCAGCTGAAAACAGTTGGTCACCTTTTCTTGTAGGAGTCTTCTCAATGCTGGAATTAAATGCTGAGGAACCCTCTCCTGCAGCTGTTGTGGTTGGTACAAGTTAATTACATTTATCTTTAGTTACCAACAGAATTAATTCAACCGCTTGCATTAGTCAGTACAAGGGACTGTTTCATAGTGTCCTGCAGTCAGACTTTTCCAACACAAGCTCCAATGCCCTGTCCTTGAAGGACATTTTTTTATGGCAAAGGGAAAATTCATTTTGGACAGAAAGCCTGTGGCCATGGACATTTATAAATTATACGCTGACACTGACATTTTTCTGTAGTTTGCATCACTGTCACAAGTCATCTGATAGCACTTAAGTTTACATAGCTGTATGACACTGAGGTACAGTCGCTGCTCCAAGTGTCAGTGATCCTGATGATTCCAGGCTGTGTTCAGTTTCATGCAGCTTGCACAAAAATGCCGTCGGAAGTCAGAAAATGGGGCAGGCCAAGCCAGGTCTCTGGCTTGGATTGCTCTGATAGTGCAGATGTTCTTCCCTGTACTTGTTAGGACAGGCTTGTGTCCGTGACATTGAACGGGAGCTGTTGCACTAGGCTGTTAGAAAAAGAATGTCAGTCCTGGGTTTGATAAGAAGAGTCAACCAAGGGGTGGCTGTAAAGGTGGCGAAGTGCTGGCAGTGGTGTAGACGGATTGTTCTTTTTCATGAGCTTCAGGAAAGATGTTGCGATCCTGCCGGGTCACTTCATCCTGCTCTGTCTTGTGGCAGGGTGGGGCTGAATGTTGCATAGAGCTGCTGGATGGTTGTGTGAAAATCAACTTACCTTACATCCAGCGTTGAATTCATTGGCTGAGTGTAAGAACATTGTAAGAAGAGAGTATAGGTTCTAGCAGCTGCTATTCCACTACTCTGTCCACTAGTCTAAGTGGTAAATCATCCTTTAAACTTCATATGTTTATTTTTCTATCTTGGAGGATGTTTTATCCTAGAGGAGGGATTTTTATTATTTTTTTCTAATGTAGAAAGTGCCTGATACAGGGATAATGGTTGGTCAGGACTTTGGTATCTGGCCTCACTGTGGTTTATTTCAAAACAGAAAAGGACAAAATCTCTTGAGTTGTTCCATCTCCTGTCTTGGACTTTTCCAGTTGATCATGTGACTGTGTGCTTGGAAGGTTTTCTGAGGGGTGCCTGAAAGCAGCTCTGTTTCAGCCTTTTTTTTTTCACTTTTAATTCTGAACCTAATAAACTGGGGGGAGGAGACACATAAATTCCCAGTCCCATTTCTGACCAGTAAAGCTCTTGCATTTCCTGATTTTTGAACAAAGAGCTCTGTGTCTTGCCTTTCTTTAGGATTTCAGGTGGCAGCATGCTGGGGAGGGAAGCTCTGCTGGTTTGAAAAGTGATTGAAACATGTTGTAGCTCGTCAATAATCAGGGCTGTAGTCTTAACAGCATGAAGGTGGTGGTTTTTTCCCCTTATCTACCTCTGATGCTGTTGGCCCATGAAGGACTCCCTCTTTCTTTGGGCTTCTGAGAAGTAAGAAATTCTGTCTGTGGTGCTTGACTTCTGTTTTGCTGTTCAGAGTCTTAGAAGGAAAGCCACTGAGAATTAAGAATGTGTGTAGTGGAAAAGAAAGAATTCTGTGATCCAGCATACAAGGGATCCATTCCTACTTAGCTAAAACTGTATCATGAGACTGCCTCAGTCAAAAGCTGCACACCGCTAAAGGTGAGGAGGACTTCCCTGATTTTGAGGAGGTCCTGAGGTAAGGGGTGGAAACTTAAAATCTTATGCCTGTGGTGAGATCTTGCGTGTAGTCCTGTTTTGGCAGTAGCTCCATTCCAACAGAAAGGAGGAGGAAAGAGGAGGTTGGATAAAGTATTTAGCAAATGATGAGTCAAGCTGACAAGCTAGCCAGCGAGACAGAACAGTGGTGTTGTTTCTGTTCACTTTGTCTCTCGCTGCATCTGCTGGCCAGCAGTCTCTGGCAGGAATTTCAAGCGCTGCTCAGCCAGGTGTCTGTCAGCAGTAAGTCAATCTTCACTTGTTTTAGCTTGGATGGCTTTGGCTAGAGGGATGGTCCAAATCAGGATGTTTGCTCCTGCAGAAGTTGCTCTGTTAATACCTTGAGCTTGTTAAATATCACAGGAGTCCTGGGGTTTGCAGGAAGCGTTCTCGCTCTCGTTCAGCTCTGTCAGCCTTATCTAGTAAGGTACATGCTGCTCTATCATGTCTCTGTCAGCCTGATACATTTAATCTTGTTTCCAGTGGGTTTTACTGTCGAGGTGTGGTGTGCTTGGAACATCCCTGTTCTTCTAACCTGAGTGATTATCTTTCTCCTCCAGGTGTGTCTGGTGAAATGTGGGATTAGTACTCGGTGATGCTTCTGGTTGGCTGAAGTCTGGGTGGGTTTGGCAGGCTGGTTATATAAGTCTGAAATGGCTGTTTCTTCTGTTTTCTCGGCCTGCTCAGCATTACCGGTGAGGCTTGTGCTGCACACAGCAGGGGGGTGCCCAGCAGGCCGAAGCAGGGATAGTCTTGTGGCAAAAGGAGTCCACAGTGGGATGCAAAATTACATCCAGGTGAACCTGCAGACACTGGAGAGGTAGGCAGCATCTAAATGTGGAATGTGCAGCGATTTCAAGAGCGTATTTATTTAGACTGGATTGACCCTACTGTCTGATAAGTCTTTATCTTGCAGATCTTTCCCTGTACAATCTCAGATGTTGCAGCTGTAAACTGTCTTGGGGCTGTTCTATATAGGATGGGAATTGTAGTGCTGCTTTGGTGTAGTTGAAACCCTCAAAGGGAAAGTAATTTCTTTGGGGGTGCAGAGTTGCAGGGAGTGTCTGGTACCTAGGAAAGAAAGCCCTGTGGAGCGCAAAAGCTGAAACACCCGATGCACGCATATAAGATTTTTTTTTTCCTTTGGTGTGTAATCTTTAAAACCTGCCTATTTAATTATACCCTTGGAAAACTTACTTCCTTACGCTATGTCAACAGGAGTTTAGGCAGAGACATTCCAGCCTACCAGTTTATGCAAATTTAGTGAAATCAACTTGCCTTGAAACTTGACTAAGGCACTCTTTCAAAATCTCAGTATCGATGCCGTCCATGCGGCAGAGTTAACTGTACTGTAAGCAAATCCCCTCCTTCTGAGCTGCAACTGGAAAGTTCTGCAACTTGAGGTATCTATGAAGGAGCCTGGACCCTTCCTCACCAGGACTGCTCTGACACAGCGCTTCCTTCCCAGTTACGACCGACTGTCTATAAACCCCTTCACTCTGTGTTCTGTGCTCAGCCTTCAGGGAGGCTACATGGCAGAAGTGACGTAGCAAATGAAGCTTCTTCGCTGTAAACACTTTTCCTGCTGACAAAGCACACTGGAGTTCAACTGCTGAGAAGAGTAGGAGCTTGAAACCTCCGCAGTCTGCCTGCTGGTTCTGTGGAGCTTGGTCTGGTCTTGGTTGCAGAGGAGGTAACTTTATTTTTGTCTAGCTGTCTTCGGGTGAGGATTTTTCCTCCATGTACATCATTCTCTTCTGTCGCCCATGTATTTGCTGGGAAGGTCTGTGTTCCAGCTGCCTGCTTGGTTCTGCACAGTGGTTGGAATCCTAATCCCTGTGGGAAGAATCCTACCGTGCAGGCGAATGTCAAGTGACAGAGGTGGCCCCTGAGAATCTGACTCCTCAGAGTTCATCTGCTATTGTCATCAGCCCCAGCAGCAAAACTGCTCTACCCCAGGAGAGAGAGTGTTGCAATGGAATCATGTTCAAAAATGATTGCAAAATGGAGTACACAAAATAAAGCCAGTATCTACCTCTGGGTGCAGAACTGTCTTTGTCAGCCCGTAGTGGATGATACGTGCGTGGGGAAACTGAGTGAGGAGGGCTGCAACTTTCCCACCTACTTTCTCAAGTTTTTGGTGGGCACTTTTCCCTTTTACTGCAGATGCTGGGATAAGGTTACATAAAACACAGCAAATTCCAGCTTCTGTAAAGATGGCCTCTGGTTTTATTGCTCTTCTGGGATTTGAACGGGGTCTCTACTGCTGCCAGGAGGAGCGGGGCTTGCTCTGAGTGTCCTTTTCCTCCAGTGACCCTGTCATTGTTACTGGAAGGCAGGAGATTTCCTGCTCCACCCTCCCAGGGTTTAATTGCTGACACTGAGCTGTACAAAACCATCATGAGACACTCAGATTTTATTTTTTTATTTTATCTGCATTGTAGGTGCACAATGTAAAGGGAGACTTCCTACCCAGGTAACTGGTACGTAGAATTAGGGAGCCTGTTCTGCTAATTTCTTCTTTGTTTCCTTCCTCACTAGTTTGAGATACAAATCGAAGTGAGCAGAAGGTTGATTTCTGGTGAGAAGGAGTTAGACATTTCCTGGATTGGGCAAAACAAGCAACCCAGCACTACAAATGGAGTCTGAAAATGCCTCAGCCTTGAGACCCCAATTCCTGAAGAAGTCTTCCCTATTTCATAAGCCTACTGGGGGTAACTGTGAAGGGCCTGACAACAGTTTCCCTACCAAGAATGATGAGGAAGAATCTTTGGAAAGAAATGGTATCTAGGCAAGAGAGAATGAGATGAATTTTTTTTTTCCCCTCAGTGTGGGGTAGAAGGAATTGTTGAAAAAGAGCAGCTCTTTTATGAACAGTATCAGTGTTTTTACTGCGTGTTCCTGAAAAGAGAAATAGAATATTACAGAGTGTTTGTGGGGAGCAATGGATGGTATGGCAGCGTTTGTGTTACCTCTTAGTTGTAGTTCAGGAGTCTCTGCGAAAAGCCTACCATGACCTCTGGGAAGAGTGGTTGAAGACAGATGTGTCCTTGCTGGGAGACTGACACTAGACTCTCCTGGAGCCTTAGGATGGTGTGTAGGGAGACTGCTGGCTCTCAAAACCCCCTCCTGGGTTAGGAGCCTGGTAGAACTGGAGCTGTGCTCACCTGCAGGCAGAGCTGCGTTTCGGAAGCTAAGCCATGTCCAAAGTTAACTGCTCCAGCAGATAACCTCAGTAGCCTTCAATGTTTCCCTTTTGCAAAGCTTTCCAGGTTTTCTCTTGTTTGGTCTGTAGAAGTGCAGGACTCTGCTCCCTCGGTCTGCTTACAGGGGGAGGGCTGCAGAGGGTGACAGAGAGGGAATGTGCGTTCTTGTCATCGTTGTTTTTCCTTGAGGTTCGGCACTGTGTCAGTGGTCCTGCCCTGACTCGCAAACCTTGTAGTAGCTGAACTTCCTGGTTTCTCTATAAATTGTCTTGTTTTCCTAGCCTGGTATAGTAAGGATCCTAACTAAACAAACAAGCAGAAAAATAAGCAGATTGATATCCTGTTTTGATGTTTCTGAAGGAGGAGACATCCAGTCCCTTTCCCTGTGAATGTGTAATCCTCTTGCCCTAAGCTGCTCGGAGCCGCCCGTTCTGCGGAGGCACCGGCCGCTTTGCTGCAGCTCTGCAGCTTTACAGGACAGTAGTTTCTTCTGCCAGTGCTGTATATGGCTGTTTTCATCCCTTGTTTCTGCATCCCATGCCAGGATTGCATGAGTTTACTGGCTGATAAAATAATAGGCTTGTTGTTCTGCCTTGTTTTACTGAACTTCTTGAGCGGGTATTGCCATTCGGTGTCTCCAAATTCCCCACTCCAAAATAAATATATAAAAAGAAATAATAACTTGCACATAGAGCTAACCCAGCCTGTCTTTTGTAATGGGCTCATGTGCTATTGGAACTGGATTGGCAGAATGCAAACACTCCTTCAGGCATGGCTCTCATCTTTCAACCTACCACCTTCAGTTGCTTGCAGCCTTTCCAAGTAGAACTAAGTCAAAGCTGGCATTTTACCGTTATTGGTGTAAGCAGCAAACCAGGGAATAAAGTGCTGTATTTAATGTCTCTAGGGAATCTGGTACTTCTGGAGTTCATGTTCGGAAGGACTTCCTTTGCAGTTCTGTGCTGGTGATTAAGTATAAATTGGAATTCTCCAAGAGCAGGTGGTGTGGGCACCTCAGTTGCCAAAGCTTTCTGCCAGCCAGCGGTGTATCAAAACCTGCTGTCAACTCAGAAGTAGTCCTTCCAGCCTTGGTGGGACTGTCTGTACAAATGGTGTCTTGTGGGTTAGGGAAACATGATTGACTTCTTGTTCTTCGTTCTTTCCGATTGAATTCATGGGAGTTTCAAAATGACTGAAAGATTTGTGCTTGTCCTACTCCCAAACTTTGCTAGCGAGTCCATGGTATCGACTGCTTTTCCCCTGTCATTAGAGCAAGTGACAATGACTTCATCCTCTTCGCTTGTGTTGCCTGCAGATCGGGGAATTGTGTTTGCTCACAGTTATCCATGGATCAGTCCGGCATCCAGGCTTTCCATGGCTTGTGGGAGAACGTGCTCGAAGTTTCATCTGGAAGTCTGAAGGACAGAACAAGCGCTGCCATAAGGCCTCTGCTTCCCAGAACCTTTTAATTTCCTTTGACACTCAAATCCCATCTGGGATGAACTCTAGGTGGGAGTGGTTGGTCAGGGAAGTGAATTCTTCTAAGTCTGTCTCTCCCTTCCTCTGCTTCTGAAGTAAATAAGGCAAAGAGCAGCTGTTACAGGATTTGAGTACTGAATTTGTCAGAGGGCAAGTAACTAATCTTTCCTTGGAAATTTAATGCAGAAGAGAGAAGCCAAAGCTACTTAGATAGAAGGGGAAGTCATGATTTGGGCAACTTTGTTCTCGTTTCCAGCTTGCTTTTATCAGTGTGGTGCTGAGTTGCATCAATAAAGTTCTAGGAAATATCAGTGTATTGTAAGCAAATCCTCTTCCTCACCCCTGCAGGTTGAGAACCACACAAATGCAGAATTACTATTCTCTAGCTTTGTAAGAACCAGCAGCAAACTCATGACAACTATGCTTTGTGCGTGGATTTTTATCGCTTCTGACGGTGCTGGCAAACTCCTTCATCTCTGAAATAAAATCCCTAAATAAACCAGTAAATTTGCAAATACTGGTCTGGCTGGGAGAGTTTAAGTCTGTCCTGTGAGCTTTCTTTAAGTGTCAATGTCTTGCCCCACAGGCTGCTAATGACAAGCCCTGGTTCTGATCATAGAATCACAGAATGGTTTAGGTTGGAAGGGACCTGCGAAGGTCATCTAGTCCAACCCCCCTGCAGGGAGCAGGGACATCCTCAAGTAGATGAGGTTGCCCGGTGCCTTGCTGAGTCTCACCTCAAATATCTCCAGGGATGGGGCCTCAACTACCTCCCTGGGCAACCTGTTCCAGTGTTTCACTCACTACCCTCATGGTAAAGAACTTATTCATAACTAAATCTGCCCTTCTCTAGTTTAAACCCACTGCCCCTTGTCCTGTCGCTCCGGGCCTTTGTAAACAGTCCCTCTTCACCCTTCCTGTGACAATTCATCTGTCTGGGAAGACAACAACACAGTAACTTCCCAGCCTCAGCGGTAGCAAATTACTTACAGAAAGCTTCATTCATTTGTCTCCAAGTGACTTTAAAATTGAGTCTCAACTAATTCCGGTCTTGCCGTGCCAGCGCTGCTTGTGAATTTCCTGATGCCCTCTAGGAAAGGAGAACAAACCAGTTACAGTGAGTAATGCCACCTTCTGCTTTCCTTTCAGGTGAATCATGATTCCAGTCACTGAGCTGCGCTACTTTGCCGACACCCAGCCCGCCTACCGCATCCTGAAGCCATGGTGGGACGTCTTCACGGACTACATCTCCATTGTGATGCTGATGATTGCGGTGTTCGGAGGGACGCTTCAGGTCACCCAGGACAAAATGATTTGTTTGCCCTGTAAATGGGTTACCAAAGACTCTTGCAACGACTCGGTCAGAGGTTGGACAGCTGCAACCCCGGAGCGTACCTACTACAACTCTAGTCTTGTTCCCTCTACAGATACAGGGCCTACGGGGATCCGATACGAGTTGGACCGGCACCAGTATAACTATGTGGATGCGGTGTGTTACGAGAATCGTCTTCACTGGTTTGCCAAGTATTTTCCTTACCTGGTGCTGCTACATACACTCATCTTCCTGGCTTGTAGCAATTTCTGGTTCAAATTCCCAAGGACCAGCTCCAAGCTGGAGCATTTTGTGTCTATTTTGCTTAAGTGTTTTGACTCGCCGTGGACAACGAGGGCGTTATCCGAGACAGTGGTGGAAGAGAGTGATACCAAGCCAGCATTTGGGAAAATGAATGGCTCCATGGACAAGAAATCCTCCACAGTCAGTGAGGATGTGGAAGCCACTGTTCCTATGCTGCAGAGAACAAAGTCTCGACTTGAGCAGGGAATTGTGGACCGGTCTGAAACTGGTGTCCTGGACAAAAAGGAAGGTGAGCAGGCCAAAGCGCTCTTTGAGAAAGTGAAGAAGTTCCGCACGCACGTGGAAGAGGGAGATATAGTTTATCGCCTGTACATGAGACAGACGATCATCAAGGTGATCAAGTTCATTCTGATCATCTGCTATACTGTTTACTATGTCAACAACATCACGTTTGATGTTGACTGTAAAGTGGACATCGAGAGCTTGACTGGCTACCGGATGTACCGCTGCGCTCATCCTTTGGCCACGCTCTTCAAAATCTTGGCATCTTTCTACATCAGCTTGGTGATATTCTATGGCTTGATCTGCATGTACACGCTCTGGTGGATGTTGAGGCGATCGCTCAAGAAATACTCCTTTGAGTCCATCCGGGAGGAGAGCAGCTACAGTGACATTCCTGACGTGAAAAACGACTTTGCTTTTATGCTCCACCTGATCGATCAGTACGACCCCCTCTACTCCAAGCGCTTTGCAGTCTTTCTGTCAGAGGTAAGTGAGAACAAACTGCGGCAGCTCAACCTCAACAACGAGTGGACTCTGGAGAAGCTGCGCCAGAGGATCACCAAGAACTCCCAGGATAAGCTGGAGCTGCATCTTTTCATGTTGAGTGGCATTCCTGACACGGTCTTTGACCTCATTGAGCTAGAAGTGTTGAAGCTGGAGCTCATCCCTGATGTCACTATTCCCCCAAGCATTGCTCAGCTCACCAGCCTTAAGGAACTGTGGCTCTATCACACAGCTGCCAAAATTGAGGCTCCAGCCCTTGCCTTCTTGAGGGAGAATTTGAAATCTCTCCACATCAAGTTCACGGACATCAAGGAGATTCCTCTTTGGATTTATAGCCTGAAGACTCTAGAGGAACTTCATCTGACGGGGAATTTGAGTGCTGAAAACAACCGATACATTGTGATAGATGGACTGAGGGAGCTGAAGAGGTTGAAAGTGTTGAGGTTGAAGAGTAACCTCACGAAGCTGCCGCAGGTGGTGACGGACGTTGGTGTGCATCTTCAGAAGCTTTCCATCAACAATGAGGGCACCAAGCTCATTGTTCTCAACAGCCTTAAGAAAATGGTCAACTTGACAGAGCTTGAGCTGATCCGTTGTGACTTGGAGCGCATTCCTCACTCTATCTTTAGCCTCCACAATCTGCAGGAGATCGACCTGAAGGACAATAACCTAAAGACCATTGAGGAAATTATCAGCTTCCAGCATTTACATCGGCTCACTTGCCTTAAATTGTGGTACAACCACATTGCCTACATCCCCATGCAGATCGGCAACCTAACCAATCTCGAACGCCTTTACCTGAATCGCAACAAGATAGAAAAGATCCCGACCCAGCTCTTCTATTGCCGGAAACTTCGGTATTTGGATCTCAGCCACAACAACTTGACTTTCATACCGCCAGATGTCGGACTTCTTCAGAACCTGCAGAATCTGGCTGTGACGGCCAACAGGGTAAGCGGGCGAGGAGCTGTGTGAGTTACTCCGGCTCTTTTGTTATCTCTGTGATGAAACCTGCTACAGTGGTGTGGGAAATACTCCTGGCACTGTCATTCTCTTGAAATTCTCAAGCTTTTGTTTCACTCTGAGAGGTTTATCTGAGACAAAACACTGCAGATAACTCCAGGGACGAGCCTTTCTCCGAGCAGCCTTTGTTCTGTAGCATTTCCTCTTTTAACAGTGGAACTGCTTCTGGGTGTTTGTTGGAGGCTGTTTAGAAATCCTGCTGGTCAGTTGTTTGCAGTTGGAAGTTTATAATCTCTAGACTGATATCAGTTTCGGGTTTAAATTGGAGATCTGAGGAACTGTCTTAACCTGGAGCTACGCACTTGAGCCTAAATACTCCAGATGTCGCATAGGCCGTGGCAGCAGCCATCTAGGGCAGGTATGTGTGTGGTTTACAGCTTTGCTCGTAGCACTCTGCATTTCCAGGGAGTACTCCGTGGTTTGGTCTTGTGAACGTGCACTTTTTGTGAGCAGTCGGATATGCACAGACTTCTGAAAAATGGCTCTCGCTGTAGAATGCGCTGTCTTCGTTCCACAAAGCTGACTTTGGACAGAGCAAAGCAATCTTCTTTCTGCAGAGTCCTTACTCAGGTCGGAGTGACTTAAACCAGGTTTACCCATTGCCAGTCAGGTAGGTGTGGGAGCGTGAGCTGTGGCAATTCCTTGGCTTTCAGAGGGGGGGAAATGTGGTGGCCCCTTGCTGTGCCTCTGATGGCTGTGGGGTTTCTTCTGTGATCCCAGGTGGTCTTTGGTCTAAGCCTTAACTGTTTTGGTCAGTGTAAGTGCAGAGCAGGTTAGAGGGGGTCACCAAGTGTGCTGTGTGGCCTGATTACCACAAGTTGTTCCTTGGCTTGTGTTTGAGGGTGTTTATTTGCTTAAAGCAAACTATCCATGTGTTTTTCTTAGTCTTTGTTTCAGTGTTTGGGATGAAAGAGACTTAGTTTACCATGTGTCACAAAGCTGATGGATGTGCTGAGCAGAATGGCTCATCGAACCTTTCATTCATGCTGTCTGCAGATTCCTGGGAGGCTCTTTTTCTCTTGGAGTCTGAAGTTACAAATGCTCTAACGTAACTACAGATTGCAAACAGATCTAACTAGCGGTCTCTGGGTTCTTCTGGGAACGTGCAGGAGCGTTGTCCAGCAGCAGTCCTCATTTTTGCTGTTGTTTATAGAGATCCTTCCTGTTGTTGGCCAGATGTGTTTGTAACAACACTTGTCAGGTGGCCTCTGAGAGGCAGAGCAGCTCTGCTGCAGTTTGGCTCTCACAGGAGAGGCAATTGCTGGTGCGGGTCAGCATTGCAGCATTCAGTCCTAAAACTCCAGCCAGCGTTTTGAAGTTGGTGCCTGAAAGTTCAGGTCTGTGTTGTGCCACTGAACAGTAACAGCAGACAAGCAGCAGCCGTTCAGCTCTCCCAGTTTTATAGCTGGTTGCTTGGTTTTCCCAGCACTGACAGACTGGGTGGCTCTCCACCTGTTACTCGGGGTGGCTTAAGCTCTGGTAAGCTTCGTGGTATGCACGTTTCCTATTAAATTAAACCAGAATATTTTCTCAGGACAAGAGACCCTCAGTTTCTGAGGGTGGCATCAACCAAAGATGACAGAGTCTTAAAAATTCCCGAGCTGCTGTTCTGAGTTGGAGGAATTCTGTGGCGTTTGTCTTCTGGCAGCCTTGCTAGTGCAGCTTCCCAAGGGTTAATCTGCAGTGTATCCTCTGCAGTCTTGGGGTGGAGTGTCTCTTGGATGGAAAGGAGCTCTGTTTTCTGCAGCACAGTCTGGCACCACCCATTTCTCTCTGGAAAAAAACAAAACACTAATGCAATGGGAAGGCTGGAGCAGCCTTGGCTCTGGTGTGTTCTGAAGCACAAGGTGGTGAGGACCCAGTGAAAGAGCTGAGCTGTTTGTGTCCTCTGTAGGTGTCTGGGCAAGGCCACAATCGCTCTGGGACTCTGGCACCCTGGTTACTGACAGTAAACAGTGACAGCAAGAAGAAACAGGAGGGGTGGTAGGCTGGCACTTCCCAAGGCCAGGAGTTCTCTCAAATATCCTCTCCTAGCTCAGCTATCTTAGACCTGTGGAATTGGCTGGTCCCCGTGTGCCATTCTGGGCAGCAGGCTGTATTATAGCCCACTGCTTCCTTCCTAAATCAGTACTTGTCCCTTAAATACCACTGTGCCTTTCAAGAGCCTGTGATCATCTGGTTGCGTGTTGCTGTTTGCCAAACACTCGGCGGTACCGGTGACAATGGTTGAATTGAACTGTCTTTCATTGGTCTGGTCTCGTCTTGGCTTTTTCTTGGACTCCACCTCATTCAGAACTGATTACAGTCTAATTTAGCCATGAATGATATCATGCATAATTTAAGTTTTGAAAAGGATGCAGTTGCCTTAAAAGGGAGATGGAGGCCTCAGAGATGAGACTTTGAATGAAGGGGAGAATCCTGAATTGCTACGTTTAGTTTATAGCCTGGTATTCGTTAAACCTTAGCCATATTCTCCTAGAAATTCTCTGGGAGGACTGGACTGTTAAAAGGCTTGAGTAGAAATAGACCTTATTAAATTAGTGACTTGTGAATGCCTGAAGGTGGTGGGAAGGCTGACAGCTAGTGGCTTAATTTTTTTTTGGGGGGGTGGTGGTGGTGGTGTTGCATTTTGGCACTGTCAAAAAAAAACAACTTGTGCTTTCGAGCCTAGAAAGTCTTTGCAGCATTTCAAAGCCCCGTGGAAATGATGGAAGAATAGTCCCAGTTCTCAGGGCCTGGAGGCTGTACCTGTGTAGCCTCTGTGCTTGTTACAGCAAAACTAGGGAATCCTGACTAAATCCAGTCGTTAGGATGTTTGGTAGAACACCAAACGCACAATGGCTACTTCAGGCAAAGGAGCAGGGATCCAGTGATGGTGCAAAGGGGTTGGGATGGAAAGAAGCTAATCCTGCTGGGAGCATATGCCAGTGCAGGCCAGCTGTGAGCAGGTTTCTGGTCCTCTAATCCTGTCCTTGGTGATGTTTTCTGCTTTAGCCACCATTATGAGTTCTCTCTTGTAACTAACACAATAGTGTCTGAAAGAGGAATGCACACAGGCCTGGTGGTGTGGCTATTATTTGGGAATATTCCTTATGGTGGAAAGCAGGAGCTCACTCAGAGGAGATGTGGCTGATTGAAAACAATACCTTGTAAACCTTGAAGCATTGTGTGGGCTTGTGGGTCTCTTATGAGCGTGTATCCTGTTTGCTGGTGACTTTGCCTATGATTGATTTTTTTTTTAACGTTTTTTCTAGATTGAGAGTCTCCCACCAGAGCTGTTCCAGTGCAGGAAGCTGAGAACCTTGAACCTGGGAAACAATGTGCTACAGTCACTCCCATCCCGGGTTGGAGAGTTGACAAATCTGTCACAGATAGAGCTACGAGGGAACCGCTTGGAGTGCCTGCCAGTGGAGCTGGGAGAATGTCCCCTGCTGAAACGCAGCGGGCTGGTGGTAGAGGAGGACCTGTTCAACACACTGCCCTTGGAAGTCAAAGAGCGGCTGTGGAGGGCGGACAAAGAGCAAGCTTGAACCCCTGCAGACAAAGGGAAAAGCCTCTGACCAACTAGAAGGAAACAAAAGGCCATTCCAGTCCCCTTTTCCCCAGATTTTCCCCTTTCTCCCCTCAATCACTACCAGACTAGCCAAGGAGTCCCTGAACAAACATGACTCTGAATGAGGTGGCTTCTTGCCTCAGATGCAGGATGGGGGAAGCTTGGGATCAGGATGAGGATCAAGCCGGATTAGTCGGCCTCTGAGCAAAGGCCGGTGGGAGCAGGAGGTGTTGCTGTTCTTCTGGACAGGCAGTGGGGTCAGGTGGATGGTGCTGGTGAGGAGAAATGCCCTTTGAATGGAGGGGAAAGTGAAACGTGGGGATTGCTGCGTTGCTCCAAAGGGGGCATGTGTGTGTCAGGGACAGGGAATGTCCGGTGTCCTGCCAGCAGAGATCAAGAGACCTGGTAGGCCAGGTACACACGCCTGTGACGCCTGGTGCTGTTCCCCTCTGACTTGGAGATTCAGTCAGTGAGACCCCACAGTGGGGTGGGATAGGAGACAGACAGCTGATTTTTATCTAGATGCTGGCATTAGGATTTGGGGGATAAACTTATCTCAGACATCAGCTTGAATGCAAGTTTGGTTTTAAGTAATTCTTTCCCCTTTGCACTCCACACCTTCTCCTCTGCCCGTGGAGAAGGAATCAAACTCCCCAAACTCTATCTCCTCCTTTAAGATTGCACTATTTTGAACAGTTTCAAGTCACTTGTGCTGATGAGTAGATCACATAGGATCATTTTCCAGCTGCTTGTGCTGGAAGTACTAACTGACATAACGCCAGAGCTTTAGCCTGTTCTGAAATGGGTGGTTATAGTGCAAGTGGGAGAAAGATCTGTGTAAAAAGCAGTCAAATTGTCTAATCTACTCTCCCAGAAGCATCAAGTTGCTTCAGGATCTGGCTTTTAAAGTTTTTAAGCTACTTTTCAGTTCCTTGTATTTTGTCACATATCAGATAGGAACATGCAGCTGGCCAGGGTGTCAGGGTGTCTCCTGGGGCTTGTGGTGTCAGTGAAGGGGAACAGTCAAGTTTCCTCTGCACCTCTTGCCATCGCCCCTTGAGCTGTTAGATGCTTTGCCAGTGTTTTTAATGAATGCAGTCTGCTGAGCTGCTTGATTGTTCGTTTCTCTTGTCCTCCCGACAGCTGTCAGTTCCTGTGGCACCTCTGGACCTAAATAAGAGGCTAATACTGATTGAAATTGGTGCTGGAAAAATAAAACCAACCTGTCCTCCTATTTCTTCCCCTTTTCATCCCCTCAGTGTTAAGGAGCAGTATGAGAATCCTTTGTGGACTGAGCTCCTCAAGATCCCTGGGACAGAGCAGGTTTATTGAAACAAGTCTGACCTGTTTGGTGGTGGTTGACAAAAAAAAATACAAACCTCCAACCTTCTGCACTGGCAGAGGTAGATAACTTGTAATAGCTACTGATAATCATGTCCTTAAGGTGGGCCTACCACACACCCTAAGCCCACTTTTTTTTCCATCAGAAGGAAGAGGAGTACAAAAGGGGGAAGCTGCAGCACTCTCCAGAGTGGCTCCTGGCGAGCTGCCAGTGGATGCCCTGGCTTAGGAAATTGTGGTGATCCCTTGGATGCTGGGGCAATAAGACACGCTGTGGCTTTCTTCATCAGATGTAAGATATGAAATATACGCTCAACGCGCTGAAATCACGAACAATGTTAACTAGGCTCTGGATTTGTTGGTGTTCAGATGCTTAAATAAAGCTACATTAAAATCCAGGAGATCTGTTTATAAAACTGCTTTTAAGAAAGTTGTAAATTCTGCCTCCCTTAGTCCATGGATTATAAAAAGTTTGAATAGTCCAGGGAATAATATAATCAAGTCTCTATCTGGAAGGCAAGGTACTGTAAGTGCTCTTTTTTGTTTCTAACAGAGTTAGTCTCTTGAAATTGTGCTAGAGCTGGGGCCACTGCTGAAAGCACGGGGAGGTATTGATGCTGCTGCTTCTTGGATTGTACTTGTTCTGTGTGCACAAGCATTTCTGATCAACAGAGAGGGCATAAATTGCTCGGTGGGCTTAATACTACTTAAGTGAAGCAGGAATGGCCTCAGGCTTAGCTGCAGTGATTCTGTTTTCCAGTCAGTTCCATCTGGTGGGTGTGGGGGCTGTTTGCATTGTGAAGGAAACTTCTTTTTTTTTTTACCCTCTTATTCTGTGCCAAAAAGTAGTGCTGGAGAGTAACAGCTACTGGATAGAGGCTTCAACTCAGTATTTAAGGCCACTGAGTGATTGGTTTACAAGACATATTTTAGACTAGGCAGGACTGAAAGGACAGAGTAGCTGACAGGGTTTCCACCTAGCTCACAGGAGCAGAGATGTCTTCTGTACATCTAGATGATAGCAGATGAGTGCTTTGACTCTTGGCTCTGGTTGTGGTGGTCTTTATGCAAACTCAACATTACTATGTTAGAAGTTTCTATCAGCAGCTCCTGCAAATACGCTGCAGTGCTTCTAGAAGCTCACAGGCCTCCTGACCCTCTGTGTATCTCACATGGCCAACAGGCCGTTCTGCTAGAAATGAGACTGTCTCTCACTTCTGATCAGACAAGAGCTGCGCTCCTGCTGCTTGCTGAGGTGAGGCTGCCCTATGCCTGAGGTCTACAAAGCAATTTTAAGACAGGCCAGTATTGATTGTGCATGAAAACACAAATTTTTTGCTGCTCTTTCAAAATTCTAAGCTGATTTTTTTTCAGTCGCAGCTGCTAGGGCCTGAGAGAACTTCCTGCGTGGCGAAATTGGGATGAGCAGTCTGGTAACTTTTTGTACCAAAAACCCAGGTGGCACAAATACCTTGCTGCTCTAGAAGGCAGCACTAGGTGGTATTTACTCCTGATAGGTGCTTCTTGGTCTGCCCTCAAATAGATACTGAGTCCAGAGTATCAGTCTCATATGATGAGATGGAAGAAGCTTTAAAACTTCAAGGGTAGGGTCTAAACCATGAGATTCTGAACGTGTTTACTGCTTGGGGCTCCTGCAAAAGCCAGTGCACAGCAGAGTGAGTCATTCACTTCCCATATTTGTCTGGATTGCTCAGTCTTTGAGGGATGAGCTTACATCAACAATCCTTCCTCGTTGGCAGGTGTTCAATCGGTGTATATTACATTTTTTCCTTTGCGTTTCCATCAAACTGAAATGGAGGAGTTTTCTTTCTGACACTCATCTGTGTGTTCAGAAAAAGCTTCAACTTGAACAGACAATCAACAGTCTGGTTCAGTGTCTTCTCCTGACAGGCTTTTCAAAGCCCTCTAGCAGCAGCCAACCCCCTTAGTTCTAGTTGCTAAACCACACAACAGCTAGAATTAAGCCCATCTGTTTCCTTAGTAGCCCTTCTGAGCTGAATGAGCTGTCAGAGCCCCTGTAGATCACAAGTACACTCATCCCAGGTTAGGATCGAAGGTTAGTAAAACGGAATTCTACCTTTCCTGCTAAATACCTCCCAGAACTAATAAGTTGTGGCGAATTTTGAACCAGCTGAGAGGCACGGAATGCCAAACCTATTAGATGTGTTCAGTCTTGCTGTATCTCTGAAAACTATGCACTGAAATGTTAGCTGGAGTTGATCTTTTGTTTAAGCGTATTTTCTGCTTTTATTATTTGGTCCCCAGTTATTATTTGGTCCCCAGTTAATTCAGCAGCTGGAATTAATTCACTCTGCCAGTGTGAATGGTTAAATAGCTGTTACAGGTATCTCCTGGTGTGGTGTTCTTTGTTATGAATTGTCACTTCCTGGTAATATCCTACCTCATTTTTTAATTTTTTTCTTATTACCATTTATACACTCCATTTAGCTGACTTCATTGTAATTAAAGTTCTTGGTGTTCGTTACCATAAATAGTATTAAGTGGCTTTCTGTTGCTGGACCACACTGAAGTGGTTTGGATTTGTTTTTCCTCTAACAAATGATTCTAGGAATTTTGAGAACAATGACACATCCTTTAGAGGATAAGGGGTATGGAAAAAAGTCCCTAATATTATTGATTCAACAGCTGTGACATGGTTTCCTTTCCTTATCTTTTTTTTATTTTTTGCTTTGGGAAGGGAGTTGCATGGTTTGAGTTCTTTGGATTTCTTTTTCTTTTCAGTCCTCCTTCAGGGGAGGAGTAACTTTTTTTATTTTTCTCATTAGAGCTGTGCCTTTTCTAGAGATGTATTAACCTAACTTCTCCACAGAGGCACTTGCTACTTCAAATACGTGCGTAATAGTCTCTGCCTGAAGCTGGCTGTTCCCTCTGGTTCTTTTTCTTTCAACTATGGAGAGATTTCTTAACTTTTGTCATGACTTCTCACTGACAAACCATATTGTCATACTATAAACAGCAGAGTCATCCACTCTGAAATGTTACCCAAGGTAAGGCTGTGAATGCTAAAACTAGGAAACCTATTACTTAAACTTTAATTATTTTTCCTCATTGCATTATAATAGGAATTTTTTTTTTCCCCCACCCTTTGGCCACAGAGTGGATTCTGTAGTTTTCCTCATCGTGCCAAAAGAGTGAGGCTTCTGTCCTACCTGCATTCTAACAGTGCATGAAGCAGAACGGGAACTGGACAAGAGTGTTGAGTCAGACCTTTCTCCCTCCATCCCTCCAGCTGCAGTGGTAGGTTAATATTCAGCTGCTTCGGCAGGATGAAATCCTACAGAAATCTCACCTCTGAAATCCCTTTTCAAAAGTAGCTGTGTTTGAATTGCTGGACCCCAATAGCGAAGATGAACTTCGTGTGAATTCTCACAAAGACAGGCTTCATCTAGGATTTGTTAGAATTACCCTTCCCCTCCTCCATCTCGATCTCCTTTAAAGGAATTTTACTCAACAATGGGGGAATTTTTTTTTCCAGAGGAGACCTAATGAGAAGGGGGCTAATGAGCCTGAGTCATCCTTTACAGTTGACAAATGCGTTCATTTAAGAAAGACTCTACTCATGGCTTAAACATTGTTCATTCCCTTTTGTAAATGCATGAGCAGGGCTGTGGTTTGGCACCCGAGACCTGCGACTGGATGTAACATTTCAGAATCATGACATTCACTTTGTACGCGGGATCGTTTGGGCCGCTGATCAACAGCACCTCCACCTTGAGCACTGAAGGCTGCTATTGTGTTCTTTGAAAGACTTGTAAGACTGGACACTTTAACAGAATAAAAGTTTTAATTTTTCATTTGCATTTTCCTTTTATGCCTGCTTTCTGTACGCGAAGGTGCTTGGCCGTTCGAGATCTCGCTTTTCAAAAGGCACGGTAATAATTCCAGCTATTGTGTAGGATTATTGGGTTGACTCATCACACGAGTCCTTGTGGATTATGACATTCCTTTATGAATAAGCAAAAAATAGATGTACAGCAGAAGAGGTCCTGCTCAGTGACAAGCCTGGGCTGCCTTGGCCGCCTTACTTACTTCGCTATCCCCTCAACAAATGGCCGAAGCCATTTACATTGCCAAATACACGACTGTCGGGAGTATTGTCTCCACAGACCTACAGAAACTTGGGAGTCTGCACATTTCAAGAGGGGCAGGGACTGAAGTCAAGGGAGAAAACTGCCTGTTGTCATAGAAATAGTGTCTTCAGCCAAATGCTGCTAACAAATTATTGAAGTATGTTTCTTCGCTGTCTGCCTACCCCACGCGCTACTTTTCCAAGTGGAAATGCCGGCAGACAGCGTCGTCCCCGTTGAGCGTGTTCCTGATGTGTTACAGAGAATCGGGCTGCAACTTTCCGAGGCAGTTGGAGTTTGTGCGGCTCATTTATTGTCCAAGAAGTTATTTCTCTTGTGTTTTGCTTTCCTTTGCCTTTGTCCCAGACAACTTGACCACAGTGACGTTGGCCCCACTTCGGTGACGGGAAATGTGAGCAGGCTGTAAGATAGGTGAAGGGTGGTGGTTGATGATCCTGCTTCTTGGCATTGACAGGTTTTAATGAAATGCTCGGCAGGACTGAACTGAGAGAGGGCGAAACGCCCCTTGGCATCTCAAGCTCACTCAGACTGCAGCTCCTTTTGGCCAGGATTTACCAGCTCTTGGAATAGCTGAGCAAAAGGAAAGAATTATAAAGGTACTATCAAAGAAAACTGGTGCTTGCTGGGTTGCTGCAGGACTTCAATACAGCGATGGGGAAAGAGCCCAAGGGTAAAGAACTGATCATTATTGAGAAAAAAAGACTTTTAATTCTGATAATTTCGCATTTTCTCTATAGCTCACTAAAAAGCATCAAGATGCAGTTGGGGCAGCTGAAACTATTCATTTTATTCTGGTAAAATCCTCTAGCCCTGCTGCACCATAAGCTTTTTACCTTGCTGATTTTTGAAGAAAATAACCATCTTGGTTTTACCTCTAGATGACAATGAGAATTCTCTTGATGGAAGAGTACTGCATTTCTGAGGCTTCGGATAACTTGAAAGAAAGGACTGCCAACACCGGGAAAAGAAAAAAATATTCAAGTATCTCTGCCATTTTACATAGTAACTATACTATTTAATTTAAATGTTATGGTTACCGTTGTTCCTGTGCTCCTTGCTTCTCATTAAATATTCTGTCACTTGTTGCTGATCCTATCAATGACTTCAGGAGAGGTGATAAGAGATCATCGAGGTGAAATTTTCCCTTACCTAATAACCCTGGCAGCTCCAACAGCAGCAACCTCGGTGAGAGCGCAGAGCTGCTTAAACTGGCTCTGGAGAACGGGTGGAGCTGGCTGGGCTCCAAATGGTTGCAGTAGGAACTCTTATTGAGGAGGGAATTGGGATAATTTTGCCAGTCAAAAAGACATTGGAAACGCTTGGGCTTTGTCTGCCGCAGGGTTCTTCACGTTCCAGGTGTCGCTCGCTCCTCTGCCTTTTGTACAGACGTGGGATGGGCTTTGACGGCCTCCAGTCGAGTTTGCCAGAAGTGCAGATTTCTTGCAGAGCCGGCAGGAGAAAATGTTGTTTAATAGTCTGCGAAAGAGCCCTGGGAGGGGGAGGAAGGGAAGGAAAAGGGGATGATTTCCCAGTTTTGTCCATCCGAGTACTTTCTACCTTCCTTTTTTTAAACTTACTGGAAGGGAGAGTATTTACAAAGATGACATCTTTCTCTTTTTTTACTTTTTTTGGGGGGCATTAGGTGGTGAGGGTGGTTTTCCTCTTGCTGAAAAGATCTTTCTAAGCCTTAAAATAGGAGCGTGTCAGCAAAGAACTGGAGGGCTCCAAAGAACCAACAGTGAGGAATGCTCCTGTAACCAAGCTGAGTTGCCTCTCCTATATTTATACAATGGGTTCTCTTCTGGTATTTGCCACATTGTGCGGCGATCTGCTGTTTATGTTGCTCGAAACAATCTATGGAACAGGAAAACTGTGGTTTGCCATCCCATGTATGAACCCAAACAGCCTCTGAGGTCATCCCATGTGCGTAAGGTGGGGAGTGGAGAGGCTGACGTGTTAAATTGCGGCGGGGGTTGACTGGGAACGAGGAAGATGTGACATCACGAACGAGGGAGGTAACAGAGAGGGCCCGAGGAGCGGCGTGGGAGTGCGTAGAAGGTGAGTTTCTCCAGGATTGGTGCTTCCCTGTGAGGGTGAGGCGAGGTGGGTCCTCACCAGATCGACTTACACGCAACACCTACAGCAGGCTGCTTTTTCCACTGGTTACACATCTTGAAAATATTTCAGCTCCATCTGCTCGTGAGAGTCGGGTAACAGGAAGGAGAAAATACTTCATTATTTTTTTCAGGTTTACAGCATTGAGGGCTGATTGTTTAGGTGACTTTTTTTTTTTCCCCCTCCACATTGTAGCCCAGTAATTAAAGTCTGTGGCAAAAATGTAGCCTTCAGAAAAGGTTAATAACAAGCTGTAAATGCTCAAAGAGAGGTGCTTTCCAGTGAAAACAGAATTCCCTTTTTATTTGACTGGAAAAGGAAAAAGGCACAAGATTTTTATCCAGAATTGATTCCCTTACAGAACAAAGGACTTTATTTTTCCAAACAACATCTCTTTGAGATGGATTTTCAGTTGCTCACAAATATATTTGGAAGCGAGCACCTTCCCGTGAGCATTTTGCACTCCTTGATTTTGTTGGCTCTTCTTTTGACTAGGCAAGCGATGCATAAAATCGCTCCTGTGGTGGTATTTCTTTGTGGAGTGCTGCTGAAAGGTGGTTTTCAGTGTTTCCCTCAAGAGCCAAACACTTTTTTTTTTTTCTGCTCTGGAGAGAAAATCCTTCTCCAGGGATTCCTGTGCACTGGGAGATGTGCTGGCGGGGAGCGCCACCGCTGGGCTGGCCACTGAGCTTCACCTATTTCTCCTTGGACATCCAATTTTTGTGGCTTTTTTTTTTCTCTGATTTGAACTGTGGCTTTGAGTTCACCAGTTCCCACGCGTGGTTTGAGTCACAGGGGAGCGAAGGGAGCAAAAGAGCAGCTGTGCATGAAAAAAGCCGATTTTACCAAATTCTTAGTGAAAGCTCTTTAGCTTTAGTCCCTTCAGTCCGTTTGTTATCTTCTGGGTTGCTGGAGTCCCTCCAGATGCTGAAGGGCTGTCAGGACTCACCATAGGACAAGAGGAAATGGCTTCAAGTTGTACTAGCGGTGGTTTAGGTTGGGTATTAGGAAAAACTTTTTCCCTGAAAGGGTTGTCAAACCATGGAACAGGCTGCTCAGGGCAGTGGTGGAGTCTCTGTCCCTGGAGGGTTTTCAAAGCCGTGGAGATGTGGTGCTGAGGGACAGGGGTTAGTGGTGCCCTGGCAGCGCTGGGTTAATGGTTGGACTCTGAGCCTAACTAAAGGTCTCTCCCAGCCTAAAGGATTCTATGATTCTGACTGAGCAAAAGGGGCTTTATAAAAGCCTGAACTGCCACTTTAAATTTATTTGAAGCTTTTTAGAGCTTTTTCATCCTACTTGAATCTATATTTCCTCCTTTATCTTATTTTACCATTGTATTTACCAGCTCGACTGCTCTATTTTTTGCTCTGGGTTCTTAATTAAAACAGTAATTCCTCCTTGGAGCTGAGAAGCGAATCAAGCGTGTGACTGCACTCGAGCGGAACGCTTTTGTGCACTTCAAGGAGCACCAAGAGCCAAAGCAAAACTCTGCAGCCTCAAACGTCCCTGCCAAGAACAAATGGCCAGAGGTGGGGACAAAACTCTTCAAGAGGCAGCTCCACTGGCTGCCCAGGACTCCCTGTTACCACATGCTGGGGAAAAGATCACGTGAAGAGGCGGAGAGTCCGTCCGGCAGAGCCCGGGTGGCAGATCCTGGGTGGCATCGTGGTGTTGCTGGTGAGATCCTGGGAGTTTCTGCCCCGATGGCATTTGTAACTCAGCAGCAGATCCAAAAGGTAAGGAGCTGTACCCAGGGAAGGCTCGGGTCTGTAGTGCAGGCAGGTGATGATACTCCTGATACACAGTCACTACTGTGATCAAGTCTAGTAAAGAGCTGCTTTAGACACACTTTATATTCTTCTCAGCTCCTCGTACGATGTTTGTTTTGAGCGTGTGAGGACCCTGTCGTGGCTACAAATTCTTCCAGGGGGCAGCTTGTCCTGCAAAGCTCTTGGAGGAATTTCTCTTGTGCCCTTCTGTCTCCGCTGCTCAGCTCTCATCTGTGAAGGCGAAATCTGCCTGTCAAAGGATAATCTCCAGGGTGTTCTATATAAAGAAGCGGTAGTGCCAGCAGAGTTCACTTCATTTTGTAAGGGATTGTGTAGTCAACTGTGAGAAATCATCCAGGGATTTTTCCCTTAGGGAAAAGAACGCTTTCCAGCTTGTAATGGCATCACATTCCTACTTGGCACACAAGACCAACTGCTCTGTTGGTGTTTGCAGGCTTTGCAATTTCCTAGTTGCTGGTTGTGTACCTTAGGTAAGATATCCTTAAGCCACAAAGGCTCTAGTGATGAAATCTTCTCTGCTTTGTGGACTGAGGTGTTGAGCTATGTTGTTCTTAACTGCATGGAATTTAAGCACGTTAATGAACTATCTTTTTTCTTTTTTACAATCGAAGACTCTCCTGAAATTAAAGCCTAGGAGCAGGTTGTCCAGCTGCAGAGCTGAGGCTGGGATGCTTTCCACAGGGAGCTGAGGCACAGCAAAGGGCCAGAACTGTTTTCTCTTGCTTTGTGCTGCTTCCCCTGAGAACACTGGAGGAGAGCAGTCATCTTCTTTCTTCCAGTTCCGTGAGGATGGCTTCCTTGTCCTGGAGCATTTTTTCACCCCAGAGGAGTGCGACAGGATGAGGAACCAGATTCAGAGAATCGTGGCGGAGATGGAAGTGCCCCCGCACTGCCGCACCGAGTTCTCCACCAAGGAAGACGAGCAGCTCCAGGCACAGGTACTGAGAAGGGCAGGGCTGTTCCCGTCGGAGCGCTGGAAGGAGGAAGGGGAAAGGCAAATAGTTGCTCAGGATTCACTCTGGGGAGACACAATTCTTTCTTCCAACTCAGCATAACGCTGAGGGGCGTTTGCTCTCTAGCTTTCTGTGAGTGTTTGATGGGGTTCTTATCAGAGGGCGAAGGAGAAGGTGGTGTGTGTGGCTCTGTTCTGCTTTCAGCCCCTGCAACTATTGCCCCGGTAGCCACAAGTAGCTCTCAGAGATCACTTTGTACTTTTTCTGCAGACAGAAAATGGGTTATTTTCCAGGCAGCCAGCAAATGAAAAGCAAGAGTGGCCTCTGTGTGAGCTTTTTGTGAAGTCTTAATCAATGCCAAGACACTTAGTGTTTTGAAAAGCCTTTTATGAGTGATTTCTATTGACTGTCTCTTGTTTGTGCTGCGGCTTAACGGGGGAAAAAGATGCAGGTGAGTATTAATGCTTTGATCAAAGGTCTTTTTATGTTTTTCCAAGGATATTATCTTTACTGGGCTCTTATCCCTGGCAGGGTAGCTCGGATTATTTCCTAACCAGTGGAGACAAGATTAGATTCTTCTTTGAGAAAGGTGTTTTGGATGAGAGAGGTAAGCCCTGGTCTGAGTTAGCCACAGGGAGGGGACAGGAGAAGGCTGAGTGAAGGGTCAGGGGCCAGTTTCCAGCTCTAGGGATGGTTCCCGCTTTGCGAACAATGTTAAATTCTGGTTTTGTTTCATAGGTAACTTCCTAATTCCAAAGGAGAAATCCGTCAGCAAGATTGGCCACGGTATGTTTAAAGGATGGGGTTTTGCGAGGGATGGACAAAAGGGATGTGGTTTTCAGACGTGAGGATTTCTCCAGACCTACTGACTATAAATAACCTTCGCCATCCGAGCCGAAACCTTTCTGAGCAGAGAAGCAACTTCCCTCTTCTGTCGCTTCTCTGTGCCTCCTGGGGATGACTGCATCAAATAGCACAAACCTCACCCCTTCTTGCTGCTGTGACCAGGCAGCTCCTGTCTTCACACCCTCAGGCTGTTTTGTTCTGGGTTTCTGCATTAAATTCTTCAACGTGATTTCTCCATGTCAATCTGCTTTTTCCCCCACATCTCTCTGTCACCGTTTCTGCAATTCTCTCCACGCTGCCCCTCACTCTCTGCTGTCAAAAGATTTAAAAATCTTCTGGTTTCAAAAGAAAACAAACCTTCTAGGAGGTTTTTCAGCTACACATAGCTCAGAATCACTGATGTGCAGAAGTCTGGACTTCAGCCCTTGTCTCTCTTATGTAAGAGGTTGCTCTGGTGAACTCACCACCTAAGACTGGTCACATTCAGTACAGGTCAAACTGTGTCTTGTCTCCCGTGCAGTGGTGGGTTACCAATGCCGCAGCCGTCCTCTCTCCTTTGGTGTTGCCAGCACCTTTTCTTTGTACTTACTGGTTTCAGTTTGACCTGTTTCCTCTCCCCCAGCTACCAAGCTTGCATTTTGATCCCTTTTCTTTTCAAACAATATGTGGAAAACGAGAACAGGATTCACTGTGTCTCCAAACACATGACCTTTGCTCAGATTAAACTTCCCTGAACTTGAAAATTCAGTACTGAGAGTTCTTGTTCTTCAGTTTTCTCAGAAAAATGCTCTCCCCCCTTCCCAGCCCCCCTGCCATTCTCTTCTATTTCAGCTTTTCCCCAGAGGAAGAGAGAACAACTGTAGATATCTGCTGGCTCAGCAGCTGAACAACTCAAGAGGCTTCTCTAGACTTACCTTTCGCAATTACTCCGTTTGGTCGAGTCTTGCTTCATCCCTTGCTCGGGAGCAGCCCCTGCTGGACCCAGTCGTGTGTCTTCATGGCAAATTTGATCACCATGAGGTGGAGGCACGATTCCCCAGGCTTTGCTTTATGGTTGTGTCAGAGGTGGGCTGCAGGCAGTGTCTGTGTGCAAACAGCTCTGACCTGCAGGTGGTGGCCCTCTGCGAAGGGCACCAGAGAGGAGCTCTAGTTCATTTTTGTAGTAATTCCTTTTTTTAGGAGGTTGTGAGAACTGTGATTTGAAGGGTGAACTCACCTTTGTGCCTAAGGGTGGTGCACAGTGGTGGTTGTGCTAGTATTTGCATAATGTGATGCTTAATCTTGTGTTACTGGATTTTTTTGTTCTCTCTGTTATACACTATTTTTTATATAGTTGCAGTTTGTGGCCCGCGAGTGATTATATTTTTGGTCTCTAAAGAAGATTATACAAATATACAAATGTCATATCACCGTAGGTGTCAGAAGCCACAAACCCCTGCGAGGGAGGAAAGTTTCAGGCTGCAATTTGTCTCATTTGGTATCTGCAGCTCATCGAGAGCTGCCAGGTTTCCCTCTGTTAATGAAATTTTCAGTCTGGGCCTTTTCTTTCCTTTTAGCTTTACATGCTTATGATCCAGTCTTCAAGCAAATCACCCACTCCTCCAAGGTGCAGGTGAGCTGCTGTTACTCTTTCCTAGAGTGGTCTGGGGGAAAAAAAAAAATTATGGATTACTTAATCTTAATTATCTAGACTCCCAAGGATAGTATTTTTTTCCGTAAAAGGAAATTGAAATATCTCCAAAGAATAATAGTGTGCAGAAAACAGCAAACATAAATCTTGGAAAGTTTTCTTGCAGGAACTGGGAAGAAAACTAGGCCTTGAGAGACCAGTGGTTGTGCAAAGCATGTATATCTTCAAGGTACAGTAATTCACGTTGTCTTGTCCGTCAAGAAATGAGACTCTGTTAGATGGGAAGCTGGGAAACTCCTCACACATCACCTCTCTTTCCTTGCAGCAACCTGGCATTGGCGGTGAAGGTGAGATCATTTTGTCACACTGCACATAATATTCCTTTAGGAAAGGAATACTATTAGGAAAAAAGGCTCAGAATCAGACTTCAGCCTATGAGTTTTGTGATCCAAACCTCCTTAAAATTATTACAAAGCATCCATGCGTTCCAGAAATGTTTCTACATCATATGCAACTTGAACCAAGAGCTACTTTTACATTAGCAGTTGGCTGGAAGGTGGTATAATTATGTTTTTTTTTCTTTAATATAAAGATTTAATGTGGTGTGAAGGGCAGGTCAGGCCAGGGAGTCAGGGAGATGCAAACTTGTCATCCTTCTAGGATACTGAATTCCTCAGGCATTGGAAAACCCTAACGCCCGGTGTCTCGTTGCAGTGACCCCACACCAGGACGCCACCTTCCTGCACACGGAGCCTCTGGGCAGAATCCTGGGGTTCTGGATCGCTCTGGAGGATGCCACGCAGGAGAACGGCTGCTTGTGGTTCATTCCTGGCTCTCACACCAGTAAGAGTCATCTTGATGAAAGGTGGAGGGTACTTTTACTACCAGGGTCTCCCCTTGTGTTATTGGCAAATCTACAACCACATTTTTTTTTTCAGCAGATTAACAACCGCTTCACTTTGCTGTCGGCCACGAGTCCATCACATGATGGATGCACTGCCTCTTTTTTATTTAAAAATATTGTTGTAAGACTGACATTGTGTTTCATTTTGAATTGCTCTCTAGCCTAGAAACAAAGAATCCAGGGTACTGGGGCAAAGAAGGACAGTTCTCCTGAATTTTTATTTACTCCGGAACCTAAGGGGAGATCTGTTAAAACTGCTCCTGAATCTTTTACTTCAGTATTATTTCAGAAGCTTCCCCTCCAAGATTCGGAGTCTTGCCAGGCCAGAGATTTAAGGCTTTAATGTAAAGATGGTCTTAAACCACTGGGTCCTTTCTTCGTGTAGTGAAAAACAGGTCATTGCCCTCTGTTGGTGCTCTTCCCACAGTTTTGACTTTAGCTCATCAAGTCTGATCAGGACTCTGAAGAGTAATAATCCCCCTTTTGCTTTCCAGAGTAGGAAAAACTGAGAAATCACTCTTATTAAAATTTTTTTTTTTTTCTCCACCCACTCACAAAACTGTTTATTTTCCAAGTCGCAGCCCCTTCACAAAGATCCCCTTTTTTCACCCTGGCCAATAAATATTTTTAGTCCTGACCACCCTATGTAAGGGGAACAAAAATCCTCTTACACATGCACCCAACTCTCAAATACTGATTTGAATTCCAGTAAACAAGGAAACCCTCCAAATCTATGCAAGGATCACTTGGACATCATCCAAGTCATCGGAGACCAGGGGGAATACAGACTAAACCAGATCAGCACAGCCTCAGGCAGTGGCTGTTGTGACCACCAGTAGCTGCTGTGTGTGTGTAACCACTATTGGATTACCAGCAGTTTTCCTTTTTTTTTGCTAGTTCTAGGCACACTAATCAGCTCCAGACTGTTGCTCACCTCACTCAGAATTGCATTCACTCACTGAGTGTAATCATAGTGCTCTTATTTTTTTTTTTAAGGCACTAATCTTTCACGAATTCTGGAGTCAGCTGCCCTCTGGTTGCCATTTATGCTCTTACAGAAAGGAGAAATGGACCAAAGGTTGGCTTTGCAAAAGTGCATGACTATTTATGTTCCTAAAGGGCTATGTTGCAATGCAAAGAAAGGGGCCAGAAAGGCAAACAAAAGGTGGTTGTTCAGCATTTTCTGCTGCAGCCGGGAAATCCTGAATACTTGCTGAATGAAAAACCCCACCCAAATTACTAAGGAAAAAACTGAATATACTATAATAAGTTCATATGCTTGCCAAGAGAAATCGCAGATATATATTCCTCTGCTGTGCAGAATGTAGCTGGCTGTGTGTAATTTTGGTGTGTGTTTGCTTATTCTGTGGATTTGCAGGTGGAATTACCAGGAGAATGGTCCGTGCAGCTTCAGGGAGTTCCACGTGCGTAGAGTTTGTGGGGTCAGAGCAAGCCTATGATGACAGTCAGTTCATACCTCTGCCTATAAGTAAAGGTAAAAGCCACCCCCAGACAAGTCTGCTTTACAGCTCAAGGAAAACAAAAGAGCTAAAATTGTGTTTTGTGCCTTTCATCTTCCCAAATATCTTAAAGCCAGAACCCAAATCTGAAAAAAGCAGCACGGCTGTTTCTGTCAAACAGGTGGGCTCATTCTCATCCACGGTGAGGTTGTCCACAAGAGCGAACAGAACAGCTCCGAGTCTTCTCGCCACGTGTTCACCTTCCACGTGATGGAAGCCAAAGACACCAGCTGGAGCAAAGAGAACTGGTAAGGTCACCACCTGAACCAGCAGCCGAGGAAGCTTTTTGAGGCAAAAGCCGGGATAAACTTTCATGGGTGGTCTTGCATGTCACCCAGTCTCTGTTGGTAGTACCTCAGTTAGCATCGACTTCATACCTGTAAGAACTGGAATAGCCTCTGAAGTTTTGTTTTTCCCTCTTCCTTACTTCCTAGGCTCCAGCCAACTCCCGAACTGCCTTTTCCATCGCTCTACACTTGAAGTTAGTGATCGGCTTCCGGAGTCAATAGCCGATCGATATTAATTTCTGATTGTTTGTTCGTGTTCTCTTTAAATACAACTTTCACTAGATCAGCTCTCAAGATTAATTGACCCTCTTCTCAGAACGAGGACCCTTGACACAGACATTAGACAGAGGCTTCTACTCCAGCATGAGCCCTACTATCATGAGAATAAGCCCAGCCCTTTTGGTAAGGAAACTTTTTCAGTCTTGAGAAGGGACCATTGAAGACCGTTGCACCTTGACTGAGACCGGTTAAGAAGTATTTCTGCTTGCAGATCCTTGGTATTTTCTTCTGTTTAAGTCAAGAGCTTGTCTAGTGCATTTCTTGGCTGCATCGATCCCAGCAGTGCAGGTGACTGACTTTGACTTTCACCCTTAGGTCTCTGTCCTAAGGTTTGAATAGTAATGATTGAAAGTAATCTTACTGTGGGCAAGATGAAGCAGGAAGTCTCCTTTTATAATCAATCTTCGCAGTATTTCTAGCAAACTGTAGCTGAGTGTTTAATCTCTGGGTGTGTTGATTAAAAATATCACAGTTCTTGAAGATTTATGTTGAAATTATGAAAACAAAAATCCCCAAATCAAACTCCCAACATTTAAATAAAAAGACATTCTCCTTTTCGTCTTCCTCATCATTTCTTTGAGGAAGACACAGGGTGACCTTCTCCTAAGTAGGAGTCAGTGCTGAGTTTTTTGATGACTGGTCTGCCCTCTCAATGGACCCAAGAACAATTACTATCTCAAACTCCCCTCAAAAAAAAGCCCTAAGAAACTTAGAGCGAGGTGACACCTGAGGAGTGTTAAGAAACGTAAAGTTCCATGCGAGGCAAACTCAACCCTGGATCCTAAACTGAACAGCAGCTGCATAGGGGTCATTTCACCGGCCTGGTATCATCAATGTGCTAATTACATCCCTGTAACTTTAAGACTGCTTGAAGTCCTGGTGGTCCTGAGCCCCAGTTCTGATTGACTCATCCCTTTCAGAAGCATATTGCCTGTCTCAGGCACTTGTTTCATGTAAAAGAGTGAAATTTGGTTTCTTTATGAGGAGCAGTTTCCTTGCAGCCCTTTGGACTTTGCTGGGCAACGCAGAACAGGTTCAGCACAGCACAGAATTCATCAGAGAGCAACGATCAGGTGGCTGTGGTAGGAATGAGGAAGCTGGGTACTGACCACAGCAGGAACCTTGAGTTTAGTTTCTGCAGGTACAGCTGCTGCCCTCCCCTGCCTTTTCTACAATGTATTGGAAAGCTGTGAGCAAGGTGGAAGGAAAATGACTTTAATTCTGATGCTATTTCATGCTGTTTGTGGTAAAGACTGGCTCATGGTGGAAGCAGCAAAAGCTTTTTTTGTATCTTTCCATTAGAAGAGTTAATAATTTCGACTAGAACCTTTCTGCTGAGGAGGGATGGTTTGTCCTCTGGTCTATGCACCACCACCTGCAATGTACCAAACCATCTCGTTAAGTACATAAAGAAAAGCAAAGAGGTGGTCTGTGATTCTGTGATTTACAGGATTTCCTGTGGAGCCGTGAAGGAAACTCAGTCCAGCACAATTACCGATTGGGTTTCCTGCAGAGTATCTGACAATTTATTGCGTTATAAACCAAAACCAACTCCGGATAATTTTGACATCCTCAGGAAAAGTGGTATCAAATCTCAGGAGCCCCTGCCCAGGCAGGGGGTTAATTAGGCAACTTTGCCTCTCAGCAATTCACATCCTGGCTTGTTGCAGAGGCAAACACAGAATGAGATTCTGGAGTCCATTGTGCTGGCTCCGTTCTTGCTAGCCCAGCGCACTGGTCTCACTCCAGCCCGGTTTTATTCTCACTCCTAAGACACAGTCTCAGAGCTAGGACTGCCAGGGCAGAGTTGTGTAAGGTACCTTGGACTCACACAAAACTGTTCCCAAAAGTGAGTAAGAAGTGTCAGCAGTTACCTTCATCCTGCAAACAAGAAACCTGGAACGTAAGTTTCTGCTCAGACACTTCTCAGGGGAAGGGAAGAGGCAGGGGGCACAGGTGCTAAAGTGTTTTGTTCCAACAGACACTTGGCAAACTGGCAAGAAGGGTTTGTCGATACAGAAGTGTTTAACAGACAAAAATCAGGTGGGATTTTTGGCCACAAAATGGTTGTTATAATTTTAATTAAATGGCTGGAATGAAATGGCTTTGCTCAGTTTTTTGATGGAAGCATTTTTACAAAGTATTTGATTAGACATCTAGCTGAAAAAATGTGAAAAGTAGAAAGCTGCAATAGTATAAGTTTATTGACTTTAATAGATTTTTTGCTGTCATGATTAATGTGCAATTAGTTTTATCTGTGATGTTGCTTAGTTTTTTTTTTTCCCCTACCTTGAATATTATTCCAAATGAATTTAGAAGATTCATTTAGATGAAAATCTTCAAAAAGATGAAACGTTCTGCTTGTTGCACAAACCTTCAGGGATAACCCTCTTGTTAGTACTGTTTGGAATAAAGAGTCTCTTACCCTCTCAAACATCCCCCACCCGCCCTGGTTAAATGTGGCTGTTGCAGCTGCGGAGTTTGACGTTGTGCTCGTGCATCGTGGGGCATTAGGGCGGCTCTTGGTGGTGCCACTTGGGCAGCTGTGGTCACCCTCATTGTAAATCATGCTTTAAATGGTGCTTCTACAGAAAGGAGGAGTTCACATCTTCAGTAATACAAGAGTGCAGGACTCGGTACAGCCAAAGGAGTTTTGGTCCTGATACAATACAAGTGGCAACATTTGAGAAGTTTTGCTTATTTATTGTTGTGTTGTGTTTTTTTTTTTCTTCTCATTGACTTACCTCGTCTTCCTTTACCTCTGGGCACCCAGCAGAAACTTAAATTGGATTATTAAACACAAATGCTATTTTTATCAGTCCTGTTTCTGCTCCTGTGAGAACACAAAGCAACTCATGCTGTGTGAAACATCGGGGGGGAAAAACCAAGACCAAACAAACCCCTTTATTTTAAATAGGTCTCTTTCATTTCTAACAATTTTATCTGCTGTACCAAAAGCAGTGCTTAGATCAGCTTGGAGCTCTTGTTACAGTGCACCTTCTAGTACTACCTCTGTTCCTGGGAGCGCTTCTATGCCATAAACATTATCTGGAGGTAGAGAGGCAAGAGCAGATTATCGATTTGGGTGGTATAAGCTTCCAGAAGGGAAACTAAGCTGACAGATGCCAGAATCCAGGCGTAGCTGGAGTTCAGATTCACGCTGCTGTCAAAGATCAGAATAAGAGCCACAGCAATGATCTGAGCAAAAATAGCTGTCATCGTCCCTTCAAAGGTCTTCTTCGTTCCTGGCCATTTGATTTCCCCCATCGTACTGCCAAAAACAGAGGCGATAGTGTCTCCTACCCCGACTGCCAGTACCCCTGAGTAGGGGACCAGTGCTCCTGCCCCAGACAAGGTACCTTTAGGAGCACAAGATCTGGGGAACAACCACACTGGGAGGGACATGCCAAGGAGCAGATAAATGTGAGTTAAGATTAGCGGTCCACTGTCTCTTTCATCCAAGAAGAGAGACAGCAAATGCCTGAGGGTTTGGCCAAAGGGTTTGATCCTGAAGTACCGAATATACTCTAAGAAGATAAACACTGCCAGGCACAGCACTGCGGCAACGTAGAGAAGCTGGCGGTCATAGATTAGTCCGGGAACGTAAGTAGCTACGACAATGAAATGGAAATATTTCCTAGTTATAGTCGAGGCCTGGTGCTTTTTAGATTCAGATGATCTCTTAGCATTCTGGTAGAATACTACACCACACGCTGAAGCAGCCAAAAAGGTCCAATATACCAGAAGGTAAACTCTTGTCTGTGTCTGGAACAGAAACTGGAGTAGCCAGAACAAAGGGTTCCTCTGGATCAGTCGGTACAGCCAGGGCATGATGACCCCTAAGCCTAGCACTGCTGTCATCATGTGGAAAAACATGGAGGAGATCCACGTCCCCGAATCCATGAAAACAAAGAGCACAGTGAAAAAAAGCCCAAGAAGAACAACTCCAACAACTGCTACCAGAAGGAAAAAGTCTATGGGATCACCTCTGCCCTCGACTACGTTAAGCGAGCGTTTAATGAGCTGATTGAGAACAAAACTGATACCTCCGAGAACCAGCAACGCTTCTCCGGGAGTAAAACATCGAGGCAGCAAGTACAGCAAGATCATACTGAGGTAGACAAAAATGAGCAGCACTTCTAGCACCTCGATCACTTCTGAAACAGTCAAAGAGTGCTTCATGGTATAGATAATTATACTGCCGGCCACGCCAGTAAGTACGCAAGTGTTGGTCGGCACGGGCTTTGTGACGCCGACCGCGATCACGGACAGAAAGAGAGCCAGCAGCATGCCCGTGGACGCGACGACTACGCCAAACCGTTCGAAGTAGACGATGCCGGCAGCCTTGCACCTCTCCTTCATCACTATCCCCAGCAAGGGGATGCCCATGCTGGCTGGCAGGAGGCCGCTGTTGGCGGCCGTACGGAACTGGAACACGGCCCCACCCAGCTGGAGCAGACGGTCCCATTTGAACTGGACGTAAAAAGCCTGGACGGCGAGAGCGACGGCGCACCAGGAATAGCGGTCCCACACCACCGCGTGCACGGAGAGGACGATGACGAAGACAATCAGGGATTCCGCCAGCACCGGCTTGTTTAACATGATTCCAGTCCGACGCGGCTCAAGCTTTCAAAATCTTTCTCAGGAGTCCTGAGGTGCTCAGGAGTTGTCCATTAGGAAGAATTCTCTTCCACGCTACTGCAATTCCTATTTACAAAACAAAAAAGCAAACAATTAAACCAACTACTAGAAAAAAACTTGAAGCTTCCACAAAGCTGTTTTCTTCTCAAGCTCCATTTAAACTGATCGTTTTGTGCCAATTGCTACCATCTCAACACACAGGTGATTTTAAAAAACCAAATCAGTGAGATGATGGATCAGCCCAAACTCTTCTCTCTTGGAGCATCAGAGAAGTCAGCCTGCAGTGCCAGAAACCACCCACCGCACACTGGGGTATTCAACACCATTTTAAATAAGTCTGTTGCCGTGTCCTTGGCTTGAAAGGCCAAGTAAACAAGCCACAGATATTCCCAGAAGGCTTCACGGCGATGGTGTGAATTTGAAATATAGTTTGTTTAAAAAAAAAAAAGTGTAAAGGTAAGTTTAGAATCTAGTTTTGTGTGTGGTTTTCCTTCTACTTTTACTGAATGTTGCTCCTTTTAGGAAATATTGCTCCTCCCACTGTTGTGCAAAACCCCCTAGATACAGAATCTCTTTAGTTGGAAGAGACCTGCAAGATCATCCAGTATTTTTTTCTGTTATTTGTATTATGATTGGATACTTCCACTCCTGCAGCAGGTGACAGAGTATTTGTGATAGAAGTAGGAAAGAAAACATCAGTCATTACAAAAAAACTTGTCAAATGGGGTAATTTATCTCATTTTGATCTATCATCAGAACTGTCAGCTTAAGCCAAGTTGGAAATCCAAGCACAGAAAAATGAACACAAATCATCTTGCCCGTAGCCATCACAGAATGTTCACCACATCCTTAGGATAAAGCAGCTTAATTTCTTTTACTTCTACTGCACAGATGGGTTTTATTTGTTACGAAGATCTCTAGTCTAAAATACACTTCTTCTCCATCTTAACTTACAGCTGCTCATTTCAAGTTCTGCTTTGGGTTTTCAGCCCGTGTTGAATGGTGTCGCCGGATTAGCGAGCTGATGGAGATCCCAGGAGTAATATTACCGGGTAACTATAAACATTTGTACCATAAAACTCCCTTACAAGGGAGTGGGTCTGGAGTGTTTAGTTATTTATGACTTTGTGCTGAGAACTCTTAATTATTAATAGGTTGCTCTTTGGCATCCTTATCCGTCTAGCCTGAAATACTCGATTGCCAAACACTTTCACTGCATTTACTGTCGCTGTGCGGCCAGATCAGGCGAAGCAGAATCTCTTTGCTGTCACAATTCGTTTTTAAACAGAACAGGAGAATTCATCCTATAGTAAATAGAACAAAACTGGCACCAGCACTATCTGCTATGATCGGTACCAGGTTTGGGGTCCCGCTCCTTGTCGTTTCTGAGCACAGGGGAGGGGGAAGCTTAAGGCTGATTTGAGAAGAGGAAGGGAAAATACCACAGGCTGCCAAAGACTGAAAAAGACCTCCCACTCAGTCTGGCAACTTGAAGGTTGCAACCCAGCTCTTGCACGGATGAGGACACATGGCAGCTTCCCCTAACAGGCAGCCTGCCAGCTGGGCTGTAAGACACGGAAGACTTTCACCACATGAAATGCAGGTCTCCTAATGCAGCAGTTTTGAAAGCCCCTGACCTGTGAATCTGCAACATGATCTATTTATTTCAATGCCGAGTTATTCTATTTTCTTGTGCCTGCTGCAATTCCCTCTTCTACGCCACCTTTCAGGTAAAGGGTCGCTCCTCAGCGCTCCCACTCTCTCGCACGGCCAAGGGGACTTATCGCCCTCAGTTTTCCGCCCGTTTCGCGATCTCCATCCCGGCTGCTCTGGGTGCGCAAAGCTTCTCGCTGCAGCACCTGCCTTCTCCGTCTCTTCCCTGCGTCCTCCCCTCGCTCTGTCCTTCTCCGCCACCCTCCGCCGCTCTCGGCTCGCAGTTCAGCCTTCGCTACTAGGAACGGGCCGCAGCCGGGGACCGCCGGCCTGCGATAGCTCCCGGGAGGTCTCGGAGCCTCTCGGAAGCTCTGCCCGAAGAAGCCCCGGGTCTCACCGAGGAGCTACGGCCTAGTCCTCAACCGCCCTCCCGCAGCCCGAGAGCCGAGCGCTGACCCACCTGCCAGGACGCCGCCATCTTGGAGCTGCCGCCTGTCACATGACCCGCTCCGGCTCCCTCCCCACCACGTGGCTCCGGCGCCGGGGAGGCGGGAACGCTGAGGGGCCCCTCAGGGACCCCCGCCTCCCGGGCGCCAAATGTCGGTCTGAGCGGTGACTTGAGAGCGATTTTGGTTTGGTTTTTGGTTTGGTTTTTGTTTTGGTTTTTGTTTTTTTTTATTCTGCCAAAGTGCAGAACGTTTCATAGAAACCGTTGAGAGAGTTCGGGGCTGGCGGAGCGGGCTCCTCGGCTCGCGGTAACGATTCGGTGGTGTCGGCCTGAGCCACTCTGGGCCCCAGAGTTGCTCTTGGGAAGAGCAGAGCCTTCGAGGGTTGGGTTTTTTCAGCTTTTGGACTGCTCTTTGCAAGTGTAAAAATCAAAAGAGAGACGAGGAAGGCACGTAAAGGAAGCTGTTCGATGAATCCCAGGTTCGGCGATCACTTTAGATCGGTGCCTTCGTTTGTCCTGAGCATGTGTTTTTGACGTTCATCATGTCATTTTTACATGTTTTTGCTCTGGAGTGTTCCTAGATGTTTAATTTTTATTAAATGACTGTCTGTAAGCCGTGAGGGGGACCAGAACACCGCTGTTGCGTAAAGAGAGCTTTGGAGTCTAATGAATGAACTGGCAACAAATCGTGGCCTGTTTGATTCACAGAAGAGGTTTAGGAGAGAATGAAAAGTGGAAGGGTTGGCTCTGTTAGGCAGGGGCTCAGTTCTGCAAAGCGATTCTTTTCTTGGTAAAGTTCTGTGGCTTTTTGGTGCTCTTTGTGGGCTGGAGAGGGTGCACTGGCAGCTGGGTGCTGGCCAAGTCAGGAGAGGTTCATTAACTTGTACAGAGGGAGGTGCACCTAACTACTGAGGAACTAGAAAGTATCTGTGTTGATAGGTGTACTGGAAATTATAGGTCTTGTCATTTATTTAAGTCACACCGTGTGTCAGAAATTCCTGATGACTTTCTCTGCCAGATTGAGTTCTTTTGATGATGCTACTCTAAAAATAAGTTAATGAGTGTTCCTGCTCTTGTAGAGAGTCTTGGCTTGGGGACCTGTGGTGTTTTAACTCCTGATTTGCATTGAGTTTGTAACAGATCGTCATTAGTCTCAGTTCCTGAAATACTCTTTTTGGCAAACGTCCTTTTTCAGAGCCGTTGTAGGGACCCTCATTTCTCTGGATGCGCGTGCCAGGGTCAGGATTTGATCCATAACACCTTATAGTGCAGACTGGCTTTTCTACAGAGTTCTCAGGTAGAAACAAGAAGCCGAGGGTAAATGTTCCGAAGGTCTGTGGCAAATCATTCTCATTTATGTAAAGGTGTTGCAGTTTTTCGCTTCACTCAGTTTTATATTCTGCTTAGAGTGAAGGATGTAACTGTTATGGAAGAATTCCTTTGGAGGAGAGCATCAAAAGCAACTGAATAAAATATTGCTCTCTACTTTCTTTAGGTTTCTTTTTGCTAACCTCACAAGTCCACATAGCAAAATCAAATTGAGCTAATAAATTGAATATAAATGTGATGCTGCTTTGATAGGAGTTTGCAAGTCTTGCTCTCACCCTCTTTGGGTCTTTCCTGGGTTCTTCCAGGACACCTGAAACCAGTCAGCTAAAAACTAATGTTCCTTAAAATCATTTTCCTTGTCTGCTCTGAGTTAATTGTGGGTTTGAAAAGGTGTAAGCTAAATGGAAGCCTGAATGGTGTTCATCATTAAAATACTCTCCACCTTTTCCTTTTGTTTACAGGAGCAGCAGAGAATTATGGACAATTCTGCTGGGCAGATCAGCTTTAAGAGAACCAGTAAGTCCGTGTCTTGCTAAGCAGGTTTGTCCATCACTGAATGGACTCCGTGCCCAAATACATCATTTGTGCGTCTCTTTGAACATCACTGAGAATACATTTTGCTGCCTTTCCTTTTTTGTCAGTGTGATTTTTTGTTCCTCTGTCTCTGCTGCTTGTTCGTTCTTCCACTCCTTGTTTATAGCTGTTCCATGAGCTTCCTGGAAGGGCCTGTGTGAAAAGGTGGTTCCCTTTCTGGAGTGGATACAAGTGCTCCTTTCTAGACTGGCTGGCCTGGGGTATTCTGAGTGGTACAGCTGCTTCTTTATTTTCAGGGACGGACCCCGTGCTTTCAAGAATTTGTCCAGAGGTTGGAAATGCAAGTGTTTCAGAACCCAGTCCTTTGCCTCCTGTTTCCTCTCCCTTCTGTGACAAGGCAGCGAGCTGTCTCCTACAATAACACACCTTGAATCAGTCTGAATCATAGATGCTTGTCTCGTGTTGTTCCTGTCTCTTTGTGGTGGTGGAATTTCATGGCTTTGCTTAAATTTAACAAATCTGATACTCGGCAGCGTACACAGGAATCTACTCAATAGTGTTTGGGTTTTGTTTTTTTTTTTAGGCACAGATTGCAGCAGAATTGAACAAGCACTGGCAGAGACTGTTAGAGGGACTTTCATACTATAAACCGCCAAGGTATAGTAATTGCCTGAATTTTAGAAATTAGCCTCTGAAATGGAGTCTCCTAATAAGCAGAAGAGAACGTTGAACATTTCTCTCTGATTACATCTTAATGTTGGGTAGCTCTTAACCCTTCCTCTGCTGAGCTGCGGCCATCACGTGCAGGTGCGCAGCCTGTGGAGAAGTGACTCCTTTTGACAGTCAGTCATCCCCAAAGATTCCCTTGTTGGAAAAGGTGGAATGAATACAACCTGCGTTTATTACAGTAATAAGATTGTGATCAATGTCGAGTTTTATCTGATGGGAAGGTTATGAGATATTGTTGTATGAAACATTGAAAGGCCATTGAGGAAAAGGCAAATGTTCAAACTGCAAAAATGGAGAACTTTGAAATGAAGCCTGTTTAGCTCATTCCTTGGGATTGCTGCCTTTGTAATGACTAAAATTTCTTTTTTCTTCAGTACGACTTCAGCAGAAAAAATAAAAGCTGATAAAGATGTAGCTGCTCCCCTAAAAGAGTTGGGTCTGAGGGTCAGCAAGTTTTTGGTGAGTGAAGGTGCTATCTGTTCATCCCTGCACTTGGAATGTAGTGTAATTGGGATTCTGATATTTAAATAAGTTTTTTTTGATGTCAAATAGAGGCAAACTTAAGTTCCTTTCAGTTCTAAATAATCTAAAGGGTGTTAGAACTACATGTTGAGGCTGTAGGTCAAAGTGTTCAAAAGTGGTTAGTGACCCTGAGGAGCTTTGTTGTTTTTTTTCTGGTTAGCACCCATTTCTGCTTCAAAGGGCCCTGCTTTTCAGCAGCAGTCACCTTCTTTTGGTCCTTCTTGGGTCACTTCAAGACATCTAAAACTGCTCAGCTAAAAAGTGATGTGTCCCTTTAATCAGTTGCCATGTTTGAAAATAGTCTCTGTTTACCTGTAAGGTTATATTCCTTCAAGCCACAAGCTTAGAATTCAGTGACTGGTGGTGGTACCTTTATTTAAGTGACTGTTAAGCTCCTTTTGCTGGAGTTAAACTGTCTGTGTCTAAGTGACATCAAAGCTTATGTAATTAGCTTTAAACAGAAATCCGCCTGATGCAAAACTTTTCTTTTGGTATATTTTGGAAGTGGTTTGTTTTTGAGGGGAAGAGCTGCCTGAGTATTTGGTCTTGAATGAATTCAGTTGCTATTTATTAATTTCAGAGCATGTCTTCTTTTTTTCAGAGTCTGGATGAAGAGCAGAGTGTGCAGCTGTTACAGTCTTATCTTCAAGAGGATTACAGAGGAACAAGGGACTCCCTGAAGGTCTGTAGCTCCCATTTGGGTTCTCTTTACTCCACATCTTTCCTTAATACCAGTTGGTTGTTTGTACCTATGGTCACATGAGTCTGAATTCTGGTTTGGAAATGGCTTCATAGCTTTTCTTCTTTGAACCTACCGTGCTGAAGTGGCACTTTAAGGAAATGTGATCGCAGATATCCAGGCCTGACTTTGTAGTACCTCCTCCTGTTTGAATGTCTGCAGGAGCTCAGCCCCTCTCTCTGTTGCAGGAATACAGGAAGGCTACAGATTTGTGAAGGAGTGAGTGGAGATGAAGCAAAAATACGTAGTTAAAAATAAGCATTTTGGCTTTGTGTTTTTGGAATCTGTCTGTGCAAAAGAAATGGAAATCAAAAATGTCTTTTGTTTATTTCAGACTCTTTTTTTTTCATGACTATGTATTTTATTAGGAGGTATTTCTGCAGTAGGTATTTATTTTGTTGTGTTTTGTTCACAGACCGTTCTTCAGGATGAAAGGCAGAGTCAGGCTCTGATATTGAAGGTTGGTCATTTCTATTTGTTTCTTCTGTCTGAAAGATCTCTTGACGGAGAACAGACTATTTCTGTGGATCCAAAGATCTTGAAATAATTGAAGTATTCCAAGTAGTAGAAGTAATTTTAGAAGATGCTTTTGAAATAGAGGAACGTCCATTTGAGCAGTTTTAATAGTAGCTACAGGAAGGAAATTTTAGGCTTAATGTCAGCAAATTTATCTGGGCAGATGAACGCTGCCTTGTTTTCCAAAGCTCGCAGGTTTACATTCTCGTCTGAAGTGACAACTCTGAAATGGAGGCTGGTGATCCCAGCTGACAGAAGGTGATGGGGATGAGCAATGAGAGATCATTTCTCTCTGTCTTTTTGCTTTTCTTTTCCAAGTTCTCTCACTTAGCTGTGGAATTACAGCCACGTCCCTACGGGCTTGTTTTATTGCGTTCTGCAAAGTTAGTTATTTATTTTTTTTTTCCAGATAACTTAAAAACTGCTTAGTTGAAACTCCATCTGTAGTGATGTATGAGTGCTAAATACTCTGGTGATGAAGGCCTTGGCAGTGTATGGGAGAGGAGAGTGTGTGGGAGTTGGAGGCGGCACCGCACTGATACTGGTGACACTCTATTCACAGCTCGCCGACTATTACTATGAGGAGAGGATCTGCATTCTGCGCTGTGTGCTCCATCTACTCACTTATTTTCAGGACGAGAGGCACCCCTACGCAGTGAGTACAGCCGTGAGGTCATTGAAATAGGCTAAATATGTACTTTTTGTAGTAACTGTCGGCGTAGGGTTGTAAAAAGCGCATGAGTTTGCATGCAAGAAGCTTATTTTTTGTTTTTAATCTAAGGCACAATACTTCCAGTGTGTGGAAAAGTTGGAGAAGGAGCTGGTGCCTAACTACCGGAAGCAGTTTGAAGCGCTGTACAAAGCAGAAGCTCCTACATGGGAAACACATGGAAATCTCATGGTATTTTGTTCCTTGCTATTATTTATGCAACTTATAAAGCCTTTCCTTACGTGTAGTGTGTTGGAAAATGTGTGCGTGCAGATGCAGGTAAAAAGGGTGTTTCTCCCGGTCCAAGAAACCTAAAATTTCTCTCTAACAGAACACACTTTTGCTCAGAAACAAAGAGAGTTGCATGGAATGTATCATTCCTTGTAATAAATCCATTGCTTACCCTAGGCTCACAGATCCATTGTGTAGCTGTTCACAATCTCTCTTCATCAGCACACTCTGTATTTATAGTGATGTGGTGATTTGACCTTGGCTGGCAGCCAGGTGCCCACCGAGCCGCTCTGTCACTCCCTGCCCCCTCCTCCTCTCAGCTGGATCAGGAGGGAGAAAATAAGATGAAACTCTCAGGGGAAGACAATGCAGTTGTCTGTAAAGCAAAGCGAGGCTGCGCACGGAAGCAAAAGAAAACAAAGAGTTATTCTCTACTTCCCATCAGCAGGCGATGTCCGGCCCGTACGGGGAAGTGGGGCTCCAAGACACGTAGCGGTTGTTCTTGAGGACAAAGCGATGCCCTCCTCTTGTCCTCCTTTTTCTAGCTGCTATTGTTGAGCTGATATCATATGGTCTGGAATATCCCTCTGGCCAGGTTGGGTCAGCTGTCCCGGTTGCGTCCCCTCCCCAGATCTTGTCCCACTGTGGAGGGGAACATTAAGAAAAACTTCATCCTCAGTGCTGTGCGAGCCCCACTCAACCGTAGCCACAACACGGGTGCGTTATCAACACCTTTCTAGCTCTCAGTACAAAGCACAGCACCGGGAGGGCTGCTCTGGGAGAATTAACTCCAGCTCAGTCTGACCCAGTACAAGTGACTTTCCTTGCCATGGATACAAACAAGCACTGGAATCGCTTCCACCCTTCTCAGTTTCTAATTGCTTTGGCTGACCTGTGGGTGCTTCCACAGATGATGAAAGAACTTTTCCTTGTGCAGACAGAACGTCAGGTTTCCCGTTGGTTTGTGCAATGCCTCCGCGAACAGTCCATGCTCCTGGAAGTCATCTTCCTCTACTATGCATACTTTGAAATGGCACCTGATGAGCTTCTGGCATTTGCAAAGATGTTCAAGGAACAGGGATTTGGCACGAGACAAACCAACAGGCATCTGGTAGATGAGAGCATGGATCACTTGGTGGATCGTATTGGGTAAGTGTCGTGGATATTTGTGAAGCAAATACAGAGCAGAACAGTTTTATTTTCCTCAGGAAAAAAAGCATTTCCGATTTTTGCTGCTGCCTCTTATGATCACCACTATTTCAAGCTATTCAGGATTACTTGCTGTTAATTTAACCTAATTTCTTATTGCTTCAAAGAGCAGCTGAACAAAAGCAAACTACAGGTTGTTTTATGTCCGCTTATAATTTAAAAAAACCAAAGTGATTCTTAAAGCCTCTGCCCTACGTGGTTTTTTTCTTTTCCTCCTTGTAGCTACTTCAGTGCTATTATTCTGGTGGAAGGCATGGAAATTGACTCCCTCCATGAGCGTGCTTTGGATGACAGGACAGAGGAGCACAAGTTAGCCAAAAACGAGCACATCCACCAGGTAAAACACTGGCAGAGTAACCCCTCTTCAGGCCTAACAGTATAGAACTTGCTGTGGTTACCCAAGCAGTGCTGTTTAAAGATTGTGTCTGTAAATTTCTGATCCTTGAGTTTGTTGACTCAGTATAGGAACTAACATCCGTGTAACATTCTGGGGCTAATAAGAGCAAAAGTAGTTTCTCTCCTCTTTATATTTCCTTGGTGATTCTGGACCTTTCTCTAAAGAAAGACGTACGCAAAGAAATAGGCATTGTGAAGTAGGCGTCGTGAAGTTTCCAGAAGGGAATGAAAGAAAAGATTTGTAGTGTCAGTCCTTTTAGGACAGAGAGCATCTGAGTTTAGACCCAACGGTAAGTCAATAAACGATGTGGAAAAACAGACTGAAGTTGCAAGCACGTCATTTGGTCATCGACGTGTTTGAAATGTTTATCTGCAAGGGAAAGGTGACTGTTAGCAAGGAGGTGCCATCAGCTCTATGCTTGCTGAGTATGAACTTCTTTTAGAAAATCTTGATTGTTTTGCCTTTGTCTTGTCTTTGCTCAGGAGATGGACAATCAGCTGCTGCAGTTTGGGGATGTCCCCCATCATGCTCCGGTGCTTTTGGCCTGGGCTCTGCTCCGTCACACTGTAAACCCAGAGGAGTCAACAAACATTATCAGGAGAATGGGCAGCACTGCTATCCAGCTGAATGTTTTCCAGTATCTGACAAAGCTGCTGCGATCGCTGAACAGTGGGGGGAATAATGTGAGTTTCTTATAATCTCTTGTATAAGCTCTTGAAGGTTTTTAACTGCTGCTGATAGGAAGATACAACGGGAAGTGGGCAGTTATGGACCAGAGCTCTTTGAAACTAAATCTGGTTGTATGCAGTAAAGCCTGTTTTGTCATCTTCTCTCAGTGAAGAGCAGAAAACAAGTTGAAATGAAACAGATTTTTATTTTCAGAGGGTGAAAACAAAACAAAACAAAGAAAGACTTTTGTAAGTCGAAGAGCTACATCTCAGAATAGACTGCATTTAATCACATCTGTTAATTTATCTCCCTCAGTGTACTTGGCATTGGATCTTGAGTATTAGATGATTTCATTCTGCACTGTTCTCTGTACATGGTTTCATTAGACGATGCCCTGTGTGAGGATAAACTATTTTGTAGGCAGGAACCAGTGAAAGCAAATCTATTTGATCTCTCTGAACACCGAGTGCTGACTTCTGTGATTTGTGGAAAGCGTTTCAAACGATAACAGTAGCGACAAGATTTCTCATTTCAGTGAAGTATTTTCTGTTAATATGGAGTTTAACTAACGACTGCTTCTTGTTTCTCTGCCCCTCTGCTGACTGCAGCGAGGATGGGTGAAAAAGGCAGATACTGAGTTTGTAAAGCAGGCTGAGTACAGTTAGAGCAGCATGTTCTGTTGTTTGTAGTCTTACCTGTAACAGCCTTGTCTGTTCTTTCTTTCCAGTGCACCGACAGCACTGCTTGTATGTGTATTTATGGACTGCTTTCCTTTGTCCTGACATCCCTGGAACTACATACATTGGGTAATCAGCAGGTAAGCATCCACGGCTCGTCGCATCTGTTACCCAATTTAAAATAGCCTGTGGTAACTGATGCTAATCGCTTGTGTGAAATTGTAATCCTGTGTTTGAAACTGCAAACTTTGTGACCTAGATCTTAAAAGAGTGTTTTGCTGGTTTTCCTACTGCCTTGGTGTAGTGCAAACCTGGCTAACACCTCTGCAAACTGACTGATTAATAATGAAAGAGCACGTCTTGCGCTTCGAGTCCTGTGAATGTGAAACTCATTGTTTGATGTGTTATTTCCAAAGCAACGGAAATAATGCCTACTCCATTTCCAAGCTTGAGAAGACATCATTTAGCCCCTTGCAGACATAGTGAATGTACCTGTCCTGCCCAGTCAGTTCATGATAAGGAGCATGGCTTTAGGCTGGTTGTGTGTTCTGGGTTTGGGTGTGTTGGGCATTTCTTTCTGTTTGTACTAGAGGAAGTAGTTACATCTTGATGGGTAAACATGGAAATTTAAATTCCAAAGACATGGCAGAACTTGGCTGAAATGAAATCCCCCTGTGTAAAGTAACTTTTATTTTCTCCATCCTCTCTTCCTTTGAAGGATATAATTGATGCTGCATGTGAAGTTCTGGCAGCTACCAGCATTCCTCAGCTCTTCTGGAAGACGGTGAGTGTGTTGGCAACTTCTTTGACCTACCTTGCTTATAACTAAAACCTGATAAAAGATCCTCTTTTAGAAAAGGAACAGAGTGACTATTCAGTTAGTTTCTAGGAGGGCCTGAGGAGCTAGTGTTTGTTTGTATCTGTCTTTGATTTACTTTTGCCCTTTCCTGCCTTTTAGGTACAGCCTTGACTTTACTCTTGAAGGATACTGGAACAAGTTTTAATATAGGTGATAGCTTAATCCAGGGCTGGGGTTGCAAGGATTGAACTAACTGCTGGCAGAAGCATCATGCTTATTTTTCTTTTGTTGTCACAGAATCAGGATGACATGTAGTGCATTACAGTCTTACTTCCTGCCTTGTACTGGCACACTGCCTCATGCTTTAGTCTGTGCAAGGACTGGAGTGATACTTTTGTGCATGATTAATGTTAAATGTACAACTTAAAAAGGAACTGTATCCTTGTGCTATAGTGAGACCATTTTAGAATTTTGTTTTTAATTTGAGTAATAAGACATTTGTCTTCTGTTTCCACCACCAGGAACCAACTACGGGCATGGGTATTATCCTGGACAGTGTGTGTGGGATGTTCCCCCATCTTCTTACTCCTCTCCTTCAGCTACTCAAAGCCCTCGTGTCTGATAAATCTACTGCAAAAAAGGTACAGGATCTCTCTTGGTGTTTGGGAGATGATGTATTCAAGATAGGGATAAGATGCCGTGTGGTTCTTCCCATTATATGTGCTTATTGCAGAGTGGTAGGATTGATGTATTAGAGGGATTTTGTGCACATCAAGAAGACTTTCCTGTTCCTGGTTCATGAATTTTTAAGAAAGTCTGACTCCTTGGCTGTGTTGATTAAGCTCTCTGTATATGCAGGTATACAGTTTCCTGGATAAAATGTCCTTCTACATTGAACTGTACAAGCATAAACCTCCTGACGTGATCTCCCATGAAGACGGCACGCTTTGGCGAAGACAGGCTCCGAAGCTGCTTTATCCTCTTGGTAAAGAAACTGCACTTAACCTTTTCTTATTGAAATCTGTTGGGGAATTCAGTTCTTTATCCAACTTCTAACACAATTTGTGACTACATTTCAATCTTTAGGACTAGGTCAGACAAATCTGCGGATACCTCAGGGAACGGTGGGCCAAGTGATGCTGGATGATCAGGCTTATTTGGTACGATGGGAGTATTCCTACAGCAGCTGGACGCTGTTCACCTGTGAGATTGAGATGCTGCTCCATGTTGTATCAACAGCAGGTGAGAGAAGCTGGGAGTATTAAAAAGCAATAAATAATTGTTAATAGGTACCAATTTGAGGTTAATAGTAGGATTGGACAGCTCTGAATAATTTTGAAAGAGCGTGGAATACTTTCCCAGAAATCTGTTTTTTTGAAATTCACTGCAAAAATCCAGGAGCATGTGGTGAGATGAGATAAATTTTAGATGAAGGAAAAGTTGAGCTAGATAAAATAAATGTTTTTTTTTTTGGTATGGGGGATGATCATGGGGGTGTGTGGTAAGATTAATGTGCGTTATTACAGATTTGATTGCTGCTTCAGTATGATTTTGCATTCTAGCATTAGTTTTCTTTACCCAGATGTGATTCAGCATTGTCAGAGGGTCAAGCCAATAATTGATCTGGTTCATAAAGTCATCAGCACTGACGTATCGATAGCCGACTGCCTTCTGCCGATCACATCGCGAATCTACATGCTCCTGCAGAGGTTAGTCACTGACAGGCATGATGTCACCACCAGCAGAGGTACCTGGGAAGATCTCATGAACTGGAAGAATGGCTAATTACTGATTTTACCAAGAGCTTTGCAAGGAGTTTGTCTCAGTGCTTGAACTCTCCCAAGACTGTTGGTCACTTCTCAAGACTGTTCTGACTACACACTCTTTAATGCTTTGATGCAGCAGAATGGCCCCTCTTCCACTTCTTCCCTGAACGTTCTGCAATTTTATTCATAGGCATTTTTTTTTATTGGTAGTTGTATTGACATGAAAAGAGAATAAAACATATCATTAGAGCAGTAATTCCCAGGAGTTAAGCCAGTTGTACTTATTAACTTTCCTCTCAGTGTTAGCTGCCTGGGAGTTGATGTTCTGCTGCATAATTACTGTTCGCTGTGACGGGGCTGCCTTGCCAGCCTTGCCTTTGGCAGTAAATGGATCTGACTCAGGTGTGAGGGGGAGGTAGCAAGTCTAGACTGAAAGAGCAGACTCTGGTGTCTGTATTTAACTGCTTAGATTTTATACTTGTGTAATTAAAGAACAGTATGTAGGCCGGACTGCAGGTAGCAGTGGATTTTTATGTGTGCTGTTTCTCTTTTGTAGGCTAACAACTGTAATCTCTCCCCCTGTGGATGTTATTGCTTCTTGTGTCAATTGTTTGACAGTACTGGCTGCTCGGATGCCAGCCAAGGTGAGGAAGGGACCTTCTGGGTTTGAGAACTAGTGGGTATGTACATGTGAATGAGAGGGAGAATCTGTATTTTTTTTCTCTTGCAGGTTTGGACTGACCTTCACCATACAGGGTTTTTACCCTTTGTTGCCAATCCAGTGTCCAGTATGAATCACGTGGTTAGGTATTCGTGATTTCCTCCTCCCTTCTTTTTTTTTCCTAACCTATTTATAAGATGTCATGAGAACTTTTTGCCAATATGAAATCTATGCATCTGACATCTCTCCCTCCTGTCAGAACCCTGCTGTTCATGTAATAAACCCCGTTGCTCATTTCACAGCGCAGAGGGAATGAATGCTGGGGGCTATGGAAACCTATTGATGAGCGTAGAACAGCCCCAGGGCGAGTACAGTGTTACCATCTCCTTCCTGAACCTGATAACAACTCTTGTCCGGGTGAGTGCTTCTGGAATGGTCTGCCTGTGAAATCAGCTGTAAGCTGATAGGAAAACGAAATACAGCCGTGCCTGAGATCGATCTCCTGTGCAGTGGCCCTCTCTGAGTAGTTGCTGGTCGACCCTCCCTTCTGTGCTTCTGTTTGTGCTCTCTCTGTAGTCTGATGCCTTCAAAAACCTGATTTGATACATCTGATCTACAAAAGAAATCACTTGTAAATCTATGTCCCCGTGCTCGATAGTTTTCTCACTTTAAAGATATATGACACACCTTCCTGCAAAAGGTTCCATGTCCTTTTAGCCAGAAGGAGGACAATAACATTTCTCTCTCTCCTAGGGACAACTTGGTAGCACCCAGAGCCAGGGGCTTGTGCCCTGCATTGTGTTTGTCCTGAAGGAGATGTTACCAAATTACCACAAATGGCGTTACAACTCTCATGGAGTGAGAGAGAAAATTGGTAAGAATGGTGAAGGGAGGAGGAGGAGAAGGAGAGGATAGAAGGGATCACCTGTCTTCTCAGACATAATGTGTGAATTTTTCATCCATTTTTAACCATACCTTTTCTGGCAGCCTTTTGGGGTTTGCTTTGTATGTCTACGAGTATTGCGAGATGCTGTAATGTGTTTAAAAGTAGTAGGAGCTAGGCAGCAGGTCTTCCCAAAAACTGAGTAGTCCCTTTCCACTCTGTTTCAGGATGCCTGATTCTGCAGTTGATCCATGCTATCCTGAATTTATGCCCTGAAATGGATCCTCGCAGCAGGTAAGAAGGGTGATGGATTTCAAATCTACACTACCCTGCCTTACGGTGCAGGAGCCGCTGTCGTTTTGTTTCAGTTTTTGAGGGCAGATGACGAGAAGTGAACTGGCATAGTTGTGTGATGCTGGTTTCTGCTTTTTTTTTTTCTGCATTACTAAGTGCAGGAGGGGTAGAAAAAGATTAGGGACGGAGCAAACCGCATTAGTTTCTAGAGTACCTGGTGAAGAAAGAGAAAACAGCAGATGGATGGCAACCTGTGCAAGAAAATCTGCTTTCTTACTTCATGTGTCCACTCTGGAGAAAGTAGAATAATAATAATGTAATCAAGCAGAGGTTAGTGGGGGTGTAAAAATTAAGAGATTGCTTTGTGATTGTTTTCGAAGTAGTAGGTGGGGAAATCCTGGAGGTGCTCCTGATGGTGATGATGTCCTGTGTTATTTGTGTCGCAGCAATGGCCCCAGCCTTCAGTCCTTGTGCATCTTCAGCCTGGCCAACACTGAAGCAGGACAAGCTGTCATTAACATCATGGGAATTGGTGTGGACACCATTGATATGGTAATGGCCTCCCAGTCGAGCAGGTGAGTGGAGTGTTTCATTTTGGTACTTCGAGGAAAGAAACAACCGATACTCGAAATGTAGCTCTGATTTGATTGTGTTTAATGGGGGAGGAGCGCAGCAGCTAGCCGTGGCAGCTTGCTGTGGATGCTCTAGAGGAACAAGTCTTGTTTGTTCCAGCTCTGCATCTAGTCTGCTGTACGCTCTCCGCTTCGTGCAGTTGTTTTAGTTTTCTATTTTTAAATGACATTTGGAGCATGCTGGTGGGGGTAAATGTGCTCCATTGTTTGCCAGGGGTTATGTTTTTTAATAAAGAATTCACTTGAACTCAGTTTGTAGGATTGAATGACTGAATTAGAAGCCAGAGGATTACAGCCGATTGGTGTTAGAAGTTCTGTGTCTCCAGGTAACACCAGAGTTCAAGTCAGCTATGCCCATCAATCAATCCTAATAAAGCTTGAACTATAATACTGGAAGTGCTGGGGATGTTCAGTCTGTCCAGGACGGTTCTGAAGGCAGCTGGAAGAACTCTGGAAGTTGAGATTCCTCTTTGGTTTTAATTTCTCTCCACAGTGTTTATCTGATAAAGAAAACTTAGGAAAAAAACCCAACAGATTCAGAGACAGCTTTATCTCTTCATCCAGTTTGGGTTTGCTATAATGTCGGTGAGATTAGTTCTTTAAATGTTTCTCCCTCTGTCTTAGTACATTTTAAATCTCTGTATTCCAAAGAGGACCAAAAAAAAGTGACAATAGGTTGTCAGGCTCTTTTTCTTTTTTGTTTGTTGCTGAAAATTTGGGTGTGGGTAGGCAGTATTTTCTGTGGTTACGTGAGAGTTTGTATTTCAGCAGCTGCCACGTGGTGACATGACAGCCTGAGTAAAAATGTCTTAGAACCCTGACTAACAAGAGTATAGAATTTCCTCTTGGAGTGTTGTGTAAATAAGGAATCTTGGTTGTCAACACAGTTGCTTTTGGTTTCTTTTTGGATACACAGTGATGAGTCACAAGGCCAAGGTCAACTGCTGATCCAAACCGTTAAGCTGGCGTTCTCGGTCACCAATAACGTCATCCGGCTGAAACCCCCCTCGAATGTGGTGTCTCCATTAGAACAGGCGCTTACTCAGCACGGTGCGTATTTCCCCACGAGGAACAGCTCTGTCTTTGGGTTATTTGCACATTAGTCAGTGTGTATCTCATTACAAACAGTAGGGAGGATTTCAGGGTTCCAAGGAGGGATTTATGGTGATGGCAGAAGGCCTGTTCTCCCTCCTCTAAGGCATTCTTCTCCTCTGGGACAGCTTCTAAAGAATTAAGCAAATGTGGCTTGTTCACTGCTCTGGAATGACCTGGGTGTATTTTCAGAATAGAGTGAATGAGCTGCTTTTAATACCTCTGGCTGGGTCCATGCTGTGTTCTTTTGGAACACTGACCTAGTTCTCACCTTCTGCTCTAGACATCACCATTTGGTAAACAGTTACATCTTGCTGCAGTTTCTTCTCTTTGATTTTGATGGTGTCCTCTCCAGGTGCACATGGAAACAATCTGATTGCGGTCTTGGCCAAATACATCTACCATAAGCATGACCCTGCACTTCCACGCCTGGCCATCCAATTGCTCAAGCGACTGGCTACGGTAAGATGAGAGGAAAAATTGGCTCACTTTGCCATTTTTTTCCTGCTTAATGACAACTTTGGAGTTCTCTCAGATACGTTCATAGATTCAATATGATGTATTTTGGAGTTTCACTTTGAAGTGCAAATCACCTTTTATCGAGACAAGAAGCATTCTGTAGAGTTTGGTTATTTTGGCCTCTGATGTTTCTTTGCTTTTGCAGGTTGCTCCAATGTCTGTTTACGCCTGCCTTGGCAGTGATGCCGCCGCCATCCGTGATGCCTTCCTCACCCGCCTGCAGAGCAAGATCGAGGATATGCGGATTAAGGTCATGATACTGGAGTTCCTCACCGTCGCGGTGGAGACACAACCTGGGCTCATTGAGCTGTTCCTGAACTTGGAAGTGAAGGATGGCAGCGATGGGTCAAAGGTAGAACAGCAAATTGCCCAAGGACTCACTAGTCTTTTATTGTAGCATTTGTAGCAGGCTCTGCCATCTGATAGTTCTTACGTGTGACCTGATGAGCTTAATGTAAAGATAAATGCAGCTGGTGATTGTGCTGCTATCCCAGTCTCGCTTTTCCCTATAAGCAAAGACATACTTCCCCGATATTTCAAGGTAGATACTGAGTTAACATAAGAACATCTGCTGGGTCAGACCGAAGATCCTGGGTGCCCGCTCTCTTGACTCTGGCAGTGGCCAGTCAGTGAGAAAGCTGGAAATTGTGGTACAATGGACAATATTAGTTTTCCAGAATACTCATTCTGGTGCTTTGCAGTTCAAGGTCTCCTTGGGTTGGGACCTTTTGAAGGCGCTTTGTCCTACTATGTCTTAGCTTAGCTCAGTTTTATTCCCCTAAATACATTTTTTTTTTCTCTCTCCTGTGTTATGACTACTTTCCTTGTCATACATGAGATATATGATGGCATCATGTACTCCAGATTTACTTCTCTATGTGTTGTTGAAGTGGAATCAAGTGCATTCTGCTTTAATAGGTGCCTGTGTAGTGGTTCTGTTGTGATGTAACCTCTCTTGTTTCCTTTGGCTTTAGGAATTCAGCTTAGGAGAGTGGAGTTGCCTTCAAGTGGTCTTAGAGCTGATAGACTCCAAACAACAGGAGAGGTACTGGTGCCCTCCCCTCCTGCACCGTGCTGCCATTGCCTTCCTGCACGCTCTGTGGCAAGACCGTCGGGATAGCGCCACGCTAGTTCTGAGGACAAAGTGAGTTGTTGGTTTTCTGCAATATATTTTCCTTCTTTTTTTCCAAAACACTTTTGCTTTGTTTCATCAGACTTTTCAGGGACTTTTACATCTTAGTCTTTGTGTGCCCTGGTAGGAGTATGGGTGTGTGGGCTTCATCTCTCAGGAAAGAAGATGAGAAGCTCTTGTGTGCGTGTTTAGAAGCAAATATACTTCTTTCAGTTTCTTTTATACAGAGCTATACAAGCTTGTACTTACTGAAGCATATTTTCTGTGAAGTTTGGGACAATCAAAATGCTGCTAGGCACGTGGCACGGTGGAGATAACTGACGTTACTTCTGTACGTATCTTTCAGGCCAAAGTTTTGGGAAAATTTAACCAGTCCCCTCTTTGGAACGCTTCCTCCGCCTTCAGAATCATCAGAGGTGAGTTACATCCAAACAAAATAAGTATCTCAGAAAAAGTTTAAGTGATGCTTGTGGCTCTTCCCTCTGCTTGCAGTTTTCCAAAGGAATTTATGATCAAGTGATTTCAACACAAGCAGGAGCTGAAGCGAATGCTTTCTGGCTTTGCAGAGACTGTGCAGCCGTCAGCTCTCCTTTGAAATTCTCTGCTTTTTATTCCCACATGAATCAAAAATAGATGTTACCTGGCATCTGTGGTAACGCTCTTTGGAAGGTGTGGATACACTACAGACAGTATACTATACATCATGGGCTGTTTGGGAAAAGAAATTCCTTTTTTTTTTTTTTTTTTATTTTTTAGGCATAGCTCAAGCTGACTAGTAGTGTTGTTGTTATTTTTCCTTTCTGTGGGAGTTTTCCCCTTTATTATGAAAATCCTGTGCTCTCGCTCAGTGCCGCCTTGCACACAGTGTTCTTTCCTTAGCACCACTAGTCTGTGGCCAAATGACAGAATTATTGCTGTCATGGGAGAAGCAAGTCTGCAAAACAACTATCAGTCACTGCAAGTGGATGGGTAGGAATAAATCGGAATTCCACAAACCCTGCAGAGCTAGGTACTCAGATTTATTTTTTTTTTTTGTCTTTATAGCTCAGTGTCTTGGATACCTGTGCCTTAATCATGAAAATCATCTGTCTGGAGATCTACTATGTTGTCAAGTGAGTCTTTGGTAGTCTCTTCTTCATCCCTGGACTTTTTAATTATGTAAACTGTGTATGTTAAATCTTGATAGACCCAGCAGGCTCTGAGGGACAAAATACATGGAAATCTGTGAAAACATGGGAGGAACAGTAATTTATAAACAAATTACAAATGTGTGTTTGAGATTCTTGCAATTGCAGAAAGAGACGTTACAGTCTTTCTGCAGCCTGTAGGTGAGAATGTTTGTATTCGTATTTTCCTTGCATCCTGGAATGAGACTGTGCAGTATTTACTAAAACTAATTGTAAACAAAGCTAAGTGCACCTACTGTAGTGAATAACATCTTAGTAGTTTTCTCCCACTCGTTTTGTTTTCCTCAACATAACTGCCCTTTAATGTGTTGCAAAGTCAGGATTAACTAAAATCGTTGCTTGAAATAAAAATAAAAATTGGATTTTCTTCAGGGATCACAGATGTAAAAAGTGGGATTCCCTGCACAGGTCTAACATATGGAATAACCTTCACTTGGAAGCCGTGTCCTTGGCTTTCTTTCCTGAATCTCAGAAGAAGTCTATTTTCTAACCAAAAAATAAACGAAGGTAACTTCTTCTCTTGATTTGGCCAGGAGCTCCCTGGATCAGTCCCTGAAAGACACACTGAAGAATTTCTCCGCCAAAAAGCGCTTTGCCTATTGGTCAGAATACGTGAAGTTACTGGCGTATCACGTGGCAGAGACCGAGGGGAGCAGCTGTGCCTCCATCACCGAATATCAAATGCTCATCTCAGCCTGGCGCATGCTGCTCATAATCGCTACGAGCCACGTAAGAGCGGCCTCTCATCTTTGATGATAATCTGAAATGAATATTTTCAGTAACACAGTGTTGGCTTCTTAGCGCCAAATTGAAGAATTCCCCCATTTTTCTTTCCATTTTGTTGTATGTACGCTTAGAACACAAGTTGGCACGGCCATGGTGCGAGAGGTTGGAGTAGGTGATGTTGTGCTGTTTGATCAAAATGAGCATATTGTCATATCCGAGCAGAGGGAGAGGTGGTAAATAATTTTTATAGCAATTCTAAGTAATTCTGAAGAGATTTTGCTGAGTCAAGTGAGACCTGGACGCATCGTTGGTTCAATTAGTCATTGCTGACTTCTTGTCAACTACTAATGTAATACTTCAGTGATTTCTGTACATCAGTCAGCAGCTATACATTTCTTAAAGGAGCAAATTAAACCAGCAGACTGATGTTAGGCTGCCAAGAAGGTGCATCTTTTGTTGTGCTTGATTGATCTCTGTCTTTGTGGATCTTAGGCGGATATAATGCATCTGACTGATTCTGAAGTTCACCAGCAGTTGTTTCTGGATGTGCTAAATGGGACCAAGGTTTTGGTAGGTGGTGCTTTCTGTCAGCTCTTTAATTTCCCAGTTGCTTATCTTCTTTGTACTACAAGGAGTTCTATTTCTGCAGCTGCTTGCCATCATAGTTTTTTTTTAGATCCTGTGAAACTGGGCTGAAACAAAGTCCCTCCCCCTGCAGTGATGAGCTTCTTACAAGTCTTTATTTTGTGTGGGTCATTCTTGTCATCACTGAGTGACCCTGCAGAGGGTCCTGACTCTGGTTCCCTCGATGCAGCTGAAGAACAAAGCTAGTCATTTGGTGGTGGTGGAAGCTGAGGATTTCTGAAGTGTTCTTACAAAGACTGTTGGCAACTGTAACTCTTGCAGTATTTCTTCCTAGCTCCTAGTTCCCATGTCGGGATCCTGTCTGCACCTGGGGTCAATGCTGTGTACCCTTCTTCTGATCCTGCTCAAACAGTGGAAGAGGTAGGTATTTTGTTTGGATGATTATTAGTCACTGCTAAATATAAAAACTTGGGAGATTATGTTTAAGTGTTTTGCTCTAGTGAGGTTCTCCTAATGATTTGGGGAGGAAGCCGAAACCTTATCATAGAATTCTTTTTTGGGATGGCAAATGTCTGTAGATTGTTGCTGAAATCTGTAGCAATATATTTATGGTTTGGCTTCCTGCTTGCTGGTGAAAAGTGTATTAAAAAAGCTTTTGTGCCAGTCAGTCCTGCATTCTCACTGTTCTGCGGAATGTCTTCAGTGAGATCCGGGTGGTGTCTTAAACTTCACTTGGAAAAACTGTTTGTGTGGATCATATAACTTATGATCACACAGCTCAGTCAAGCCAGTATATATTTATCGAGGGATCTTGTCTAATCTGAAGAGCTCTCCCCTTTTTGTTGTCAGCGAGTTGGGTTCTGTGGATAAAATCATAAACTCCTTGACGCAGATTCTGGAGGGAGTGCTACAGGCAGATCAGCAGATGGAGAAAACCAAAGCCAAAGTGTTCTCGGCTCTTATCACTGTTCTGCAGATGAAGGAGATGAAAGGTGAGGTGGTGTGTGTACAAGGGTCAAGAGCAGGGCTGCCGTGGCTGAATGCAACCTAAAACTCTAGTGTTTCCAGGATAAAAATGTGTGTGGTGTTAGTGATAGTACAGGATGCTGATTATAGTCACTAACCTGTAGGGCTTCTCAAATTTTTTTCTTACTTGTTTTAGCTAGTTTTAGAAGGAGATGAGGTTTGTCACTCAAAGTGTGTGTATGTCTGCCCTTCTCTTGTCTTTCCCCAACAATAATCGCTGCATTCGATCAGTTGGAGAGAGATAAGGTTCTGTGGTTCTGGAAAACACCTCAGCAGGTGTGGGAGGAACACCCCTAGTAATCCATCTCACGGCGTGACTGCAGAGCTTAGATTCTGACATGATTTTCTATTTGGAGATAACAAAAGACCCAAACACAAGAAAGTCTTCAGAGGTACATTTTGTTACAAACCAGAGAAATTAGTTTGATCATTCCTCCTGTCACTTGTGGGGCATCTTCTGTTGCAGTAGCACTTGAAGACCCTCAGTGTGGGTCTTCCAGACCCTCTGGGCAGTAGTTCTCTGTGCGACACAAAGGCAACCGTGGTGTTGAGAAGTGTTTCTGCTTAACTTTCTGTGTCCTTGTCCCACTGCTTGGGTTCTGCAAGCCCATGTATTTTGGAACATAAATAGAAAGGGGAGGGTTGGGTTGGTTTTAAACATTTTTCTTTGCTGTTGAATTTGAGTTTTCAGTCATACTGATAAAAGGTGATGCGATTTATTATAATGGTTTTGCTAATAATGTGGTGTTTCTGTGGGCTCACAGAACACAGACTGCACCCGGAATAAATACTAACTCTAAGAACCATGGCCCAGTGATGTTATCAGTTAAACTGGAAACCTAAGTTCAAGGGCTGTGTGTTAACTTCTGCCTGTTCTGTGTGTGTCACAGTGAACGAGATCCCACAGTACTCCCAGCTGGTGCTGAGCGTGTGTGGAACGCTCCAAGATGAGGTCATTGCGCTCTTTGATCAGACCAGACACAACCTGACCTTGGGAGATGCTACAGATGACAAGGACAGCATGGAAACAGATGATGCCTCCCGAGTTAAACACAAGGACCAGAGAGATGGGGTAAAGGACCTGTTCAGCTGCTTTGCAGCCGTGTTTCTTCTCTCTAGACAAAATTTCCTTGTACGTTCGAAAAAACTTTCCCTTGCAGCCTGCTGCCTCCAAAGGAAGCTTTGTCAGCTTCTATTTCGGAATTACTCCATGTCTTTTCAGCACACATCACTCTGGGAAATTGGCTGTTGCTGCCTCTCTTTTAGTTCTATCCTAAAAGCCATTGTCAGGATTGCTAATACAGCCAGAAAGTGTGCAGAGTGTAGTGGGAGGGGTACCAGGTGCATTCATTTATGATTCTGAGAATGACCGAACTTTAGGCTGTGTTAGTAACTGCTGTCAAGGTTTCCTGGGTCCCCACGTCAAGCCTCTGGCACGTTCTCCTTTCCTTGTGGCTGCAGGTGTGTGTCCTGGGTCTGCATCTGGCGAAAGAGCTCTGTGAAGTTGATGAAGATGGAGACTATTGGCTGCAGATCACTAGGAAAGTCCCCGTGCTTCCTACCATCTTTGCCGCCTTGGAGATCAGCCTGAGAGTCAAACAAAACCTTCACTTCACAGAGGCCTCCTTACATTTACTGCTGACCTTAGCAAGGACTCAACAGGTGAGAGGTGCAGAGAAGTGAGAGCTATAGCTATCCGTTTTTAATAGGAAACGTATATCTCATTATTCTGTCTGAGAGGCCGTGCAACAGCGAGCTGTAGATGAAGGGGTTTTTAGAGGCTGGCAGGCTGTAGGTCCTGTGTGTACACCCAGTTAGTTTGCCTTGTTCTTCTCAATAATGGGATGTTTTGGATGGAAGAGCTGAGCCAGCCAGAGCAGGCCTGCAATTTAGAGCAGGCACTTGCACTGAATGTGATCTGCAAGGCAAATTATCCCCCCCTAGTTAAAAAAGCCTTACGTGTTGGATCCATCTTTCTCCTACAATAAAGTGTTATTTGTCTTTTACAAATTCAACTTTGGGGAGGGCTTTAGGTACAAGCAAGGTCGTTCCAAAGCCAGCCTTTTTCAAAGATTACGTTTGTACCAAACCAGGACAGATTTTACTGGAAGAACAGAGTTGCAATTCTGGATACTGAATTTTTAACAGCACAGAAGAAGTGTGCATAGATGAAAATTCTCTAAAAGGCTGGTGCAAAGGACAGAAATACCTAAAGAAAAATAAGTCTCTTCAGTCTCGGAGAGGAGAGGGACGTGCAGATTTCACCGGCAGTTTGTTCTGTGCCTTGCAGGGAGCGGCAGCAGTGGCTGGAGCTGGCGTCACGCAGAGCGTCTGCCTGCCCCTCCTGAGCGTGTACCAGCTCAGCAGCAATGGAGCCATTCAGGTGGGTGCTGCTTCCTTTTGGGTGGGAACTCAGCAGAAGAGCTTGTCGTGCTCTGCCTTGTGGGTTGTGCTTGGGGCAGAGCCCTCCTAGTCTGGGAAGACAGCAGCTGCCCCCAGAGCCTGGAGCCTTCCAGAATGGCCTGGAGGGTTTGTGGCGTGTGCCGCACTGGGCAACGGCGTAAATAAGGGATTTTGTTTTTCTGTCTGGTTCGTTCAGACATCTGCTTCATCTCGAAAGTCTCTGGATGCCCCCTCTTGGCCCGGGGTCTATCGTCTCTCCATGTCGCTGATGGAGCGCCTTCTGAAAACGCTCAGATACAACTTCCTGACGGAAGCACTGGACTTTGTCGGTGTCCATCAAGAGAGGATTCTTCAGGTATGTCACATACTTCCTCTGGGATGGTTTGATGGCTTCTGTGTGGTAATAGCAGTGGAAACACATCAGAAAGTGAAGAAGCGTTGAAAAGAGGCTCCCGTGTCAGAAAGATTTACAGTGGAAATAATTCAAGAGTGGGGAAAGGAGGAGAGAGAACATTGAAGCCATCTGGTCAGGCAGGGATGATTGGTATGATACTTGTGGGAGCTGGGCAGTCACCATCTCTTTGTCCTGTTCGCTCCTGGGGTTGTAACTTGGTGTAGGTGTTTCATAATCCTACTCAAGACAGTAGCCGAAGAGAGAGTTTGATGGGAACTCACTTCTTGCCAGAGCAGCCGGCCACAAAAAGCATGAGAGCTGTGTTTGCAGGTGGCTCCAGCTCACTCTCGCTCAAATAATGAAAATGCTGTGGTCGGGGTTCAGTCATCATTGGGGTGGGCAAGCTCACGTCCTGCAACGCTGAAATGCCTGTGCTGGCTGGAGCCTGTCAGTGCAGACACCCTGAAGAGTCCTCTTTGTACCTTGGTGCTGAATTACCTGTTTATAAGCCCTTTCCAGAGACAAACAGCTGTCTGCTCCCGACAGAACCAGCTGTCTGCTGCTGTGGCAGCGTCGTTCATGAAAGGCACTGACCTCTGACTAAATGTAAAGTGCTCTCAGTCCGACTTGTGTGCTGTGTGGCTACATTCATGAACGTGTTTTCTGTTCCTAAGGGCAGATCCTCGGCATCTCCAGTTTTTTCTTCTAGAGAAGGGAATGTTTTTTTTTGTTTGTTTTGTTTTTTTTTGTGATTTACCTGTAATTGCCCTGATTTACCTCTCTCTCCTTCCCAGTGCCTGAATGCAGTACGGACAGTGCAGAGCTTGGCCTGTCTGGAAGAGGCTGATCACACTGTTGGCTTCATTCTGCAGCTCTCTAATTTCACAAAGGAGTGGCATTTCCACCTGCCACAGCTTATGAGGGATATGCAGGTAGGAATCCAGATACCACTGCGGATAATACTGGAGTGCAGGGATTTGCACTCAGGATAAGAGCCAATGGCACAATATCACCTTTTTGTTGCTGCTCCTTTAGTAGGAACTATTGCTGAGGTCTGTTCTGTCTGTACCGTGTCAGAATTGAGGGAGGAAGGATGACTGTTTGGGACAGACAGATGGTAGCTTGAAAAAATAACTTGAGGAATTTGATGTCCTGTTCTCAGTGCCAGGTGACTCCAGGAAAATACTGGGAAATCAAGAGACTGTATTGATGCTTTATGGTCACAGTGTTCTGTTTAACTGGATTTTCTAGCTTCAGTGGTAGCGAATTGATGGGTTTCGAGCTCGTAAGAGATTTCTCCCTCACTTACTTTATTTCAGGTGAACCTGTGTTACCTGTGTCAGGCCTGTACCTCCCTCCTGCACAGCCGCAAAATGCTCCAACACTACCTGCAGGTGAGGATGGGGACCCTAAACCAGACTGCAAGTGAGGAGTGTGCTGTGCCCATGCTCCCTGATAAAAGGCAAATATTCAACATCCAGGCTCTTGGATATTGAATTGATTGTTGGTAATCTAGTGGTGATTATTGACAACCACCGATAGTTAGGATTTGCATTTCTCCACAGCAGGGAAAAAAAAATAAAGGTGCCAAGAGTAGTGGGAACTCTAAAGCCTCTGGACTGGGTAAAGTCAGTCTTAGAGAAATAGCAGCCTGGATTTGAATGGTGCTGTTATCACTTTTTAGCTGCCCACGCTGCAGCAAGAAGGCTGCAGTGCTGTAGTGCTCTGTGGTGCCATTAATTAAGCCACTGTTGCCCTGGTGTCCTTGCTTGGATATAATTTGTTCAAGAGATAGCTCTTGTTCTTGCGGAATCCTTAGATTCTTGATGATGCATTGCTGCTGATACGTTATTTCAGCACGGCTAAGGCTTGGTGTGTTGATTAGAGATTATTTTTTTCTGGCATGTGGAATCGAAATAGCCTCTGCAGCTGCCTCCCTGCAATGCAGTGCCTCCCTCGGTGCACACTCAGTGTAGATTCTCATGCTCCTAGCAAGTGACAGACTTTGGATGCTTTATTCCTTCATTCCTTTTGCTCAGAGCTGTTTGTTTTGTTTTTTCCCCTCAAAAGTATTCATCTTAGTGCATAATAATCGTATCCGCAGTCAAGACTTTCTTTTTTCTTTCTTCACAGACAAAAAATGGTGATTCCCTTCCATCAAGTGTGACTCCACGAGTGCAGCGTAATCCCCAAGCCTCCTCCAAACATGCCAGTCCTGAGTCGGAGGCAGCAGAGCAGAAAGCCCTGCTTACAGTGCAGTACAGCCTCTTGAAAATCCTCAGCAAATCTCTTGCCGCCCTGCGCCACTTCACCCCCGATGTCTGCCAGATCCTCCTCGATCAGGTAGAGAAAGAGAAGAGATGCTGCTTCCTGCAGGGGGGGAGTTCCCAGGATTTCAGGGATGTTCTGGATCTGTGTCTGTCCTGCTTGAGACGGTGACCCGCCGTACATCTGTCTGCTGTTCTGCTGCACAAAGCAGGAGGCAGGACACAAGGAATTCCCCGTAGGAATCGGGCAGTGGTCAGAGCGAAGGGAAGGCTTGGCTGTGGTTCTGTGGATCTGCGCAGCGCCGTGTACACGTAATCTTGCTGGAGCCAGACCAGTGACCCTGCTGGGTTTGGGTCATCCTCAGTGTGCCACTCTTCAGGAAAGACATCCTCTCGTTACCCTCCTCTGTCGGTGTGACCTGGTGGCTGGTCTCCCAATTCAGAAAAGGAAGCTTTAATCCTCGATTCCGGCAGTGTCCTGCTGCTAACTTGTGGCTAGTTAACTACCTTTTCCCATACCTCTAGGTACATAGGCCTGGGGTGTTTGAAAACGATCTAGAAACAGTCATTCCTTCAGCTTCCACTTGGTGGCAAACTGTGTGGCTTGGGAGATGGAGAAGGTTTATTTCTGTCTGGTGTGCAGTCTGGTACAGAGCGCTTTCTGCAGCTCCGTCTGTAGACTTGAGATGTGGGGAATGATCTCCATGCTGCTAGTTCTCCATTCAAAAAGCATGACCCAGGGACTCAGTATATTCCTGTTACTATGAGAATCCCACATTCATGGCCTCAGGGGTCACTCACTTCTCTTTCTGTTTCTCCGCAGTCACTGGACCTTGCTGAGTACAACGTGCTCTTCGTTTTGAGTTTCACCACACCAGCCTTTGATTCAGATGTTGCACCTTCCTTCGGGACCCTGCTTGCCACCGTCAACGTGGCCCTTAACATGTTGGGAGAGGTACTAAGTCCATGCTCTGCATGGGAGCACAGCTGTGATCTCGGAGCTGATAGCTTGACAAGTAGGAGTGTTTCCTCTCTGTATCTCCTGTCTCTAATGCCTGTCTTTTTTTTTCCCTCTCAGCTGGATAAGAAGAAGGAACCTTTCCCTCAGGCTGCAGGGCTGAATATGCAAGAGGGAACTAAAACCCTCAAGTAAGTTTCTAGCTGTTTGATACAGCCACGGCTGAGGAGCAGAACCTAATGCTCCTCAGAACAGAGCTGAGGTTTACGGGCATTTGTGTAGCTTCAGAGCTGGATCCCAGGAATTCACATCAGAAACTCTCCAAAGCAAGCAGGGATTTTTTGGGAGGGTGTATGAGGCCGTCCCATCCTAAGACGCAGTGTAAAGGGTTGTTTCGTTATTTAAACAGTGCATTTAAATCAGACTTCCCTGATGGCCAACAGATCTGCTCTGCAGATCGTAGCTTTTGGGTGTTGCCGCTTGAGCGGGATGGGAACAGTGACAGCGTTCCCTCGTAGCTACCCTGCGTGTGACATCTTTTGAAGAGTATTTACCTTGAAATGAGCGTGTCCTGACCTTTCTGGCTCCTGCTGATTTGCATTTCCTCTGCACAGGTCTCTGCTCATGTTTACAATGGAAAACTGTTTCTACCTGCTCATCTCCCAGGCTGTTCGGTACTTGAGGGACCCAGCTGTGCATCCCCGGGACAAGCAGCGGATGAAACAGGAGCTCAGTTCTGAGCTGGTAAGCGGCTCGTGCCAGCCCTGCTCTGCGTACATGGGTCTTGGGGGAGAAGGTCATTTGTCTTTGGCCGCCCAGTAGATCCCATTTCCCAGCGTGAGTCAACAGCCTGGGGCATCCTGGGCTGCTGGTGCCTGTTCCTGTGCCGCCGACGCCCTGTCTGGGGATGGAGAGGGGCGTGTGTTTGAAAGAAGCTAACTTGTGACACGCTTCTGATTTCAGAGTACGCTGCTCTCCAGCCTGTCTCGTTACTTCCGCCGCGGTGGTCCCTCCTCACCTGCCAGCGGGGTTCTTCCCTCTCCCCAAGGAAAATCTGCCTCCAAGCTGGGTCCCGAGGGGCAGGAGCCCTTGTTTCAGCTCGTGCAGGCCTTCGTCCGGCACGTGCAGAGATAGATTCCGTCCTGCCCCTCCCTCCCTTCTCGGGACGTGCACCGGGAGGATTCACGTCCAACGCAGAAGGCATCACCTTTGGCAGAGCTCGTAACGAGGACCGGGAAGGGGAGGGAGGCCTGGTGTGGGTGGCGGTGTAAAGCGAGCTGTGTAACATCAGCTGCGAGATCCCGGTGAACTCTTGCCACCGGTAGCAGAGCGAACATAAGGAGAGCCGAGAGCGGCTCCTCGTGCCGAGCCCGCGTGCGCAGCCTGCTCGCTCCACCCACTAGAGCGCCCCGGCCGGGTCCGAGCGCTCAGCAGTCAAAACCTTTATTTTTATAGCTTGTACCTCAGCTGGGGAAGCTGTGGCTGGATGGAGAGAGGAGACAAACTTTCCGCTGGGCATTAACTCTGCTCTGACCACAAGGTGCGATCTGCCTCTCCCTCGCAGTCCGAGTCCAGTTCAGGCACCGCCAAGGGATCAGCCAGCAATTCAGAGACCATCTTTCTACTGCTATTTTTGTACGGAATGGTTCAAGGCAAGATGGTGTATGTGTGCTCAGCCTTCCCTTCGCCCTCCAGTCTGTGTGTTCCGTGTGTTTCTGAAGAGCAAGGCCTCGCTCAAGGTTTTTAAGTCAAACTTTCATTGTTCCAGTCTTGCAGTTTTTTGTAACGGTGCCCTATTTATACTGATATTAAAACCTTTATAGACAGCAGCCGGGTTTGTGGGTTTGTCTTGGTCAGAGCTGCCTGAAGCACCTATTCTGTGGCTCTGTAGCAGTTCTGCAGGACTGAAGTCCCAGCTACAAGTGGGGTGAGCTGCGGCTTGTGAGTCACAATCCAGATAGCGTGAAGCGATTCTAATCAAAGGTTGATTCCCTCGGCTTCCCCACACCCACTCCCTTTCTCTTCCTCTCACGTTGCGGAACTCGTGGGAGGTTTTAAGCGAGCAGCACTATAAAACACTCCTCAGGAATGATTCCTCTGCACACGGTGGTGTGAACCACGCTCACAGGTTGTTCTGCACACAGGTCCAACCTGCCGGTCTGCCTGTCGCAACAGCCGGGGAGGGCGTGAGAGTGAAGCGCGTCGTGCCGTTGTAGCTCTCTTGAAGGTTTGAGGCTCAGTGTGTGATGGAAGCAGTAAGAGGAGGTCAGTGATTATTGCATAAAATAAAGCTTGAAATCTAGACAAGACTTTTCTAATGTAAGAAATCAAATTTCAGTGTAGCTATGAGCAAGTAATTCTTGCCTAAACAGACACTCGATTGCTTTGTCAGTCAGAACCATTTTAATCTCAGTGGTTTTAAGAGAAAATTGAATTACCTTGTTTTTAGGGTTTGTTCTCTTCTGTGTAAGCTGAAGCGATGGTGACATTGTGGCACACTCGTTCGGTCTAGTTTTCCTTGCCCTGGAGGCTTTGGAGGGCTCTGAGTGAGCTGGCTGGAGCACAGGGGGTTTAAAGTAGAAGAGAGAGGGGCTCGATGACCTTCTGAAAACCAAGGTGAGCTGCTCCGGCAGGGAGGGAGGTGGTGTGACAGTCCCAAGCCCCACTGTGTTGAGATTGTGTTTTACCTGTAACTGCAACACTTTCTGCTCCAGGAGAGGGAACTTTGGGTGTGAACAGGGAGATGTGGAGGTGAAGAACTGCAGAGAAGACAGGAAATGGTGACAGTAGCGATGGGGAGGGGAAGCAAAGCCAGACTCCAGTACACCTGAGCAAGTTCAGGAGTGCTCGGGGCTGTTCCCTCATAGCTCTGGTAGGTGCCCTTCCTTTCGTCACAGCTGTTGAACTGGGTGCTGTGTGCTCACCACGTCGACAAGGAGGGACCCGATGAGAATCTGGGGGGAGCAATATGTTCTTTTAGATACTCGAGCACTTCAGTGAGAGTTGATGGTGCTCGGCAGGAGTCTTTGGTGCCAGATGGCAAAGTACAGCCGACGCTGGTGGTTGGAGCTGAGGTTTAGAGCTACAGCTCCACTTCAGACAGCAGCGTTTCGGCCCTGAATTGTACCCTTAGCTGCCCCTCAGCCACTGAGGGGCATCCAACAGCCTTCAGGCAAGGGGGGCTCACCCCGACACCTACAAACAAGCAGCATGAGGGCAAATCTTTCTGTAGGGAGCCTTCTAGAAGCAGTCGTAGGTTTTGAGTGTGCTGTTATTTTTTTTCTAATGCAGAGGGAAGGGAGCGCTGGTGCCAGGAACAGACTTTCTTCTGGCTGTTCTGAGGGAAGAGGCACCATTTTGTGCATCGTTAAGCTGCTGCTGTTTTTGCTAAAGCTGTTCTTCCTCTTTCTTTAAAGCACCAGGGAGATGAATACCAGGGATGTCGCTGGCCTGAGGGAGAGGTATCCGTACTGCAAGGGGAATAGGCAGGGCTAGAACCATGGCAATTGTAAAACTAACTAAAGCAGTAACATAATTAGATTTCCCCGTTCCCTTCCCCTTTCATCTGAGTTTAACTAGAAAAACTAGAGCACAATTGCTACGCTACCGAGCATTTCAACAGCTGCTTTTCCCGGAGTTCTTCCCAAGCTGGGTGCTAGGGACGAGGCTTTAGGATTTTAGATTAGCAGCAGATCTAGTTTCCATAACAACAACAAAAAAAAGTCTGTTAGATCTAGAATAGCATTTCCAGTCTCTCAGAAGCTCAAGTCCTGCTGCTGCTCTACTTTTGCTTCAGGTTAAGGAGGAGCTGTTGTTTTCTTAGAGTTCCTGAGCCCGTAGTACAACCGAGATGTGTCATCTGGGAAAGGAACTGCAAGACCTTGAGGCCTGTTGAGAGTTTCAGCTGGGACAGGAAGGATTAGCAGCTTTGTTTTGCTTTTACACTCAGCTTCTGAGACTGGGATGGCAGAAGGGAACGGCTCCCACCCGAGCTGCCTCCCGACAGGCTGCGGTCGCGTGGCCGGAGAGCAAGGGCAGCCCCGAACCCAGACAAGACACCGAGGCAGGAGGTCAGGCAGTTTGTTTATTGGCAAATAAGTGCTGGAAACCATGAGCCCTACATACACAGGAGCTCGGTGCCCTGTTACATTAGAGTGGTCACGATACCATTGGGGAAAGTGCAAAAGATCATTAAACAAGCAAAGTTAGGTCGGACATACCGAGGGGAAGGTTGTGAACAGACAGCTTGGTGCAGGTGACTTTCTCTTCCATCCAGCTTGAGTGGGAAACTAGTTACACAGCAGCAAGAAGTCCTTCAGGTGAGCTCCAGCTAAAAAGCTCCTTACAGGATTAAAGGGCACACGCAGCCGAGCGCTCCCTGTGAGCTGAACCACCTCGTACATCGGGAGCAGCCTGGATTGTTTAGTGGGTGTACGGCCAAGAATAGCTCATTGTTGGAGACAACAGCAAGTGGAACTATCTCTTTCTGGACTAGGATGCACCAAATCTGTTCACAGCTGAGATGGGAGGGGAAGCTTTTAGTTAAATCCAGGATCTAGAGTGAAAATAAAGTCAGGCTAAACCATGCCCGGGACAGACACACCGAGAAAGAAAAGCCTGGACAATTAACACGGGGAGCAAAGCTTGTAAAAAGGCTTGTAAACTTTGCAGTCCAAGAGCAGTTTCTCAGAGGAAATGCAAGCAAGATGCATGGTCCCTTGCACTGAGGTTTGATTTTCGACAGACAGGCCCTATGTTATTAGACCGGTCTTCACAAAGACATTTCCTTCCCACTCCAGAGGAGAGCTCTAGAGTGAAGCCACCAGGCACCATGGCTCCGAGAGCCTTGTCTTAATGTTCTCCCGCAGGTGAGCAAGGTGGATTGGGTTTAAAAGGCTCTAAATTCTTTAATTCAGCTTCCTTGCCTTAGGAGCTAGGACACGTCAGAGGGTTTGTGTGGGACACTTCCCCCCAGGAACGCTTGATGGTTTGACTTAGGCAATTCTACTGCTGAAGAGGAGAAGAGGAGAGGAGGGACAGACAGGCACTAACCCACACCAGACACAGGGGAAGTGTTAACAAACTCCATGAGCAGCTGGGGAGGGGCACACCCAGCCTGCCGGCCCTGGGAAAGCCACTGGGATGAACAAGACTAGGGTAGAAAAAGGTGATGGAGAATCTTGCGCCATCAAGAGTAACCTCAAAGCAGGTGCACTGGTAGTGAACGAATTCAGTCTTGGGTGCCATCAGCCCTTTCCCAAAACCTCACCGTAACAGTTTTACCGCTTCTTTCCCACAATTCCCGTGTAAGCAATGGAGTGTCGACCCTGAAGAGAGCAATGGTCCCGGATGAAGAGATCCGCATTAGAAGTGCCAGGAGATGAGGGGTGCATTCTGCTCGTACATTCTTCTTCCTGGAGACATTTAACTTAACAGTTCCAAGTAAGTGACAGGAACTTTCCCTTTCTGGTTCCCTCTTTCCCCTATGAGCCAGTCTGGATCCATGCCTGGCAGGCTGTACACAGTGATCATCTGGGGAGAGAAGACGGCGTTAGACAGGACCTCACTCTGCAGACAGAGCCAAGAAGTTCAGTCAGATGGGCACCGAAGGAGCAGTAATTCCTGCAGTTCATTTCACAGGCACCTGCGCCCCTGCCCTGGAGCTGCCTGCAGCTTTCATAGAAGAGCAACAGAAATCTGCCCAGGGATGTCCCTGTTGCCTTTTCATTCTCCAAATTGACTTAAGGCATTTTTACATACAGGGCGGCGCGATATTGCTACGTCAGCCCTCCTGAACGCAAACGTTCACTCCAGTGAACAACAAGAGTTTGCAACTTGCTGAATTTCCTTTTTTCTCGGCGGGATTGGACCAGGCCTCCAGCCAGTAGCTCATCCTATTGCTCTCAGAGAAGGTGGCTCTATTTGAGGGTCTCAGTGAAGACACCAAGTGTCGGGGTATTTTGTTAGCTGAGTACAGCCAGACTCCCATAGCAACAGCAGAGTTATTGGGGTGATGTTCTTCAATATTAAACGGCCAGGAGCACAAGCTCACTGCAACTCGGTGGGTACCAGTGTCAAGGAAAAGACTCTTATCAGCAGTTCCATAAAACGGGTTTTAGGGGCAGAAGTCACCCAGACCTTGCTGAGCGCACAATGGGCTGCTGGGCAGGTACGGCAAAATTCAACCCAAAGAAAAACCACCAACCTCATCTGCAAGAAGAGCCAGCTCAGTGCTGTCGGCCGCTTCGTAATCGTAGAGGACTCTGGCCTTCCGCGTCCCACTGGCAGGAGGCTTGACTTCATTTGGGTTCAGTACGCTCTCTGCCACCGTGTTAGGCACCCCAACGATCGTGGGCACAACTGGGATAGTAGGCACAGCAGGGAGGGTGGCGGCGGCAGCACCCGGAGGAGAGGTAGCAGCTGGGAGAGGAGATGTGGATTCTGCGTTGCCCACGAACGTGCCTGAAAATCTTAGAGAGGAGAAAAAAACCCAGAGTTCAGTAAAGCTCTAGTATGAGGAACCAAGAGCTCGACGCTGCGAGTTCCAGCTAACGCTGCCCTTCCAGTGGGGGGATGCCCTCAGTTCTCAGGTGCTGAGACTGCGACAAGTCCTATTTTTTGTCCGCTGACTTTGATTGCAGGGTCCTGTTATGGGCCTGCCACCTAACGTGCGGAGTATGGCACTGACACGTGGCACCACAGAGGGCTCTGGGCAGGTGCTGCTCTTGGTTCTGTGGCTGTTGCACTGGGTCCATCGCGCTGCGCTCCTGCCCTGCTCTCGTGATCTGTGTTACCTCCTCCGTCTGCTGGTTCTTCAGGAAAGGGACAGTCGTGGTGGCTGTTACATTGGGTGCCAAAAATGGAGGCTCCCAGGCTTTCTGGGCTCTAGACAGAGACAGTAATGGAGCTCAGGCTCATTTATCTATCGATCCCCCCTGTGCACTAGGGGAGTATAGCTCTGGGCCTTGGCAGCGAGTCTGCACAGACTCCAGCGCTTGGCTGAGGTGCGGGGCTGAGAGCCGGTCCTGCGCAACGCCTTACTTACACTTCTCCTTTGGAGCTGCAAGCATGGAAAAGAATGGAACAGGAGTAGTGAGTGATCATGTGGAGACAACAGCCCCTCCTGGGTCAGGCCACCGCGCTGTGACAGGTAACGGACAAACCAGCCCTGCCCGCGTCCCCGGGATGTGCCGCCGACGGCACCAGAATTCGGAGCTGCTGCAGCTGAGCGCAGTCGGGCTCGCTGCCTGGCAACAGGAACTCTTCTCTCACGTGATTAAACAAATTTAGAGGAAGAATGTTCGAATTCTCATGGCCATCGTGCTTTGAGATGAACGTATAAACCCCCGATGAATCCAAAGCCTGCTCTAAATGCACTACTACCAGGATTAGTCACCCTTACATAAGCTCAGAAGCTCTGTCAGAGCTTGGAGGGGGCTTTATAGCTTCTACTTGACACGGTGATGTGGGATAGGGAAGGAGGCCCGGGCTGGGAGCAATGAGATGAGTAACCCTCAGAGGGAAAAGTCTCTCGTCTCACCTGCCCAGTTGCTTCTGCAGTTCCAGCATGTATTGGTAACACTGAGCATAGTAGTTGGTCTGGGACTCCACAAACTCGTGGAGACAGCGAAGATGATTCACCTGGAGGGAGAAGGACCATAAGCTGCTCTGTGAGGTTGGTTGCCAGGCAGCTTAACACCTACCCCCGAGGGAAGCTGACTTGTGTAAGCCAGTTCCTTGGTTTGTTGGTATACACCAATGGGTCTTGTTGGGGGAACGTTGCAGGGGCCCAGGGGCGTGTTGGAGAGGAGGCTGCTCCTGGTGCTCCAGCCCTGCCACTGTGGCTAAGCCCACAGCTCCAGGGAGAGAACAATAGGGATTTTTTGGGTCATAAGTATTTTGAGGAGTGCAGAGCTGCATGTGCCCCAGTGGTGCTGCCTGTACCTACTTTGTTATGGTTTTAGTCTGAGCATTCCAGGTCTGACGGGGAGGCTGCTGTAGGACCCAAATGTATGTCCTCTTCTACCTCTACTCCCGATCAGGGGGAGGTCCATCATCCTCTCAGCATTCTTCTAGAAAGGAGCCCGGAGTCTCCGCAGTCCCTGTCACCCCGTTACCTGGGAAGACTCACATGTGTGCTGCTGATCCCCTCCAGCAGGAGACGAGTCACCTCTGCCTGTCGATCAAACTCGGTCTGCGTGAGCCGCAGCTCGTGTTCCGCCTGCCGAACAGGACAGGGGGTTCAAGAGGCGAGGACTCCGCAACACCCACCCACCGCCTCCACCAACCCCTCCCTTGGCACCGAGACAAGTCTGCTGCTGGCTCCACAGGATCCACCTGCACCCGTGACGCTGAGCATTGGGCACAAGACACTCTGGGTGAGGATCCCAGGGCCCTCTGGCTGTCTTTCAGCTTGATTCCTGCTTGATCCGACATTGGATCGCTGCAGGTCATGGAATGGCAGCTCAAGACTGATGCATCAAGCTGTGCATGAAGCTCCTACTCCCACAAGACTAGAACATGAAAATGAAGAGGCTTCGTTAATCCTGAGGTACGTGAAAAGCCAGTCCCATGCCAGCATCTGTCCTTATAACCCCCTCTCTCTAAGCCAATGGGCACAGCGACATGACAGCCTCCCTGAGTTTCTCTCCAGAAATGCCTTTTTTTGCCAGTATCCTTTTGATCCCCACAGAACAAAGGCTGAGGCCAGAGAGCATTTACCAAACTGCTGTTACTAGCTACATGGTGCCCGAATACCTGAGCGGAGCCTCACCAAGAGAAGAGCTCCAGAAGTGCTGGAGCTCTGGTGCCTGCTCTCCCCTCCCGCTGCCAGAGGAAACAGGGTGACAAACAGGCACACTCGTTCTCCCCAGCCTCCATCGCTCCTTAATGTCAAACAGAACACACCAGTTCCCCCAGTGCTGTGACCGACAGCGCAGAAGAGTGAAGTCCGCTCGGCTACAGCTTGCTGGCAGGAGCGGAGCAGGGGTTCTGTGTCCTCTTCCCCTTCTCCAGGAGGGGAAACCACTGCACCCAGCACCAGTCCTGGGAAAGAGTTCCTATAGCTGCTTCGGATATGCCCTGATCGTTCTGGAACAAGAGTCACTTGTCTGGAGCTGACCCCAGAGGGCTAATCCGGGCAGGGGCCGACAGAGCAGAGGCCACACTGTTGGTTCTGAGCAGAGTCACCCCAGAGCAGACCCAGCCTTCTCAGCAGGACAAGCTGGAGTTGCTGCTGCAGGCCATGACACCTCTCATCTGGGAGCAGCGTGACCAGTGCTGTTGTGCAGCTGGGCTAGAACAAAGAAACCCTTCCACTGTCTTTTAATCAGATTTGTCTATTTTAAGCTACAACTGATCTATTTTCTTGCATCCTCAGTATGAAAGGGATTATTTAAAGGAGAAGGGGCAACGTAACAGGAAATACCAGTGTGATGCCTTATGAAGCACCAAGAGATTCCTGCTCCAGGGAGCTGAGCAGAGGCTTCAGTAGCACCAGAGCTCTTTGAAACTTGTGACCAGCAGACCCAGCTCCATTGGGCACTGCTGGGGATTTGAGGCTCTGAGCAGCTGCAGGATGTAGCTTCCTATAAAGCCAGCACCAGACTGTGACCTGGGAGGTCCCTTCCAGTCTTGTGCTTCTCCAAGACATGGAGAACTTTGCAGTTTACTGACACACTTCCATACATTCCAACCAGGATAGACCAAAGATAGGGGGACAGAGCTTTGCATGCTTAGAGCTGACTGGAGTCAGCTTATTTGAGGGACTGCAGGATGTAAAGTGCGGGATGAGGTGGTTCAAAAACAGCCAGTCTGCTCAGATGCTGCGGTCGGAGCAAGGCAGTGATCGGCTGCTACCATGCAGAACATGCAGGAATGTGCCATTCCACCACCCTGCAGGTCAGGCTTCAGGCTGATGTCTGCTGGGAGGATTTGAGCTATGAGAGGCAATGGGATCCCAGAAGGTGTCTCTGGAAGCTCCGTACCATGCTGGAGCTCCACACAGAGCTCACCCTGGTCTCTAGTCCACTAGCAGCCCTCCATCCATTTTCATGGACAAGTCACAGTCCTCTTGCAGAGCCCACAAAATAAAAAAGATCTGGGACAGTGTCTCCATGAATCCACTTAGTAGGGTAAGTGGAGCTCACCCAGCCAGAATCAACTCTGTGACAGGCTCCAAACCTCCCACCCTGCCCTCCTGACAGAACCGTTCCCTCCAGCAGCCGGGGCTGTTCCTGGGGAAACCCTCTGTCCTTGCTTCAGCTCCACTCAGAGCTCCTGCTCACGCCCCAGGCCGAGCAGGCAAGGGGCTGCTAGGGGCTGGTGGGTGGCACGTGCAGAACTGGAGCGGGCAGGGCCTTGGCCGCAGGAGCAGAGCCGGATCACGTCCCAGCGCATCGCCTCTGCTCCCGCGGGGCTCTCCGAGTCGCCTTTTCTCCCATCCAAATGGACCTGGGATGTCCCTCACACCAGGTACAGCCAACTGGCCCATGGGGCAGGTTCATCCCAAGCCACCGTCGGTCGCACCGGACCATCCGGCTGCGGGACCAGGACTGGGCCTGACGACAGCGCCATCCCCTCGATCCTCCCCGGCACACGAGCGGGAAGGAGCCCGCAGCTCCCCCACCCCACCCAGCACGCCCAGAAGGTTTTGAGCACGACTTCAGCCAGGTACTTACTTTTTCCACCTCGTCGCTCCAAAGCTGCAGGGGCCACAGAGCAACAGGAAAGGAGATCAGTGTTGGAGACGTCGAGAAGCACTCAGCATTAACACCAACGGGCAAGGACGCTCCGTGGACACGGCGGGGCCAGCTCCGGGGACAAACCAGCCCTTCACCCAGCAGCAGCTGCCAGATCCGTGCCCCTTCCCCTCCTTCCTGCACCCTCGAGCTCGGTTTCACAATGGGAGAGCAGGGCTGTGCCACCAGCTCCAGCAAGGGCTCCAGCTCTGCTCCCTGCCAGGGCTGTTCCAGCAGCTGCTTTCAGCAGGCTCCAGGGAGGAAAGAATTAAGCAACAGAGTGCTCTGAACAGCAAAGGCCACTTTGCTGAAGCCTGCAAAGGTTGGTGGTGAAGAACAGCCCTTCTTTTAGGATGGTGGGGAGGCAAATGAGCTGTTTGAGCCCACTGATAGGGCCTGGGAGCTGCAGTGAGCTCAAGGCAGACAGAGGCCAGTGCTCCTCACCCACTGGTCTGGAGAGCTCAGGTGAATAGGATCATAATCCAGCCAGTTTGTGCTACCAAGATGCATGTTTAGCTACAGGAGGGAGGAAGCAGTGGCTGGATGCTGCCTTTGAGCCAGACAAAACATCATGCTACTCCTTCCTACTGTCCTTGCCCACAGGGGCACCCTGGGGGCAGCACGACGCTGCCAGCTGCCTGCTGGGATCTGGCTCCAGGACACCAAACAGTTGACAAAAGTCACGCACAGCAATGGGAAAGGGAGAGAAGAGGTAGAAAACCACATTGAGCCTTCCCAGAGGTCCTTGGCTTGGCTCTTCCTCAACAGACTTCTCCCTCAGCCCTTGCAACATGAAAAGAAATCAGTCTGGATCAACTGGGAGCACACCAGCCTGCCAGCAACACCCCACACCACTGGAGACACGGCCTCTGAGGACCTCAGTGTTACCCTCTGATGTCACCTTTGCAGATGAGGGAAGCTCACCACAGCACGGCTGAATTTGCCCTGCAGACACTTGGGAGCCCTGCGCTGGACGCTGTGGTGTCAGAGGGAGAACAGGCTGGGTTTAGACCCAGGGGCTTGCAGCTGAACCTTGTTGAGGTTTGCTCACCAGCCACTGCCCTCAGGTGGGCTGTGGTGGCCCCAGGCACAGAGACAACTTCACCAGCCAATATAAAGAGCACCTGCAGGAGCTGCCTGCACTGGTGATGGGCTGAAGCAGGAAGGTGGTGTGCCAAGCTCCTTGCCTTGCTGCCTGCTCCTCTTCTGGCTTCTGTCTCCTGGCCTGCAGCTCAGCGCCCGTTCCGGGGTACGTAGCCTGACTCTTCTTACTTGAGGGGAGTTACTGTAGCTGGGTGTTTTCTCTGCTATTTAGGTGGGTATTTTGTTACTTTAAGTCAAAAACTGGTTCAAATAAGGCCTGGCCAATTTCAGCCATGTGTGGGGACAAAAGTCCCTTCCTCTTCTCGGTCTCAGGGCTGCTGCTCTGGAAGGCAGGTGGTGAGAAGATCCTTGTGGGCAGCTGAGAGGAAGGTTCTAATGTGAGTTGCTGCTCTGGCACAAGACCTCTGTCAGTGTCCCCCTTTTGGAGCAAGGTTTACTCTAAGGGCAATGGGAAGCTTTCGCTCTGGCCACAGGTCATCTTATTTAGATGCTGTGGACAGTACTTCAGCTGTTCCAGGCCCATTTGATCATCTCAGTACCTGTTGGATTTGTAGCCAGGTTTGTGTCTCTTCTGTCAGCCGTTGGTGCTCTGGGGCAGTCCAGCTTTGCCCACATCTGTCTCTGGGCTAAGACACTCTGCTGGTCTAGTCAGAAGCATTTCGTACAGCTCAGGGAGTGGAAAAAGCCGTCATCTGCACTTGCCTTCCCCAGCTCAAGCCAGAGGAACCCTCTTTAAGGTGCTCAATGTGTTTTTCTTGGAACCATTCCTAAGAGCACAGTGCAAGTGGCAGGGTCTGAGAGAAAGGGATACTTAGGCTTACACGGCCCACGTACACCTTCTTACACAAAAACAAAAGGTCAGTGTGGGAGAGAGGAGAAATGGTTCCTCAGCCTCCAACTTGTACAAAACAAGGGAGGTGTTTGTCTCCAGGTAGACCAAATTCCAAGCCCCCCTGTTATAGAAGGGGGCGGGGGGGGAAAGAGCACCATGTAATCCACCTCTCCAAAAACCAAACCCGTAATATTTGGTATCCAGATCAGAGCCCTGCTGAGGGCACGTGGTGCAGGAGAGAGCTGACCTGTAAGACAAAGCTGTAACCTGGGCATAAGCAATCCCTTCAGAGAGCGAGGGGAGCAGCGCCCGCTGCTCTTTGCTGCCAAGACTAAAGCAGCACAAAGGCTCTGGCCTGGAAGTAAAAGCAGAGCAAGAGTATGAGGAGCTCCTACCTGGCTGCAGTGCCTGACCCCTTGGGATGATGAATGCTGGGATTAGAGAGCTTGGAGTAAAGCAGCCCTGCCCGCGCCGAGCTACGGAGCGCTCTGGGCTCAGCCTGTGTTTTGCTCATTAGAGAGGCCAATTGTTACTCAAGTCACCCCTGCTAAGTGCTGCTAGGCTTCAGGTGGCACTTCAACCACCAACTGCAACCTCTGAAACAGTTTTGGAAGGCTCAAGGACCACTGCTGGTAGGTCAGCAGACTTCCTACAGGCACTCCCGCTAGGCGGGCCCTGCTGTGCGACCAACAAACGCGATTAAGTGATGGAGGTCAGTGCTGGCTGCTTCCCTGGAGCAAGTCTGTCTCCTGGAGCCCTGCTCTCACTGCCTGACACCATCATCATCGCTGCTGTCAGAGCTTCTCTAGTAGAGCTCTGAAGAGGGACAACTGAACTAGGCAGAGATGTGCCAGGGTAGACACCTGTGGGCTAAAAGCACCCCCTGTCTGTTTCTCCTGTGATGTTACTGCACTTTGCCCCCCCTCCCCAGCAGAGCTTTGCAGCACAGCAGGAACAGATCAGTTTGGTGGTGACTGGACACCTACATCTGAGCCTCCGGAGCTCTGCGAGATGCTGATGTGCGTTACACAAGCGTTTTGCCTTCAGGTCTGCTTTAGAAAACCTCAGGGAATAACCAGGATACCCGGCTCTAATCGGAGCTATTCAGAGGCAGGGAAAGCCCAGTTTCTCTGCTCTGATTCTCCAAGAGCTCGGTTTTGGTCCATGATTGAGCTCTCCTTGGAACAGGCCTTTCCAAGGGAGAAGCCGGAGCCACGGGCTCGCTGCTCGTTGTCGCACTGGGAGAGATGGAAACCAAGCAATTGCTGCAGCATCACCAGTATCAGCTTCTTCCTACGGAGACTCCTCACCAGGCCTGTTACCTATGGAAATGGTTTTCTAGCTATTGTGCAAAGCTATTTCTGATCCCAGCATCGCTCTCCAACAAGGTCAGGACAGATCCCCCTGGGAACTAACACTGATGCTACCAGCTCTGCCGTACCTCTTTCTCCAAATGGGATGGGTTTCGCATTAACCAAATCCAACTTGTTTCCATGATGTTTTTGGTTTGCTAGAAGGCTGGGCTGTCCTTTTTCGTATCTACAGATCCCACTCCTCAGCCTTTCCACTCCCAGATCATTCTGTTAACAGGCATCAGTGTTGTTCTGAACGCTATTTAGGAAGCAAGATGATCGGTTTTCAACATTTTAATGAGAAATGTGACATCGTGCAGTGGGGAGCCATGAACACAGCAGGGAAAGTCTATTGCTTGACCACAACCGCTCAGTGCAACGCGGCAGAGATTCACCCCCAGCGCATCTGCCTGCGTAACAGCTGCCAACAGATGGGCCCCAAGAAGAAAGGGGGAAAAAAAGACCTCCACTGGCAGAATAGATGAGCCTGCGCTGTCAGCCTAGTGTGTCACTGACACGATGGGTGGCAGAGAGATCCTTCCACCTTTGATTCTCTTGACCTCTGGGCACTGACACCACAGCGCCGATCGGGCAGTCGTGCGTGTGACGTTGCCAGTGTACAGCTGGAACCATCTAGAAAGGCTAATCGTTAAGGTTTTTTCCTTTTAATTGCTCCACTAGTAAGAAAAAATGGTCAGAAGATTCCCACTAGAAACGTGGAAGAGGATTGGCAGAGAAACTGGAAGGCAAACCAAGGAGCAAAAGTGCCAGACCCTGACCACGCACCCCCCCAGGGGTGATCTGCATCCTGAAGGTTGAGTCAGAGGAACCCCGGGCAGCCCATGTCACATTAAAATGTTGAAAACAGCAGAGCACTAGATCTAAGTTGAAGTCAGGTAGAGCGAGGGGCAGGAAGAGGTTGGAGATGCAACATCCAGGAGGAAGCAATCTTACCGCTGAGGCGCTGGCGGAGAGAACGTAATTACGAGGTCTAGTCTCCTGAAAGTCAGGCACAGCCTAGTGGGGGGAATAGAGTTTCATGTACAAGTCACGCGGAAGAGTCGACAGGAGTCAGGAGGCTTTTTCCTGCCTGTGCTGAGAGCTTAGTTCAAATTCCTACGGGATGGCAGGAGGGAGGTCTCCTGAGAGTCTGGGCAGCGGGGTGTGGAAGCCAGGCTTGGGCCAGGCCAGGGAGTTGGACTGGCTCGTGCAGTCCCACCCGGTACTTGAACAACGGGTTAGAAACTCTGCCTGTACTTACAGCTCTCTGCTCCTACAGCCCCTCGTTGGAGTGGCGATGAGACAGAACCATCTCAAACGCGTTGCCCGTTCCCTTGCAGCCAGCAGGTTGCTCGTGTCATGTCGGCTCAGTCCAGGGGGCAGGACCTCTTTTCCCCTTGCCTTCCCACCTACAGGCCTAGAAGCGTCCCGGCCAAGGCCTTGTCCTTAAGGCGGCCGTGCTTACCAGCGGCAGAGCACCCTTCCCACAGTGCCTTTTAGAGAAACACATTTCCTCGTTCTTACTCTGACCAAGCCTCTGGGCATGTTTCCTCCTAACAGATCTACTTTCAGGAAAGGGCACAGCTCAGCCAAAGCAGGTCTAGTCCAAAGCCTTGCTGTTCCCAAAGGCAGTGTATAAGTTTTCATCCCAGAGGTCAGGAAACCTCCAAGCTCCCTTCTCCACAGCTAAACCTCTGCCCTGGGGCAGGAAGACCCAAGCACTCTGGAGGTTTTCCTAATTGGGAATGCAGGGGATCCAGTCCATCCCCAGCGGGGTGTGGGCTCACTAACCATCATGTAATATTCTCTATTCATCTAAGCTAAGACTAGGCCTCCTCCTAGGATGGCCTTTGGCTGTAGCATCACTAAAAGAGAGCAGCCAGCGAGCTAGCTTACATCAGGACCGTACCATCAGGGTATCCTCCCGCTCAGCCCTTCCTGAGCAGCAGGTTTGGTGTGCAAGGCTGGCACACAATCCAGCTGTAACCCAGCTACGCAGTTAATCCTCTCGGACTCCACATTTTCTCTCCCAGGTTAATCTCTTTACAGCTCACCCAGATCCACTTATACATGCTGACCCGATTTGCTGGGCCCTGAGCAGCCTGCTGGGATGAGTGACCAGTGTGTGGAAGAGCAGTCAGGCAGTCCCAATAAGAAGAGACTTTTTTTTTAAAACCATCTCAGAGTTTTAGGGATGGCTGGAGGAAGGAATAAGGAGGAGTGATTCCTATTACAAGTCAAACCTGAATATAGGGAGAAAAATACACCAGCGAGGTTTGAGGCCAGCACAGCAACTTGGCTTAACTCCCTGTGGGGAGAAGAGATGCTTCACAGAAATAGCTTCTTAGGCTTATTTATTATTATTTTTTTTTTAAATAACGATCAAGAGCAACTGAAGAAACCTCTCCTCCCATTCCCTGATCTCCAGGGAGTCCCAAAACTAGTCATAGCACATGGGATGGAGGAGGCAAGCTGCTCTTGCACTCCCGTGCGTGGTGAAGTTATATTTGCAAGCAGTGGTCAAAAGGGACCCACCTCCCTCCCCCTTCTGCTCTTGTAGTGGGGAAAGCGGACAGAGCCCTGGAGCCTGGAGGACAGAACAGCACCACAACCAGATCAGCCTGCCTGTCATTGTCTCTGGGCTGCCTCCCTTCCAGGAAAGGGATTTACCACCCAACCTGACCTCCTCCTGTCCACAGCCAGAGGAGCCTGAGGGGGCTTTTACGGGAGCCCCTGCCTCTCTTGAGCACTGCTTGCAGGCAGTGGTGATGGAACCGGGCGCATGCTCCAGAGGGGCCGCAGGCAGCCCAAAGATGCTCCCATCTTTCTGGAGCACCTTTTCCCAGCAGCCACAGCCCTGACCACACTCAGGACGTGCTCCAGAGCCAGTCCCAATTGGACAAGGGAGATATGAACTTTCATTTTTAAATGGGAAAGAGACAATGAGAGGTGTTAAAGGGAAAAAAAAAATAAAAAAGTCACAGCACTGTTAGCACAGTCAATACTCACATCTCCCTCACACTGAGCCAATTACAAAGAAACAAAACAAAAAGGTTAGTAAACAAAACGGCATCAACAGGAAGGACAAAGCACAAAGTCTGACGGAAATGCACAAGCCCGACACTTGAAGAGCAGCTCAGGGGTCTGGGCAGCAGCGCTTGGAGAGTCGGTCACGAGACAGAAGCTGTGGGAACACGAGTTTGCGCCACGGAGGGGAAGGGCAGCAAGAGAGGGGTGAGCTGGGAGAGGTGCGATCCTTGAGGTCAGCTCGGAGGGAGAGGTGTGAGGCAGGACTCCAGGCACCTTACAGGGAACGTCGTGGTCTAATGGTGAGATAACGCACCCAGAGCACGGGCAGTGGTTCTCCTGCCTGTGCCTTGTCCTCTAGCAGTGAGGCACCCTGAGGCCAGGGACCCCACCTTTAAGCTACGCTGGGTAAGAGATGGGCGCCCACAACAGCAGCTGAGGTTGCTCTTCTGTTGTGCGAGCTGTGTTTTAAAGAAGCAGAGTGGCTTGGGGAGAAAACCCTGCAAATCCTGGACTGGTTCTGCAGCCTGCCCAGGGCACCCCAGCCCTGTGATTCCAGTAGGAAACCAAGTTTTTCTTTTCCAGTTGCAGGAAAAGACCCTCACTCAAGGGTCTGTGTGCAGGTGAGAGGCCTTGGGATCACCTGATGTAGGAAGCAACATAAAGAGGGTGGAAAAAGAGGAAGCACAGGAGGTTTCTGAGTTTCTGCTCCAGTTTGATGGAGCAATGGCTGTCTTGTCCCTGCTGTCCCCTTTGGAAGGGGAGTCGGGGATTCCTGAAGTTACTTCCAGTGGCTTTGGGTGACCTGACTGATGAGAGGAGGCTCTTTTTAAAAGGGCAGTGATCACTTTTGTTCAGGGCTTTCCCACAGAGCATTCTGTCAGACCTGCTGAGGGAGGCTGCTGAGCTTAGCACAGCTTCCCCATAGGGCACGTATGCAGCTAGAGCTAGAGAAAAGGGAAAACTCCTGGGAACTGGCCACCCAGGGAGCTGCAAGGCCAGCTGAGCAGATGGCTAGAAAACTGGTCTGTGGCAGGGATCCTAGGCTGGTATCCCAGAGACTGACTGACAAGGATTGAGCTCCTGGCCCCAGGCTGGAAGCAGATCTTGGCAAGTCCTTGTGCCAACAGCCAGAGCTCTGCAGGATGGCAACCTTCTTCAACAGGGCCCCCCAGGGAACCCATCAGTGCCCAGCTACATCCTCCCTGCCTCCTGCTACACCGCCCTGGCCCAGGGAGAGCCCAGCTCCAGGAGATGGCTCAGGACAAGGGAGCACCCTGACCCAACAGGTCTTGTCAGCCTCAAAGAAGCTCTTTGAAGCACTTGTCCCACGGAAGCTCAGGCCTGAAGACAGTGACACTGGCTGATCTACCAGTCCTTTCTGCGCTGCTCTGACCTGGGACCTTTGCTGGTTTAGTTGCTATGAATTCCCCAAAGGCAGAAGGCAAGACCAGCCTGTAACTAGACAGTGCCATGAACTGAGTGAGCAGAGAGGCTGAAGGAAGGCTGAAGGTTCTCCTGGGAGCCGGTCCGACCATGGCCACCCCTTACAGGCTCGCACAGCACTCCTGCCTGGGGAAGACTGTGCTGGCTGAATCCTAACTGGTCTGAAGGCCTGGGTCTGCTGCAGAGCCCAGCATGCCCTTCCCTTGCACACCTCCCAGCTCAGCACTCTCTTGGCTCGCTTTGAGAACCTTGGGGAACTCAGCAAGTCGTCAAAAGATGCGGTCTTTTAGTCACTAGCACAAATCGTCCAGCAACCACTATGAGGCAGGAACCTGGATCAAGTAGAAGTTTTCAGGCTCTGGAAGCTCAGAACAATTTGTTTCAGCAACTCTCCCATGGGAGGACGTCTCAGGAACAGGCATGTGGCTCCTGCTCCCAGTTCCCTTGCATACCAGTTGAGGAATTCCCCCACCCATTCCTGCCAGAGCCAGGACATAGTAGGGCGGCCTAATTGTTGTTCATGTGAGCCAAGCTCTGGGGCCAGAAGGACAGAGAGGAGAATGAAGGAAAAAGTTACCGCTGCTTTCGCCTCGGCAGCTTTGGCTTTCTTCAACCTGGCTTTGCAGGCATCCAGATCCAGGCGGCGGTTCTGCAGGATCCTCCGCTCTTTCTGGAAGGGACAGAAAACGGGTAAGAACAGACTGCTTAGGAGCTGTTGGGGAGGGAAGGGGACAGGGTATCATCTAGGAATCAAATCTCCCTATCCTTTTTTTGATAAGGAAACAGAAAGAATCAGTCGTTTTGTTCATCTCGTGAGCAAGAGTTTTGGGCCAGGCTGGAAACAGGGCAGACCATGGGTGGGCGGTGCCCACTAAGCTGTGGGAGCCAGGGCAGGAGGTCTCTTCCTCACTCACATCAATCTACAATGCTTCCCTGAGCAGATCTAGGACTGGCGTTCCCCTAGCCTTGCGTTCTTTGAGAGGAGAGGTAGGGAGTCCTTTCTCACAGAGAAGGAGAATGAATATATTCCAGCACTATTTCCCTCTGCCGCCACCCTGCCCATTTCCAGTGAAAAAACGAGCTTCCCTTCCCTTCCCCGCTGCCACACTCACAGAGATGGTTCTCCAGTCCCCTTCCAGGAAGTTGCGCAGCGGAGTCAAGAAGTTGATGGAGGCAGAGTGGATGAAGTCCCGTTCTGCTGCGCCTAAGCGCCTTTGAGTCTCTCCAACTTTGATCAAGGTCTTCCCTGCAATGACAGGAGCTTTTCACCTCTGGGAGAAACCCATTAACATTGTGGTGGCTTCAGCCAACTCACCCAGAGCTCCCAGGTTCCAGTGGTGGGGCACAAAGGCGCAGAGTACCCTGTCTGGGCAAGGTGACCGTGCCCGTACCGCACCCGCTTCAGTCCTAACTACAGTTTGCTTTTAGCTTGAGGGCTCAGCTGCTCCCAGGGCAACTTTGATCTTATCTGCTGAGGCACTTATTTCATTGATGTCCTTTTAGTGCTCCACCTGCTTGCGCAGAATTATCTTTGTCTCATCAAAGAGAGGCACAGGAACAGAGCAGTAAATTAAAAAGCACCAGAGCAGAAAAAACCCGAGTTGATTAGGCAGTGCTGGCTATAGATGCAGTTACAGCTGCTTGGCCAGTAACAGGACTCGCTATTGAACAGCTATGGATCTGGAGAGCAGCAACAAAGCTCGGGGCAGAGATAAGGACAGCTGGGAGTTAAGGCTGTGCAGGTCTGCTGCTTCAAAAAGCTCAGAATTCCCCCAGGAGTGGGCAACTGTTAGGATTTAAGAGCAGAAAGATGCTCTCTGTGATCAAAAAGGGGCCCGTTGAGGTTTGTAGCCCAGCACCAATCTTCCCAAGGGTGTTTTCCTGTTCTCTTTCTGCTGAGGAAAGATTTCCACTCTCTACTTGCAGGATGCGGTTAAAGGATGATTCTCCTGTTCAGAGTCTAGAGAAACTGTGCAACTAGATACCACCTGAAACTAAAAATATGCTCAAGCTGGACAAAGCTGAAGCCATTCACTGCAGCTCCCCACTCAGGCTGGTTCAGAAAGCCACAGAAACAGCACAGCATAGTCTGTGTCCTGCGACCAGTCCCACTAGCTATCCTCGATCCACGTGTCTTTGTTTCTTCTCTAGCTCTGCCCTGCTTTGCTGTAGAGTTAGACTTGACTACCTGCTCCAGATGGGCTTCTGTTCATTTCTGTGCCAGACAAGACCCTTCTCTGGCATCACCTTTGCAACACAAATAGGCCGGTTGCCACAAGGGGAGCCACCCTGGCCTCTCAAGAGGCAAGTCTTAACCCAAACCAGCAGTGGGGATACTCTCTTAGGAAGGGATGGATTCCCAGGGTGCTTTAATTACTCAGGCTGACTTACCATAAGGTGTCCCTGGCCCAAAGTCATTAGCTGCTTCTGTCATGTACTGTGCCAGCAGTTCCCCGTTGGTGACCCGGGAAGGCACCTTCCGGTCAAGCTTCTCATAGAGGAATTCTTCTACTCTGGCACCTGGAATGAGGATGCCACTGGCGGTTACAGGGTGGAAGATGAAGGAGGGGTCTCTGGAACTGCCATTCAGGGAAGCCCACCCCAGGCAGCCCCCTAGAATACACTGGATAGCAAGAACTAGCACTAGGAGAAGGTGTCCCTTCCGCAGTCCTCGGGAGCACCGCCAGGCTGCGTAGGGCAGCAGGCAGTCATCTCTCAGCTACGTGGGAGAGGAAGAACAGGCCCTGCAAAGGCACGTTCCTTCGAACCCCAACAAAGTCAAGGCAAGGGGGCTCTCTGCCAGATGGCATGTCCCTTTATCACCGAGCTGCAGGTGATAGTTGTCCTTCAAGCAGTAGAAGAAGCTGGACTTACTAGGGTTTGGCTGTAGCAGAACTTCAGTCTGACGCAAGATCTTCTCTGTCCAGTTCTTTGTGCAGTCTGCCCTGGCCAGGAGGTTTTCAAAGTGGGCGTCTAGTTCAGTCTTCTCAGCTTGGCCCAACTTTTCTTCAGTAAACTGCAGGAAAGGGGGTAGTCATTAGAAGGTCTGTTGTACCGAAGCAAAATTACAGTGTGCTACAGAGCTAGTAGGAGACACTGAGGCTTCTTTTGTCTCAAGCATTTCTCTCAGAGTAGAGCTAAGAAGTCTTCAAGGTGTCATTCTTTGTTCCCAAGCATCTTTCAGGGGAAGAGGGCAAGAGGGGAAACAAGCACTGAGCTAAAAATAGAGGCCAGGTTTGAGAGGTGTTTCCGAATAAGTAACTTTTAATAAGGTCTGGTACAAAAATACTCCAGTTGTGAGGAATCTATTTCAATGTGCACAAGGCTTCCAGTATTTCATGGGGGGGAGCAACAGATCCTTCATGTGAGGGAAAGGGCCACCTCCCTTCACTTTCTAACCAAGTCTATGTCCTGCAGACCCAAGGGGATCAGGAACACGACGACTAGCTCACGAGTCAGGGCCTTCTCCTCTTCTTAGACAAGTGTGAACACAACGTGGGGTTTGTTACAGTGCCTGCGAGTGCCCTTCAGCCACTGCCAGACTGACAGTGTCTGAGCAGCCTCCCAGCTCACCTCCTGCCTTGCTGGCAATGAGCTGCTCAAACTCAGTAAAAATACTTCCAGCAAGCGTCTCTTCCTCTAGATCATGCTCTGAAATAGGGTATTAAGAGAAACATAACAGTGTCTGACTTCTCTCAGCACTCAGACTCAGACTGGCAACAGACCCTCCCTCCACAATTCCTTTTAAGTTTAATATTTGCAGCAGGGAAGAGCAGGTTGCACAAGTCACGTGTGTTCCTACTGGGCAGCGATATCTGCTGAGGTTTGTCAGGGTGGAGGTGCAGAAACAGACGGCCTGGGCACCCCTCAATGCTTTTTTGGGGGCTTTTGGAGAGAAGAGCCCATTCCCCCTCATCCCATCCCCATCTTCCACTTGCCCCTCTCATCAAAGTTGGCCAACTTCAGGGTATTTTTAAGTACAATTTCCCGCTCTTGGCGGAACCAGCGTCTCGTTGGATCACACTAAAAGGTCCCTTTAGACAGCTATGCCATTTAGGATCCTACAGAGGCTGTAGTTGTCCTTCTCGCCCTTGTTGCTGGCTGCTGGTGCCACTGCTGAGTTATCAGGACGTGGTACTGTACAATACCTGGCACAGTCAGGTGCCAAGAGATTAAAGTCTGGCTGAAACTCTTAGATGAAATACAACTGTCTGCTCTGCTGCTTGTACCTTCTCCCCTCCCCTATCCTACTGCTCAGCTCTCCATGGGCCAAGATGCCCTCTCCCTGAGGTCTTGGTCTGGACTTGACTTTTGGCAAGCCGCTCCCATGGCCGCCCAACTCCCCAGCTGAGCTCCCATCCAGTACAACGCTGGGAGCAAAGCGAGATAAGGAGCAAACCCAGAAGCAGTCGGCGAGGCGGGCAAAGAGCCCTTGGGAGTCCTGTTACCAGCCCTGCAGGAGCGTTACTAGATGTCCCAGATACAGAAGCCCCACGGGTGTGTTTACACAGTGACCTGTTTGGGCACGAGCGGAGCTGGAGCCAGTGAACTGCTCTGCCGAGTGTCGGCGGTGACAGACACTCCGTTGCAAGGACAGTCACACTCCCTCCCACAGCCCGGTGGGGACAGAGGAGTCGTAGCCACGCAGGACCGGGGGTGGCTTCACCGGTCTCGGCACCAGCAGCCTGTAGTTATGGCACCTATTTTCAGCTCAGTCTTGCCACGGCCCCCTGGTTGCTGCTGGACACGGCTAGAAGCAGATTCAAGGTGACAGGGTGTCTGTGTTGCTTCGTACCTTATGTCTGGGGTTGTCTTTAGGGGCCGCGCACGACTCAGCGGTGCGTGAGCGGCTGAGCCTTTCTTCCTCTGTCACTGTGGGAAGCCCAGGGCTGTTTTCAGACTCTGCCAGGCAGGGCTGAGTCACTGCCATGCAGCAAACTGGGGCTTCCCAGGTATTTGGCACCAATTCTGTAGTCATCTGTTTAAGAGCTTTCTTAAACAAGGCAAGACTCTTTGATGCAAACAGAAGTCTCTCTCTCGCCTTTCCCACTCAGCTTTTTAAGATCTCCTCTCACTTTCAAGCCCAGCTCTTCTTCCTGCAGTTTAGATTCGTCCTGTACCAGCATCTGCCCTGGAGCTGTCAAACCTAAACCCGGTTTCTTATTAGTTGAATTTTTATTCAGCTTCTTCCAGCGTTGCTGCAGAGTCAGCTCACTGCCCAAACCCTTCAGCGTCTCTGGTGCCACTGCCAGCCTCTCCAACCACCCCAGTTTTGGGGTCCTTTGCTGTGTTCACAAGCAGCATCTCCAAGCACCGCTGTGCAGTGCAACTCTTTTCCACAAGCCAGTGGAATAACACGGGTCACTTGCACAGCACTTGGCCAGGGACCAGCCAGGGCTCAGAAACTGGGTTCTTATCTCAAGTCAAGCACTAAAGCTGTTTGTCTTGCAAGAGGGCTGAGGACACGAACCAGGATCAGTGCAAGCCTGGGGGCTATGCCAGAGGGGGAGGGTGGGCCGGAATCTCAGTCACAGCCTGTGGCTCCCGAGGGTCAGGCTGGAAAACAATCTCTTATTCAGGCTTTCTTTCAGAGTCGAAAAGCAGGGCATGAATGTCATGAAGTGGGCGCAAGGGCACAGGAGGCTGTAGCTCACAGGCTGGGAGGCTGTTCCCCCATTTACAGCGTGTCCCTCAGCCAGAAGTCAGCTGTGCTGCCAAGGCCAGAGCCAGGCACAGCCTCCGGGCAGTTGGTACCACTTCTCCGAGGGCTGCTGCAGAGGGTGCAGGTCTTCTCCCCTCCAGCACACTGCTCCCTCCTTGTCTGTGCACGAGGAGTCACTGGTGTAGCTCAACTTGGCCACTAACATGACTTTTTAGATGGATGAGAGAACTCTGACTTCACAGCACGTGTGCCATCGAGAGCAGGAGCACCTCTCGCAGTGAGATCAGATGAAGCTCCTTCTGAAAGCACGGCCAGCGAAGGAGATTAGAGGTAAGTGACACTGCCTGATCCTGGGAGCTGCTGCTTTTTCTTTTCTTTCTCAGCTGCTGATCCCCTCTACCCTGGCCACCCAAGTCCGTGTCCCCAGTGAAAAGCAGGGTAGAAGAACAACGGTTTATGAAGCCTGGCTCCTCAAGCACAACTGCCCAGTAAAGGATTTATGTTGCTAGGACTTTGTTTTAATAACACAGAAATGTCATTGTTTTTCTTTCCCATTAAACACAAATAATGTTTCACTGTGAGGCCAAGAGATGCAGCAGAACAGACAAGCTGATCTTGACTCATGCCTCCTGACTGTAAAGAGACAGATTGAAAATATTTTGTGCCTTGCTGCTGCTGGACTAGAGGCATCAGTATCTTTTGCAGCACCAAACACTCCAGACTGCCACAAAGAGGAGCGTTACTTGGTGTTATCAAGCTGACCTACAGGCTTGGTGAGGATCCACCTGGGAGAGAGGCAGAGCAGATGCAGTCGCAGTGCCTGGGGAGAACCTTCAGCTCCATCCTGCTGTGGCAGAACTGCTCCCAGTTGTTTTTCTAGAATTTTTTTCAGTTGAGTCCGGCCCTGCCCTGAACCAATTCCAGGCTCTGCATCCTGGGATCACGTGCCAGGTCACGGTGCCGAGAGGCTCGACGGATCGGTCCCTGCAGCTGACCCAGCGGAGCAGCAGCCCCGTCTCTGTGCCCATGAGGTGATTAATAATGCAGGGCAGCCTTTTGTCGAGTGCCACTCTGGCTCTCCAGGAAGAGGAGAGTCGTGCTGCATTCCAGGGCATCAATAATTCAGCCAAAGGTTGGGTTTCCTCTGGGAGGCTTGGCTGGAACGCTGGATGCATTACCAGGGCCCCTGTGAGCGCACCAGGAGCAGCACTTGGGCGACAGGCCCGACAGAAGCACGATGGTGCTGGCCTGCAGTTGGGGCAGCTGCCTGTGCTCACAGCTCAGGGGGAAACTCCCCTTTCCCCAAGAGAGCTGGTAGAGATGCTACTGGGATGTCGGGAGGGTGAGCGTGTGGTCCCAAGAGAGTTGGTAAAGGCACTACTGAGATGTTAGGAGGGTGGTGCTGAGCTGGATGAGTCCCTCTGCGCTACAGCTACAGCATCCCGAAGGCTGTGCCCACAGCCCTGGAGACTACAGGCCATCAAGGTTAGGCTTTAAAAGAGCACAGCCCGTGTTTTCTTTGCTGAAAGCATTAGCACATTTCTCCCCTTCAAAGCGATGGGGATAAAATCCCAGTGCTGCCGCTGAGCTACGCCGACACCACAGCGGTTTCACACGATGCGGCATCAGTTGACTGGTGTCTCTCACAGGCTTTTTTCCGTCCCTGTCCCCCCCAGCTGGCCCAGGCCTGTGTGCTGTGAGCTCAGGCAGGGTAGCTGCAGCCTCCTCACAGAGAGTCTGGTGGCAGAGTTCAGGCCCTTCTTCCGCTTGTAGGGTCGCCAGCTTTCCTAGCTGGACATTCCTTAAGACTTTTCACCGTAAATCACAAAGATGAAACCAGGGCCAGGAGTCCTCAACCAGGAATAGTCTCCTGCACCTGGCAGTAGATTTGGGCCAACTGATTTTTCTGAAGCCTCCAAAGAGCTCAAAAATGCCCAGGCTATGGCAACATTTGCTCTTTCCGTGATCGGAAGCGCGACAGAATCAGTTCAGGCCAATCTACCTCCCACTTTGTAAGGGGCTACCTCAGGAAAGCAGCCGTAGCCACTCAGTCAGCATCGAAAAACTACCTGAATCTCGACAGCTCTGGATGAGATACAGAGTATGCTTCAAGTGTTTGGTCACCAGGAGTCGGGGAAGCCAGGCTGTGAGCCAAGGGAAACTGTGCTAGAGGACAGAAGGAAGCCATTAACAGGACAGCTTGGTTAACTCATGAACAAGGCATTTAGAAGAGGAAAAAATACTGCCCGTGTGGATTCATCGGCGTATTTCAAATGGAAAAGTGCTCTGGCCCATACCTCTCGCCTTCCAAACCCTTTTGTTAAGTCATCTCCTGTTCTTTCGATTTTTAAGGTGTCCAGCAACCGAAGCATCAACCCCAGTAAGCTGAGCAAGCAGAGGGTCTATTAGAACTATTAAAGATAAAAGTCTTTTATCACCAGAGTTTGGGGAGATGAAGGAGTCTGTCTTTCTTCAAGGTAGGATAAGTCAAGCTCTAGCTGCTGGTAGTAATTCCATTAGCAGTGGGATAAACACCCAAAAGCTGTACTCACGCTTGGGCAATTTCACCCAGAGCCAGCTGACATCAGAACTAACAAAAGACAGACACCTACAACGATTTCCAGACATCCCTGAGAGAGCCTGGCTTGCAGCCTGTCTAGAAAAGAGACATCCAAAGTGTTGCCTGTGGAAAGAGAGATGCCAAGTTGTGTAGGGAAGCTGGAGCTGTTAGAACTTCCTCTGCAGAGGTTTGGGATCAAACCCACTTCCTGAGAACTGGAAGGTGCAGCTGATGAAACAGAAAGGCCACCCTCTTCAGTGAAGATGAAGGGAATGACCTGTTCGGAGAGTGTCTGCAGGTGCTGCATCCCCTCTGAGGACACAAACGCCACTGCTGTGACTGGGGGTGCAAGTGGCAGCCCAGCATATCCTCAAGGGAGATGCTGAATCCTACAAATCCTTGCGGCTGCCCAAGCCTAGAAGATTGTTCCCCACTCCCAGGGTAGCAGAGCTGCCCACCACCTTCCTAGCCCAGCTTCTGTGACCATCTCCTTCAGCAGAGCAGATAAGAGACGCTCTGAAGCCCCCAGGACACTGCCCGGTCAGGGAGCTGCATACCCAAGCCTGGTGAGACAGTTCTTGCTTATATCGCCTTGGGGAGATACTACACAGCTGCTTTGTCACAGCCACCCCTGTCCTGCTGGAGATGGGTCCAGGATTGCTCACCCAGGAGCACACAAACCCTCCAAGCTGCCTCACTTCTCCTCAGGTAGAAGCCCTGCTAACCGGTGCCTGAGCTAGGAAGAGCCATGCAAAGGCAGCAGTGGGGTTTTGAGCTGTTTTGTCACACGAGAGGTCAAGCCTAGCCCAAAATCCTTCATCCAGCACCTCCATTAGGTCGTATTTGCGAGGTTTCAAACCGGGACCGCTCCTGCCCAAAGTCCCTGGGGAAGCCACCCCGGAGGCAGTGTGCTGACCGCACTGTCTCCTTTCAGGCTCACCCAGCAAGGCTACAGCCCTTCTTCCAGTTCAAATGGAGCTCTTGCCTGTTGGCCAGACAGCAACGGCTAATGCTGTCTGAGTGGCACAGCACGTAACGGCCGGGCCATTTATCTCCTGGTCGCTGCAGTTCCAGTAAAACATCACTTTGTTAAATGCCTGGAGCGGAACCATCTCCGATGCTACAGAAAGCCGAGCTTATTCTAGGCAGATCTTACTGCCCTCCTAGGAGATCTGCTGTGCTAGAGAGCGCTACAAACCCAATCCTGACTGCCAACGGCCGACCCCAACTGTCCTTGGGGTTCTTGGCGGTGACAGGGCAGCGCTCGCCCACGCTCTACGGGGACAGCCCCAGTGACGGTTCAGAAGGGGGTTTCCAGCCCCCACGATCCATTTCCTTCCAGTCCCCCCTCTCCACAAACCCCCCTGTGCTGTCCACAAGTGCCGGTGCCCGTTGTTGCTCCAAGAAGTTACTCCCGTAATTAGGCCTACGAATAGTCATCTACGAGAAGATGTGGAGTAGGTGTAGCAGGCAGAAGCCACTATTTATAAACGCCTCCTTGCTCTAGAATCCGTGTGTGCAGACTCTGTTCCCAGGCCTGTCTCCTTCCTACGCCTTGAAGCTAAAAACCACTTATCAGAGACTTACAATAAGGCTTCTAAACATCAGATTTCTTCACAGCGTTTCTCCCTTTCTTCTGCGACCAAGGTCATTTGCATGAGAACGGCATCTTTAAGCTTTCCATCTGCTCCTTATTTTTGCACCTGTAGTTAATATCTCGCTTTTTCATAACATATGACTCATTGGCACAGTTACAGGAGGTGATATCTGTTTACAGGAGACCAGTTCCTAAAAGAGCCAGAATCACTCCACTGCACAGAAGGTCTGGAACAAGCCAGCACTGCTCTGTTTGTTTAGCAACCCCCACACAATAGGTAGAACGAGAAGCCCAGACCCAGAGCCACCAGCCGGACTTCACTTCCCAGGCAGGATCCCAACCAGCTCTGCCTTGCCTCTCCTGCCCGACAGGAGAGCAGTTTTCCACTTTCTAGGCCCAAGAAGCGGACAAACTGAGCTGTCACATCTCACCACCTGCTGCACACTTTGCTCCTCGTGGGTAGCAAAATTTCTTCACCCAGCAATTCCAGGGGGTCACTGCATCCCCAAGCGGCTCCTGATCTCAAGTTCCTGAAGGATGGTCCTGATGCCACATTAGGCTACTGAGACACTACTGCCCAGTCTCACCAGCTCCTTCCCATCACTTTAAGAGGACTGGGTTTCCTCAGGGCCTGGGAGCCACTGCTACTTGACCTCCTGAGGGACTGAAGTGCAAACCCACCTGCAAGGCCACCTCTACCACAGCTCCCTGGCAAAAGGGAGCAGTTCCCGGGTGGCTCTGGGCGCACCTAACGGAACGGCTGTTTGAAAGATCAGCTTTTCTTTAAGACCAGAAGCCCTTAGGCCAGCGACGGCCTCTCCCCTCTGCCCCAGCCAACGTATTACGGTTCGAAGCATCCCCGGGGCTGTTTGCCTTGTGAACCTCGAGCAGCCCATCCCACCGTGGGTTAGCTCAGCTCCCACTCGCGGTCGTTCAGCACCGCTCGGAGCCCCCGGTGCCCAGCGCTGGTTGCTCCCGAGGCTGAAGCCCAGTCAAGCAGGACCCATCCAGCTCCGAACTCATCCTCCAGCCTCCCTCGGGCTGGGAAATCCCGCCCCGGCTCCGCTGAGGCCTCGACCCGCGGGTGCGGCGCAGGACGCTCCGAGCCCGTGCGGTGGGAAAGACGGAGGGAGGGAGCGGGAAGATGCTGCCGGGGCAGGCCCGGGAGCCGCGGGCAGGCCCGAGGTGCCTCCGC